>CAUYWW010000266.1:0-415844 GCA_963576845.1 Megachile leachella
ATATTGGGAGTAATAAGTATATTTATTATGGTTCTAGAGATAATAATAGTAGAATATGGCAAATAGTGCATGTTATATTGATAATAATAAAAGTAATGAGTATATTTATTACAGTTCTATCGATAATAACTGCATAATATGGGTAATAATGCATGTTATATTGATAATAATATAAGTAATAAGTATAATTATTACAGTTCTAGCAATAATACCTCCATTATATGGATAATAATGCATGTTATATTGATAATAATATAAGTAATAAGTATAATTATTACAGTTCTAGCGATAATAACTGCATTATATGGGTAATAATGCATGTTATATTGATAATATTGGGAGTAATAAGTATATTTATTATAGTTCTAGCGATAATAACTGCATAATATGGGTAATAATGCATGTTATATTGATAATAGTATAAGTAATAAGTATAATTATTACAGTTCTAGCGATAATAACTGCATTATATGGGTAATAATGCACGTTATATTGCTAATAATATAAGTAATAAGTATAATTATTACAGTTCTAGAAATAATAACTGCATTATATGGGTAATAATGCATGTTATATTGATAATATCGGGAGTAATAAGTATAATTATTACAGTTCTAGCGATAATAATAGTAAAATGTGGCAAATAGTGCATGTTATATTGATAATAATAAAAGTAATAAGTATATTTTTTACAGTTCTATCGATAATAACTGCATAATATGGGTAATAATGCATGTTATATTGATGATAATAAAAGTAATACGTATATTTATTATAGTTCTAGCGATAATAACTGCATTATATGGGTAATAATGCACGTTATATTGCTAACAATATAAATAATAAGTATAATTATTACAGTTCTAGCGATAATAACTGCATTATATGGGTAAAAATGCATGTTATATTGATAATATTGGGAGTAATAAGTATATTTATTATAGTTCTAGCAATAATAACTGCATAATATGGGTAATAATGCATGTTATATTGAGAATAATATAAGTAATAAGTATATCTATTACAGTTCTGGCGATAATAACTGCATTATATGGGTAATAATGCACGTTATATTGATAATAGTATAAGTAGTAAGTATAATTATTACAGTTCTAGCGATAATACCTCCATTATATGGGTAATAATGCATGTTATATTGATAATGATATAAGTAATAAGTATAATTCTTACAGTTCTAGCGATAATAACTGCATAATATGGGTAATAATGCACGTTATATTGCTAATAATATAAGTAATGAGTACAATTATTACAGTTCTAGCGATAATAACTGCATTATATGGGTAATAATGCATGTTATATTGATAATAATATAAGTAATAAGTATAATTATTACAGTTCTAGCGATAATAACTGCATTATATGGGTAATAATGCATGTTATATTGATAATATCGGGAGTAATAAGTATAATTATTATAGTTCTAGCGATAATAATAGTAAAATATGGCAAATAGTGCATGTTATATTGATAATAATAAAAGTAATAAGTATATTTGTTACAGTTCTATGGATAATAACTGCATAATATGGGTAATAATGCACGTTATATTGCTAATAATATAAGTAATGAGTACAATTATTACAGTTCTAGCGATAATAACTGCATTATATGGGTAATAATGCATGTTATATTGATAATAACATAAGTAATAAGTATAATTATTACAGTTCTAGCGATAATAACTGCATTATATGGGTAATAATGCATGTTATATTGATAATATCGGGAGTAATAAGTATAATTATTATAGTTCTAGCGATAATAATAGTAAAATATGGCAAATAGTGCATGTTATATTGATAGTAATAAAAGTAATAAGTATATTTATTACAGTTCTATCGATAATAACTGCATAATATGGGTAATAATGCATGTTATATTGATGATAATAAAAGTAATACGTATATTTATTATAGTTCTAGCGATAATAACTGCATAATATGGGTAATAATGCATGTTATATTGATAATAATATAAGTAATAAGTATAATTATTACAGTTCTAGCGATAATAACTGCATTATATGGGTAATAATGCACGTTATATTGCTAATAGTATAAGTAATAAGTATAATTATTACAGTTCTTGCGATAATACCTCCATTATATGGGTAATAATGCATGTTATATTGATAATAATATAAGTAATAAGTATAATTATTACAGTTCTAGCGATAATAACTGCATTATATGGGTAATAATGCATGTTATATTGATGATAATGAAAGTAATACGTATATTTATTATAGTTCTAGCGATAATAACTGCATAATATGGGTAATAATGCATGTTATATTGATAATAATATAAGTAATAAGTATAATTATTACAGTTCTAGCGATAATAACTGCATTATATGGGTAATAATGCACGTTATATTGCTAATAGTATAAGTAATAAGTATAATTATTACAGTTCTTGCGATAATACCTCCATTATATGGGTAATAATGCATGTTATATTGATAATAATATAAGTAATAAGTATAATTATTACAGTTCTAGCGATAATAACTGCATAATATGGGTAATAATGCATGTTATATTGAGAATAATATAAGTAATAAGTATATCTATTACAGTTCTGGCGATAATAACTGCATTATATGGGTAATAATGCACGTTATATTGATAATAGTATAAGTAGTAAGTATAATTATTACAGTTCTAGCGATAATACCTCCATTATATGGGTAATAATGCATGTTATATTGATAATGATATAAGTAATAAGTATAATTATTACAGTTCTAGCGATAATAACTGCATAATATGGGTAATAATGCACGTTATATTGCTAATAATATAAGTAATGAGTACAATTATTACAGTTCTAGCGATAATAACTGCATAATATTGGTAATAATGCACGTTATATTGCTAATAATATAAGTAATGAGTACAATTATTACAGTTCTAGCGATAATAACTGCATTATATGGGTAATAATGCATGTTATATTGATAATAACATAAGTAATAAGTATAATTATTACAGTTCTAGCGATAATAACTGCATTATATGGGTAATAATGCATGTTATATTGATAATATCGGGAGTAATAAGTATAATTATTATAGTTCTAGCGATAATAATAGTAAAATATGGCAAATAGTGCATGTTATATTGATAATAATAAAAGTAATAAATATATTTATTACAGTTCTATCGATAATAACTGCATAAAATGGGTAATAATGCATGTTATATTGATGATAATAAAAGTAATACGTATATTTATTATAGTTCTAGCGATAATAACTGCATAATATGGGTAATAATGCATGTTATATTGATAATAATATAAGTAATAAGTATAATTATTACAGTTCTAGCGATAATAACTGCATTATATGGGTAATAATGCACGTTATATTGATAATAGTATAAGTAGTAAGTATAATTATTACAGTTCTAGCGATAATACCTCCATTATATGGGTAATAATGCATGTTATATTGATAATGATATAAGTAATAAGTATAATTATTACAGTTCTAGCGATAATAACTGCATAATATGGGTAATAATGCACGTTATATTGCTAATAATATCAGTAATGAGTACAATTATTACAGTTCTGGCGATAATAACTGCATAATATGGGTAATAATGCACGTTATATTGCTAATAATGTAAGTAATGAGTACAATTATTACAGTTCTAGCGATAATAACTGCATTATATGGGTAATAATGCATGTTATATTGATAATAACATAAGTAATAAGTATAATTATTACAGTTCTAGCGATAATAACTGCATTATATGGGTAATAATGCACGTTATATTGCTAATAGTATAAGTAATAAGTATAATTATTACAGTTCTTGCGATAATACCTCCATTACATGGGTAATAATGCATGTTATATTGATAATAATATAAGTAATAAGTATAATTATTACAGTTCTAGCGATAATAACTGCATTATATGGGTAATAATGCACGTTATATTGCTAATAATATAAGCAAAAAGTATAATTATTACAGTTCTAGCGATAATAACTGCATTATATGGGTAATAATGCATGTTATATTGATAATATCGGGAGTAATAAGTATAATTATTATAGTTCTAGCGATAATAATAGTAAAATATGGCAAATAGTGCATGTTATATTGATAATAATAAAAGTAATAAGTATATTTATTACAGTTCTATCGATAATAACTGCATAATATGGGTAATAATGCATGTTATATTGATGATAATAAAAGTAATACGTATATTTATTATAGTTCTAGCGATAATAACTGCATAATATGGGTAATAATGCATGTTATATTGATAATAATCTAAGTAATAAGTATAATTATTACAGTTCTAGCGATAATAACTGCATTATATGGGTAATAATGCACGTTATATTGCTAACAATATAAGTAATAAGTATAATTATTACAGTTCTAGCGATAATAACTGCATTATATGGGTAATAATGCATGTTATATTGATGATAATGAAAGTAATACGTATATTTATAATAGTTCTAGCGATAATAACTGCATAATATGGGTAAAATGCATGTTATATTGAGAACAATATAAGTAATAAGTATATCTATTACAGTTCTGGCGATAATAACTGCATTATATGGGTAATAATGCACGTTATATTGATAATAGTATAAGTAGTAAGTATAATTATTACAGTTCTAGCGATAATACCTCCATTATATGGGTAATAATGCATGTTATATTGATAATGATATAAGTAATAAGTAGTATTATTACAGTTCTAGCGATAATAACTGCATAATATGGGTAATAATGCACGTTATATTGCTAATAATATAAGTAATGAGTACAATTATTACAGTTCTAGCGATAATAACTGCATAATATGGGTAATAATGCACGTTATATTGCTAACAATATAAGTAATAAGTATAATTATTACAGTTCTAGCGATAATAACTGCATTATATGGGTAATAATGCATGTTATATTGATAATATTGGGAGTAATAAGTATATTTATTATAGTTCTAGCGATAATAACTGCATAATATGGGTAATAATGCATGTTATATTGAGAATAATATAAGTAATAAGTATAATTATTACAGTTCTGGCGATAATAACTGCATTATATGGGTAATAATGCACGTTATATTGCTAATAGTATAAGTAATAAGTATAATTATTACAGTTCTAGCGATAATACCTCCATTATATGGGTAATAATGCATGTTATATTGATAATGATATAAGTAATAAGTATAATTATTACAGTTCTAGCGATAATAACTGCATAATATGGGTAATAATGCACGTTATATTGCTAATAATATAAGTAATGAGTACAATTATTACAGTTCTAGCGATAATAACTGCATTATATGGGTAATAATGCATGTTATATTGATGATAATGAAAGTAATACGTATATTTATTATAGTTCTAGCGATAATAACTGCATAATATGGGTAATAATGCATGTTATATTGAGAATAATATAAGTAATAAGTATATCTATTACAGTTCTGGCGATAATAACTGCATTATATGGGTAATAATGCACGTTATATTGATAATAGTATAAGTAGTAAGTATAATTATTACAGTTCTAGCGATAATACCTCCATTATATGGGTAATAATGCATGTTATATTGATAATGATATAAGTAGTAAGTATAATTATTACAGTTCTAGCGATAATAACTGCGTAATATGGGTAATAATGCACGTTGTATTGCTAATAATATAAGTAATGAGTACAATTATTACAGTTCTAGCGATAATAACTGCATAATATGGGTAATAATGCACGTTATATTGCTAATAATATAAGTAATGAGTACAATTATTACAGTTCTAGCGATAATAACTGCATTATATGGGTAATAATGCATGTTATATTGATAATAACATAAGTAATAAGTATAGTTATTACAGTTCTAGCGATAATAACTGCATTATATGGGTAATAATGCATGTTATATTGATAATATCGGGAGTAATAAGTATAATTATTACAGTTCTAGCGATAATAATAGTAAAATGTGGCAAATAGTGCATGTTATATTGATAATAATAAAAGTAATAAGTATATTTTTTACAGTTCTATCGATAATAACTGCATAATATGGGTAATAATGCATGTTATATTGATGATAATAAAAGTAATACGTATATTTATTATAGTTCTAGCGATAATAACTGCATTATATGGGTAATAATGCACGTTATATTGCTAACAATATAAGTAATAAGTATAATTATTACAGTTCTAGCGATAATAACTGCATTATATGGGTAAAAATGCATGTTATATTGATAATATTGGGAGTAATAAGTATATTTATTATGGTTCTAGAGATAATAATAGTAGAATATGGCAAATAGTGCATGTTATATTGATAATAATAAAAGTAATGAGTATATTTATTACAGTTCTATCGATAATAACTGCATAATATGGGTAATAATACATGTTATATTGATGATAATAAAAGTAATACGTATATTTATTATAGTTCTAGCGATAATAACTGCATAATATGGGTAATAATGCATGTTATATTGATAATAATATAAGTAATAAGTATAATTATTACAGTTCTAGCGATAATAACTGCATTATATGGGTAATAATGCATGTTATATTGATAATATCGGGAGTAATGAGTATAATTATTATAGTTCTAGCGATAATAATAGTAAAATATGGCAAATAGTGCATGTTATATTGATAATAATAAAAGTAATAAGTATATTTATTACAGTTCTATCGATAATAACTGCATAATATGGGTAATAATGCATGTTATATTGATGATAATAAAAGTAATACGTATATTTATTATAGTTCTAGCGATAATAACTGCATAATATGGGTAATAATGCATGTTATATTGATAATAATATAAGTAATAAGTACAATTATTACAGTTCTAGCGATAATAACTGCATTATATGGGTAATAATGCACGTTATATTGCTAATAGTATAAGTAATAAGTATAATTATTACAGTTCTTGCGATAATACCTCCATTATATGGGTAATAATGCATGTTATATTGATAATAATATAAGTAATAAGTATAATTATTACAGTTCTAGCGATAATAACTGCATTATATGGGTAAGAATGCACGTTATATTGCTAATAATATAAGCAATAAGTATAATTATTACAGTTCTAGCGATAATAACTGCATTATATGAGTAATAATGCATGTTATATTGATAATATTGGGAGTAATAAGTATATTTATTATAGTTCTAGCGATAATAACTGCATAGTATGGGTAATAATGCATGTTATATTGATAATAGTATAAGTAATAAGTATAATTATTACAGTTCTAGCGATAATAACTGCATTATATGGGTAATAATGCACGTTATATTGCTAATAATATAAGTAATAAGTATAATTATTACAGTTCTAGAAATAATAACTGCATTATATGGGTAATAATGCATGTTATATTGATAATATCGGGAGTAATAAGTATAATTATTATAGTTCTAGCGATAATAATAGTAAAATATGGCAAATAGTGCATGTTATATTGATAATAATAAAAGTAATAAATATATTTATTACAGTTCTATCGATAATAACTGCATAATATGGGTAATAATGCATGTTATATTGATGATAATAAAAGTAATACGTATATTTATTATAGTTCTAGCGATAATAACTGCATAATGTGGGTAATAATGCATGTTATATTGATAGTAATCTAAGTAATAAGTATAATTATTACAGTTCTAGCGATAATAACTGCATTATATGGGTAATAATGCACGTTATATTGCTAACAATATAAGTAATAAGTATAATTATTACAGTTCTAGCGATAATAACTGCATTATATGGGTAATAATGCATGTTATATTGATGATAATGAAAGTAATACGTATATTTATTATAGTTCTAGCAATAATAACTGCATAATATGGGTAATAATGCATGTTATATTGAGAATAATATAAGTAATAAGTATATCTATTACAGTTCTGGCGATAATAACTGCATTATATGGGTAATAATGCACGTTATATTGATAATAGTATAAGTAGTAAGTATAATTATTACAGTTCTAGCGATAATACCTCCATTATATGGGTAATAATGCATGTTATATTGATAATGATATAAGTAATAAGTATAATTCTTACAGTTCTAGCGATAATAACTGCATAATATGGGTAATAATGCACGTTATATTGCTAATAATATAAGTAATGAGTACAATTATTACAGTTCTAGCGATAATAACTGCATTATATGGGTAATAATGCATGTTATATTGATAATAATATAAGTAATAAGTATAATTATTACAGTTCTAGCGATAATAACTGCATTATATGGGTAATAATGCATGTCATATTGATAATATCGGGAGTAATAAGTATAATTATTATAGTTCTAGCGATAATAATAGTAAAATATGGCAAATAGTGCATGTTATATTGATAATAATAAAAGCAATAAGTATATTTATTACAGTTCTATCGATAATAACTGCATAATATGGGTAATAATGCACGTTATATTGCTAATAATATAAGTAATGAGTACAATTATTACAGTTCTAGCGATAATAACTGCATTATATGGGTAATAATGCATGTTATATTGATAATAACATAAGTAATAAGTATAATTATTACAGTTCTAGCGATAATAACTGCATTATATGGGTAATAATGCATGTTATATTGATAATATCGGGAGTAATAAGTATAATTATTATAGTTCTAGCGATAATAATAGTAAAATATGGCAAATAGTGCATGTTATATTGATAGTAATAAAAGTAATAAGTATATTTATTACAGTTCTATCGATAATAACTGCATAATATGGGTAATAATGCATGTTATATTGATGATAATAAAAGTAATACGTATATTTATTATAGTTCTAGCAATAATAACTGCATAATGTGGGTAATAATGCATGTTATATTGATAATAATCTAAGTAATAAGTATAATTATTACAGTTCTAGCGATAATAACTGCATTATATGGGTAATAATGCACGTTATATTGCTAACAATATAAGTAATAAGTATAATTATTACAGTTCTAGCGATAATAACTGCATTATATGGGTAATACTGCATGTTATATTGATGATAATGAAAGTAATACGTATATTTATTATAGTTCTAGCAATAATAACTGCATAATGCGGGTAATAATGCATGTTATATTGAGAATAATATAAGTAATAAGTATATCTATTACAGTTCTGGCGATAATAACTGCATTATATGGGTAATAATGCACGTTATATTGATAATGGTATAAGTAGTAAGTATAATTATTACAGTTCTAGCGATAATACCTCCATTATATGGGTAATAATGCATGTTATATTGATAATGATATAAGTAATAAGTATAATTATTACAGTTCTAGCGATAATAACTGCATAATATGGGTAATAATGCACGTTATATTGCTAATAATATAAGTAATGAGTACAATTATTACAGTTCTAGCGATAATAACTGCATTATATGGGTAATAATGCATGTTATATTGATAATAATATAAGTAATAAGTATAATTATTACAGTTCTAGCGATAATAACTGCATTATATGGGTAATAATGCATGTTATATTGATAATATCGGGAGTAATAAGTATAATTATTATAGTTCTAGCGATAATAATAGTAAAATATGGCAAATAGTGCATGTTATATTGATAATAATAAAAGTAATAAGTATATTTATTACAGTTCTATCGATAATAACTGCATAATATGGGTAATAATGCATGTTATATTGATGATAATAAAAGTAATACGTATATTTATTATAGTTCTAGCGATAATAACTGCATAATATGGGTAATAATGCATGTTATATTGATAATAATATAAGTAATAAGTATAATTATTACAGTTCTAGCGATAATAACTGCATTATATGGGTAATAATGCACGTTATATTGCTAATAGTATAAGTAATAAGTATAATTATTACAGTTCTTGCGATAATACCTCCATTATATGGGTAATAATGCATGTTATATTGATAATAATATAAGTAATAAGTATAATTATTACAGTTCTAGCGATAATAACTGCATTATATGGGTAATAATGCACGTTATATTGCTAATAATATAAGCAATAAGTATAATTATTACAGTTCTAGCGATAATAACTGCATTATATGGGTAATAATGCACGTTATATTGCTAACAATATAAGTAATAAGTATAATTATTACAGTTCTAGCGATAATAACTGCATTATATGGGTAATAATGCATGTTATATTGATGATAATGAAAGTAATACGTATATTTATTATAGTTCTAGCGATAATAACTGCATAATATGGGTAATAATGCATGTTATATTGAGAATAATATAAGTAATAAGTATATCTATTACAGTTCTGGCGATAATAACTGCATTATATGGGTAATAATGCACGTTATATTGATAATAGTATAAGTAGTAAGTATAATTATTACAGTTCTAGCGATAATACCTCCATTATATGGGTAATAATGCATGTTATATTGATAATGATATAAGTAATAAGTATAATTATTACAGTTCTAGCGATAATACCTCCATTATATGGGTAATAATGCATGTTATATTGATAATGATATAAGTAATAAGTATAATTCTTACAGTTCTAGCGATAATAACTGCATAATATGGGTAATAATGCACGTTATATTGCTAATAATATAAGTAATGAGTACAATTATTACAGTTCTAGCGATAATAACTGCATTATATGGGTAATAATGCATGTTATATTGATAATAATATAAGTAATAAGTATAATTATTACAGTTCTAGCGATAATAACTGCATTATATGGGTAATAATGCATGTTATATTGATAATATCGGGAGTAATAAGTATAATTATTATAGTTCTAGCGATAATAATAGTAAAATATGGCAAATAGTGCATGTTATATTGATAATAATAAAAGTAATAAGTATATTTATTACAGTTCTATCGATAATAACTGCATAATATGGGTAATAATGCACGTTATATTGCTAATAATATAAGTAATGAGTACAATTATTACAGTTCTAGCGATAATAACTGCATTATATGGGTAATAATGCATGTTATATTGATAATAACATAAGTAATAAGTATAATTATTACAGTTCTAGCGATAATAACTGCATTATATGGGTAATAATGCATGTTATATTGATAATATCGGGAGTAATAAGTATAATTATTATAGTTCTAGCGATAATAATAGTAAAATATGGCAAATAGTGCATGTTATATTGATAATAATAAAAGTAATAAGTATATTTATTACAGTTCTATCGATAATAACTGCATAATATGGGTAATAATGCATGTTATATTGATGATAATAAAAGTAATACGTATATTTATTATAGTTCTAGCGATAATAACTGCATAATATGGGTAATAATGCATGTTATATTGATAATAATATAAGTAATAAGTATAATTATTACAGTTCTAGCGATAATAACTGCATTATATGGGTAATAATGCACGTTATATTGCTAATAGTATAAGTAATAAGTATAATTATTACAGTTCTTGCGATAATACCTCCATTATATGGGTAATAATGCATGTTATATTGATAATAATATAAGTAATAAGTATAATTATTACAGTTCTAGCGATAATAACTGCATTATATGGGTAATAATGCACGTTATATTGCTAATAATATAAGCAATAAGTATAATTATTACAGTTCTAGCGATAATAACTGCATTATATGGGTAATAATGCACGTTATATTGCTAACAATATAAGTAATAAGTATAATTATTACAGTTCTAGCGATAATAACTGCATTATATGGGTAATAATGCATGTTATATTGATGATAATGAAAGTAATACGTATATTTATTATAGTTCTAGCGATAATAACTGCATAATATGGGTAATAATGCATGTTATATTGAGAATAATATAAGTAATAAGTATATCTATTACAGTTCTGGCGATAATAACTGCATTATATGGGTAATAATGCACGTTATATTGATAATAGTATAAGTAGTAAGTATAATTATTACAGTTCTAGCGATAATACCTCCATTATATGGGTAATAATGCATGTTATATTGATAATGATATAAGTAATAAGTATAATTATTACAGTTCTAGCGATAATAACTGCATAATATGGGTAATAATGCACGTTATATTGCTAATAATATAAGTAATGAGTACAATTATTACAGTTCTAGCGATAATAACTGCATAATATTGGTAATAATGCACGTTATATTGCTAATAATATAAGTAATGAGTACAATTATTACAGTTCTAGCGATAATAACTGCATAATATGGGTAATAATGCACGTTATATTGCTAATAATGTAAGTAATGAGTACAATTATTACAGTTCTAGCGATAATAACTGCATAATATGGGTAATAATGCACGTTATATTGCTAATAATGTAAGTAATGAGTACAATTATTACAGTTCTAGCGATAATAACTGCATTATATGGGTAATAATGCATGTTATATTGATAATAATATAAGTAATAAGTATAATTATTACAGTTCTAGCGATAATAACTGCATTATATGGGTAATAATGCACGTTATATTGCTAATAATATAAGCAAAAAGTATAATTATTACAGTTCTAGCGATAATAACTGCATTATATGGGTAATAATGCATGTTATATTGATAATATCGGGAGTAATAAGTATAATTATTATAGTTCTAGCGATAATAATAGTAAAATATGGCAAATAGTGCATGTTATATTGATAATAATAAAAGTAATAAGTATATTTATTACAGTTCTATCGATAATAACTGCATAATATGGGTAATAATGCATGTTATATTGATGATAATAAAAGTAATACGTATATTTATTATAGTTCTAGCGATAATAACTGCATAATATGGGTAATAATGCATGTTATATTGATAATAATCTAAGTAATAAGTATAATTATTACAGTTCTAGCGATAATAACTGCATTATATGGGTAATAATGCACGTTATATTGCTAACAATATAAGTAATAAGTATAATTATTACAGTTCTAGCGATAATAACTGCATTATATGGGTAATAATGCATGTTATATTGATGATAATGAAAGTAATACGTATATTTATTATAGTTCTAGCGATAATAACTGCATAATATGGGTAAAATGCATGTTATATTGAGAACAATATAAGTAATAAGTATATCTATTACAGTTCTGGCGATAATAACTGCATTATATGGGTAATAATGCACGTTATATTGATAATAGTATAAGTAGTAAGTATAATTATTACAGTTCTAGCGATAATACCTCCATTATATGGGTAATAATGCATGTTATATTGATAATGATATAAGTAATAAGTATAATTATTACAGTTCTAGCGATAATAACTGCATAATATGGGTAATAATGCACGTTATATTGCTAATAATATAAGTAATGAGTACAATTATTACAGTTCTAGCGATAATAACTGCATAATATGGGTAATAATGCACGTTATATTGCTAACAATATAAGTAATAAGTATAATTATTACAGTTCTAGCGATAATAACTGCATTATATGGGTAATAATGCATGTTATATTGATAATATTGGGAGTAATAAGTATATTTATTATAGTTCTAGCGATAATAACTGCATAATATGGGTAATAATGCATGTTATATTGAGAATAATATAAGTAATAAGTATAATTATTACAGTTCTGGCGATAATAACTGCATTATATGGGTAATAATGCACGTTATATTGCTAATAGTATAAGTAATAAGTATAATTATTACAGTTCTAGCGATAATACCTCCATTATATGGGTAATAATGCATGTTATATTGATAATGATATAAGTAATAAGTATAATTATTACAGTTCTAGCGATAATAACTGCAAAATATGGGTAATAATGCACGTTATATTGCTAATAATATAAGTAATGAGTACAATTATTACAGTTCTAGCGATAATAACTGCATTATATGGGTAATAATGCATGTTATATTGATGATAATGAAAGTAATACGTATATTTATTATAGTTCTAGCGATAATAACTGCATAATATGGGTAATAATGCATGTTATATTGAGAATAATATAAGTAATAAGTATATCTATTACAGTTCTGGCGATAATAACTGCATTATATGGGTAATAATGCACGTTATATTGATAATAGTATAAGTAGTAAGTATAATTATTACAGTTCTAGCGATAATACCTCCATTATATGGGTAATAATGCATGTTATATTGATAATGATATAAGTAATAAGTATAATTATTACAGTTCTAGCGATAATAACTGCATAATATGGGTAATAATGCACGTTATATTGCTAATAATATAAGTAATGAGTACAATTATTACAGTTCTAGCGATAATAACTGCATAATATTGGTAATAATGCACGTTATATTGCTAATAATATAAGTAATGAGTACAATTATTACAGTTCTAGCGATAATAACTGCATTATATGGGTAATAATGCATGTTATATTGATAATAACATAAGTAATAAATATAATTATTACAGTTCTAGCGATAATAACTGCATTATATGGGTAATAATGCATGTTATATTGATAATAGTATAAGTAGTAAGTATAATTATTACAGTTCTAGCGATAATACCTCCATTATATGGGTAATAATGCATGTTATATTGATAATGATATAAGTAATAAGTATAATTATTACAGTTCTAGCGATAATAACTGCATAATATGGGTAATAATGCACGTTATATTGCTAATAATATAAGTAATGAGTACAATTATTACAGTTCTAGCGATAATAACTGCATAATATGGGTAATAATGCACGTTATATTGCTAATAATATAAGTAATGAGTACAATTATTACAGTTCTAGCGATAATAACTGCATTATATGGGTAATAATGCATGTTATATTGATAATAACATAAGTAATAAGTATAGTTATTACAGTTCTAGCGATAATAACTGCATTATATGGGTAATAATGCATGTTATATTGATAATATCGGGAGTAATAAGTATAATTATTATAGTTCTAGCGATAATAATAGTAAAATATGGCAAATAGTGCATGTTATATTGATAATAATAAAAGTAATAAGTACATCTATTACAGTTCTATCGATAATAACTGCATAATATGGGTAATAGTGCATGTTATATTGATGATAATAAAAGTAATACGTATATTTATTATAGTTCTAGCGATAATAACTGCATAATATGGGTAATAATGCATGTTATATTGATAATAATCTAAGTAATAAGTATAATTATTACAGTTCTAGCGATAATAACTGCATTATATGGGTAATAATGCACGTTATATTGCTAACAATATAAGTAATAAGTATAATTATTACAGTTCTAGCGATAATAACTGCATTATATGGGTAATAATGCATGTTATATTGATGATAATGAAAGTAATACGTATATTTATTATAGTTCTAGCGATAATAACTGCATAATATGGGTAAAATGCATGTTATATTGAGAACAATATAAGTAATAAGTATATCTATTACAGTTCTGGCGATAATAACTGCATTATATGGGTAATAATGCACGTTATATTGATAATAGTATAAGTAGTAAGTATAATTATTACAGTTCTAGCGATAATACCTCCATTATATGGGTAATAATGCATGTTATATTGATAATGATATAAGTAATAAGTATAATTATTACAGTTCTAGCGATAATAACTGCATAATATGGGTAATAATGCACGTTATATTGCTAATAATATAAGTAATGAGTACAATTATTACAGTTCTAGCGATAATAACTGCATAATATGGGTAATAATGCACGTTATATTGCTAACAATATAAGTAATAAGTATAATTATTACAGTTCTAGCGATAATAACTGCATTATATGGGTAATAATGCATGTTATATTGATAATATTGGGAGTAATAAGTATATTTATTATAGTTCTAGCGATAATAACTGCATAATATGGGTAATAATGCATGTTATATTGATAATAATCTAAGCAATAAGTATAATTATTACAGTTCTAGCGATAATAACTGCATTATATGGGTAATAATGCACGTTATATTGCTAACAATATAAGTAATAAGTATAATTATTACAGTTCTAGCGATAATAACTGCATTATATGGGTAATAATGCATGTTATATTGATGATAATGAAAGTAATACGTATATTTATTATAGTTCTAGCGATAATAACTGCATAATATGGGTAATAATGCATGTTATATTGATGATAATAAAAGTAATACGTATATTTATTATAGTTCTAGCGATAATAACTGCATAATATGGGTAATAATGCATGTTATATTGATAATAATCTAAGCAATAAGTATAATTATTACAGTTCTAGCGATAATAACTGCATTATATGGGTAATAATGCACGTTATATTGCTAACAATATAAGTAATAAGTATAATTATTACAGTTCTAGCGATAATAACTGCATAATATGGGTAATAATGCACGTTATATTGCTAATAATATAAGTAATGAGTACAATTATTACAGTTCTAGCGATAATAACTGCATAATATGGGTAATAATGCACGTTATATTGCTAACAATATAAGTAATAAGTATAATTATTACAGTTCTAGCGATAATAACTGCATTATATGGGTAATAATGCATGTTATATTGATAATATCGGGAGTAATAAGTATAATTATTATAGTTCTAGCGATAATAATAGTAAAATATGGCTAATAGTGCATGATATATTGATAATAGTAAAAGTAATAAGTGTATTTATTACAGTTCTATCGATAATAACTGCATAATATGGGTAATAATGCATGTTATATTGATAATAATATAAGTAATAAGTATAATTATTACAGTTCTAGCGATAATACCTCCATTATATGGGTAATAATGCATGTTATATTGATAATAATATAAGTAATAAGTATAATTATTACAGTTCTAGCGATAATAATTGCATTATATGGGTAATAATGCATGTTATATTGATAATAATATAAGTAATAAGTATAATTATTACAGTTCTAGCGATAATAACTGCATTATATGGGTAATAATGCACGTTATATTGCTAATAATATAAGTAATAAGTATAATTATTACAGTTCTAGCGATTATAACTGCATTATATGGGTAATAATGCATGTTATATTGATAATATCGGGAGTAATAAGTATAATTATTATAGTTCTAGCGATAATAATAGTAAAATATGGCAAATAGTGCATGTTATATTGATAATAATAAAAGTAATAAGTATATTTATTACAGTTCTATCGATAATAACTGCATAATATGGGTAATAATGCATGCTATATTGATGATAATAAAAGTAATACGTATATTTATTATAGTTCTAGCGATAATAACTGCATAATATGGGTAATAATGCATGTTATATTGATAATAATATAAGTAATAAGTATAATTATTACAGTTCTAGCGATAATAACTGCATAATATGGGTAATAATGCGCGTTATATTGCTAATAATATAAGTAATGAGTATAATTATTACAGTTCTAGCGATAATAACTGCATTATATGGGTAATAAGGCATGTTATATTGATAATATCGGGAGTAATAAGTATAATTATTATAGTTCTAGCGATAATAATAGTAAAATATGGCTAATAGTGCATGATATATTGATAATAGTAAAAGTAATAAGTGTATTTATTACAGTTCTATCGATAATAACTGCATAATATGGGTAATAATGCATGTTATATTGATAATAATATAAGTAATAAGTATAATTATTACAGTTCTAGCGATAATACCCCCATTATATGGGTAATAATGCATGTTATATTGATGATAATGAAAGAAGTAAGTATATTTATTACAGTTCTAGCGATAATAACTGCATTATATGCCTAATAAGGCATGTTATATTGATAACATCGGGTGTAATAAGTATAATTATTATAGTTCTAGCGATAATAATAGTAAAATATGGCTAATAGTGCATGTCATATTTTTAATAGTAAAAGTAGTAAGTATATTTATTACAGTTCTATCGATAATAACTGCATAATATGGGTAATAATGCATGTTATGTTGATGATAATGAAAGTAATACGTATGCTTATTATAGTTCTAGCGATAATAACTGCATAATATGGGTAATAATGCATGTTATATTGAGAATAATATAAGTAATAAGTATAATTATTACAGTTCTGGCGATAATAACTGCATTATATGGGTAATAATGCACGTTATATTGCTAATAGTATAAGTAATAAGTATAATTATTACAGTTCTAGCGATAATACCTCCATTATATGGTAATAATGCATGTTATATTGATAATAATATAAGTAATAAGTATAATTATTACAGTTCTAGCGATAATACCTCCATTATGTGGGTAATAATGCAGGTTATATTGATAATGATATAAGTAATAAGTATAATTATTACAGTTCTAGCGATAATAACTGCATAATATGGGTAATAATGCACGTTATATTGCTAATAATATAAGTAATGAGTACAATTATTACAGTTCTAGCGATAATAACTGCATAATATGGGTAATAATGCATGTTATATTGATAATAATAAAAGTAATAAGTATAATTATTACAGTTCTGGCGATAATAACTGCATTATATGGGTAATAATGCACGTTATATTGCTAATAGTATAAGTAATAAGTATAATTATTACAGTTCTAGCGATAATACCTCCATTATATGGGTAATAATGCATGTTATATTGATACTAATATAAGTAATAAGTATAATTATTACAGTTCTAGCGATAATAATTGCATTATATGGGTAATAATGCATGTTATATTGATAATAATATAAGTAATAAGTATAATTATTACAGTTCTAGCGATAATAATTGCATTATATGGGTAATAATGCACGTTATATTGCTAATAATATAAGTAATAAGTATAATTATTACAGTTCTAGCGATTATAACTGCATTATATGGGTAATAATGCATGTTATATTGATAATATCGGGAGTAATAAGTATAATTATTATAGTTCTAGCGATAATAATAGTAAAATATGGCAAATAGTGCATGTTATATTGATAATAATAAAAGTAATAAGTATATTTATTACAGTTCTATCGATAATAACTGCATAATATGGGTAATAATGCATGCTATATTGATGATAATAAAAGTAATACGTATATTTATTATAGTTCTAGCGATAATAACTGCATAATATGGGTAATAATGCATGTTATATTGATAATAATATAAGTAATAAGTATAATTATTACAGTTCTAGCGATAATAACTGCATAATATGGGTAATAATGCGCGTTATATTGCTAATAATATAAGTAATGAGTATAATTATTACAGTTCCAGCGATAATAACTGCATTATATGGGTAATAAGGCATGTTATATTGATAATATCGGGAGTAATAAGTATAATTATTATAGTTCTAGCGATAATAATAGTAAAATATGGCTAATAGTGCATGATATATTGATAATAGTAAAAGTAATAAGTGTATTTATTACAGTTCTATCGATAATAACTGCATAATATGGGTAATAATGCATGTTATATTGATAATAATATAAGTAATAAGTATAATTATTACAGTTCTAGCGATAATACCCCCATTATATGGGTAATAATGCATGTTATATTGATGATAATGAAAGAAGTAAGTATATTTATTACAGTTCTAGCGATAATAACTGCATTATATGCCTAATAAGGCATGTTATATTGATAACATCGGGTGTAATAAGTATAATTATTATAGTTCTAGCGATAATAATAGTAAAATATGGCTAATAGTGCATGTCATATTTTTAATAGTAAAAGTAGTAAGTATATTTATTACAGTTCTATCGATAATAACTGCATAATATGGGTAATAATGCATGTTATGTTGATGATAATGAAAGTAATACGTATGCTTATTATAGTTCTAGCGATAATAACTGCATAATATGGGTAATAATGCATGTTATATTGAGAATAATATAAGTAATAAGTATAATTATTACATTTCTGGCGATAATAACTGCATTATATGGGTAATAATGCACGTTATATTGCTAATAGTATAAGTAATAAGTATAATTATTACAGTTCTAGCGATAATACCTCCATTATATGGGTAATAATGCATGTTATATTGATAATAATATAAGTAATAAGTATAATTATTACAGTTCTAGCGATAATACCTCCATTATGTGGGTAATAATGCAGGTTATATTGATAATGATATAAGTAATAAGTATAATTATTACAGTTCTAGCGATAATAACTGCATAATATGGGTAATAATGCACGTTATATTGCTAATAATATAAGTAATGAGTACAATTATTACAGTTCTAGCGATAATAACTGCATAATATGGGTAATAATGCATGTTATATTGATAATAATAAAAGTAATAAGTATAATTATTACAGTTCTGGCGATAATAACTGCATTATATGGGTAATAATGCACGTTATATTGCTAATAGTATAAGTAATAAGTATAATTATTACAGTTCTAGCGATAATACCTCCATTATATGGGTAATAATGCATGTTATATTGATACTAATATAAGTAATAAGTATAATTATTACAGTTCTAGCGATAATAACTGCATTATATGGGTAATAATGCACGTTATATTGCTAATAATATAAGTAATAAGTATAATTATTACAGTTCTAGCGATTATAACTGCATTATATGGGTAATAATGCATGTTATATTGATAATATCGGGAGTAATAAGTATAATTATTATAGTTCTAGCGATAATAATAGTAAAATATGGCAAATAGTGCATGTTATATTGATAATAATAAAAGTAATAAGTATATTTATTACAGTTCTATCGATAATAACTGCATAATATGGGTAATAATGCATGCTATATTGATGATAATAAAAGTAGTACGTATATTTATTATAGTTCTAGCGATAATAACTGCATAATATGGGTAATAATGCATGTTATATTGATAATAATATAAGTAATAAGTATAATTATTACAGTTCTAGCGATAATAACTGCATTATATGGGTAATAATGCACGTTATATTGCTAATAATATAAGTAATAAGTATAATTATTACAGTTCTAGCGATTATAACTGCATTATATGGGTAATAATGCATGTTATATTGATAATATCGGGAGTAATAAGTATAATTATTATAGTTCTAGCGATAATAATAGTAAAATATGGCAAATAGTGCATGTTATATTGATAATAATAAAAGTAATAAGTATATTTATTACAGTTCTATCGATAATAACTGCATAATATGGGTAATAATGCATGCTATATTGATGATAATAAAAGTAGTACGTATATTTATTATAGTTCTAGCGATAATAACTGCATAATATGGGTAATAATGCATGTTATATTGATAATAATATAAGTAATAAGTATAATTATTACAGTTCTAGCGATAATAACTGCATAATATGGGTAATAATGCACGTTATATTGCTAATAATATAAGTAATGAGTATAATTATTACAGTTCTAGCGATAATAACTGCATTATATGGGTAATAAGGCATGTTATATTGATAATATCGGGAGTAATAAGTATAATTATTATAGTTCTAGCGATAATAATAGTAAAATATGGCTAATAGTGCATGATATATTGATAATAGTAAAAGTAATAAGTGTATTTATTACAGTTCTATCGATAATAACTGCATAATATGGGTAATAATGCATGTTATATTGATAATAATATAAGTAATAAGTATAATTATTACAGTTCTAGCGATAATACCCCCATTATATGGGTAATAATGCATGTTATATTGATGATAATGAAAGAAGTAAGTATATTTATTACAGTTCTAGCGATAATAACTGCATTATATGCCTAATAAGGCATGTTATATTGATAACATCAGGTGTAATAAGTATAATTATTATAGTTCTAGCGATAATAATAGTAAAATATGGCTAATAGTGCATGTCATATTTTTAATAGTAAAAGTAGTAAGTATATTTATTACAGTTCTATCGATAATAACTGCATAATATGGGTAATAATGCATGTTATGTTGATGATAATGAAAGTAATACGTATGTTTATTATAGTTCTAGCGATAATAACTGCATAATATGGGTAATAATGCATGTTATATTGAGAATAATATAAGTAATAAGTATAATTATTACAGTTCTGGCGATAATAACTGCATTATATGGGTAATAATGCACGTTATATTGCTAATAGTATAAGTAATAAGTATAATTATTACAGTTCTAGCGATAATACCTCCATTATATGGGTAATAATGCATGTTATATTGATGATAATGAAAGTAATACGTATATTTATTATAGTTCTAGCGATAATACCTCCATTATATGGATAATAATGCATGTTATATTGAGAATAATATAAGTAATAAGTATAATTATTACAGTTCTAGCGATAATAACTGCATAATATGGGTAATAATGCATGTTATATTGATAATAATATAAGTAATAAGTATAATTATTACAGTTCTAGCGATAATACCTCCATTATATGGGTAATAATGCATGTGATATTGATGATAATGAAAGTAATACGTATATTTATTATAGTTCTAGCGATAATAACTGCATTATATGGGTAATAATGCATGTTATATTGAGAATAATATAAGTAATAAGTATTATTATTACAGTTCTAGCGATAATAACTGCATTATATGGGTAATAATGCATGTTATGTTGATGATAATGAAAGTAATACGTATGTTTATTATAGTTCTAGCGATAATAACTGCATAATATGGGTAATAATGCATGTTATATTGAGAATAATATAAGTAATAAGTATAATTATTACAGTTCTGGCGATAATAACTGCATTATATGGGTAATAATGCACGTTATATTGCTAATAGTATAAGTAATAAGTATAATTATTACAGTTCTAGCGATAATACCTCCATTATATGGGTAATAATGCATGTTATATTGATAATAATATAAGTAATAAGTATAATTATTACAGTTCTAGCGATAATACCTCCATTATGTGGGTAATAATGCAGGTTATATTGATAATGATATAAGTAATAAGTATAATTATTACAGTTCTAGCGATAATAACTGCATAATATGGGTAATAATGCACGTTATATTGCTAATAATATAAGTAATGAGTACAATTATTACAGTTCTAGCGATAATAACTGCATAATATGGGTAATAATGCATGTTATATTGATAATAATAAAAGTAATAAGTATAATTATTACAGTTCTGGCGATAATAACTGCATTATATGGGTAATAATGCACGTTATATTGCTAATAGTATAAGTAATAAGTATAATTATTACAGTTCTAGCGATAATACCTCCATTATATGGGTAATAATGCATGTTATATTGATACTAATATAAGTAATAAGTATAATTATTACAGTTCTAGCGATAATAACTGCATAATATGGGTAATAATGCACGTTATATTGCTAATAATATAAGTAATGAGTATAATTATTACAGTTCTAGCGATAATAACTGCATTATATGGGTAATAAGGCATGTTATATTGATAATATCGGGAGTAATAAGTATAATTATTATAGTTCTAGCGATAATAATAGTAAAATATGGCTAATAGTGCATGATATATTGATAATAGTAAAAGTAATAAGTGTATTTATTACAGTTCTATCGATAATAACTGCATAATATGGGTAATAATGCATGTTATATTGATAATAATATAAGTAATAAGTATAATTATTACAGTTCTAGCGATAATACCTCCATTATATGGGTAATAATGCATGTTATATTGATGATAATGAAAGTAATACGTATATTTATTATAGTTCTAGCGATAATAACTGCATTATATGGGTAATAATGCATGTTATATTGAGAATAATATAAGTAATAAGTATTATTATTACAGTTCTAGCGATAATAACTGCATTATATGGGTAATAATGCATGCTATATTGATGATAATAAAAGTAGTACGTATATTTATTATAGTTCTAGCGATAATAACTGCATAATATGGGTAATAATGCATGTTATATTGATAATAATATAAGTAATAAGTATAATTATTACAGTTCTAGCGATAATAACTGCATAATATGGGTAATAATGCACGTTATATTGCTAATAATATAAGTAATGAGTATAATTATTACAGTTCTAGCGATAATAACTGCATTATATGGGTAATAAGGCATGTTATATTGATAATATCGGGAGTAATAAGTATAATTATTATAGTTCTAGCGATAATAATAGTAAAATATGGCTAATAGTGCATGATATATTGATAATAGTAAAAGTAATAAGTGTATTTATTACAGTTCTATCGATAATAACTGCATAATATGGGTAATAATGCATGTTATATTGATAATAATATAAGTAATAAGTATAATTATTACAGTTCTAGCGATAATACCCCCATTATATGGGTAATAATGCATGTTATATTGATGATAATGAAAGTAATACGTATATTTATTATAGTTCTAGCGATAATAACTGCATAATATGGGTAATAATGCATGTTATATTGAGAATAATATAAGTAATAAGTATAATTATTACAGTTCTGGCGATAATAACTGCATTATATGGGTAATAATGCACGTTATATTGCTAATAGTATAAGTAATAAGTATAATTATTACAGTTCTTGCGATAATACCTCCATTATATGGGTAATAATGCATGTTATATTGATAATAATATAAGTAATAAGTATAATTATTACAGTTCTAGCGATAATAACTGCATTATATGGGTAATAATGCACGTTATATTGCTAATAATATAAGTAATAAGTATAATTATTACAGTTCTAGCGATAATAACTGCATTATATGGGTAATAATGCATGTTATATTGATAATATCGGGACTAATAAGTATAATTATTATAGTTCTAGCGATAATAATAGTAAAATATGGCAAATAGTGCATGTTATATTGATAATAATAAAAGTAATAAGTATATTTATTACAGTTCTATCGATAATAACTGCATAATATGGGTAATAATGCATGCTATATTGATGATAATAAAAGTAATACGTATATTTATTATAGTTCTAGCGATAATAACTGCATAATATGGGTAATAATGCATGTTATATTGATAATAATATAAGTAATAAGTATAGTTATTACAGTTCTAGCGATAATAACTGCATAATATGGGTAATAATGCACGTTATATTGCTAATAATATAAGTAATGGGTATAATTATTACAGTTCTATCGATAATAACTGCATAATATGGGTAATAATGCATGTTATATTGATGATAATAAAAGTAGTACGTATATTTATTATAGTTCTAGCGATAATAACTGCATAATATGGGTAATAATGCATGTTATATTGATAATAATATAAGTAATAAGTATAATTATTACAGTTCTGGCGATAATAACTGCATTATATGGGTAATAATGCATGTTATATTGATGATAATAAAAGTAATACGTATATTTATTATAGTTCTAGCGATAATAACTGCATAATATGGGTAATAATGCATGTTATATTGATAATAATCTAAGTAATAAGTATAATTATTACAGTTCTAGCGATAATACCTCCATTATATGGGTAATAATGCAGGTTATATTGATAATGATATAAGTAATAAGTATAATTATTACAGTTCTAGCGATAATAACTGCATAATATGGGTAATAATGCACGTTATATTGCTAATAATATAAGTAATGAGTACAATTATTACAGTTCTAGCGATAATAACTGCATAATATGGGTAATAATGCATGTTATATTGATAATAATAAAAGTAATTAGTATAATTATTACAGCTCTGGCGATAATAACTGCATTATATGGGTAATAATGCACGTTATATTGCTAATAGTATAAGTAATAAGTATAATTATTACAGTTCTAGCGATAATACCTCCATTATATGGGTAATAATGCATGTTATATTGATAATAATATAAGTAATAAGTATAATTATTACAGTTCTAGCGATAATAACTGCATAATATGGGTAATAATGCACGTTATATTGCTAATAATATAAGTAATGAGTATAATTATTACAGTTCTAGCGATAATAACTGCATTGTATGGGTAATAAGACATGTTATATTGATAATATCGGGAGTAATAAGTTTAATTATTATAGTTCTAGCGATAATAATAGTAAAATATGGCTAATAGTGCATGATATATTGATAGTAGTAAAAGTAATAAGTGTATTTATTACAGTTCTATCGATAATAACTGCATAATATGGGTAATAATGCATGTTATATTGATAATAATATAAGTAATAACTATAATTATTACAGTTCTAGCGATAATACCTCCATTATATGGGTAATAATGCATGTTATATTGATGATAATGAAAGTAATACGTATATTTATTATAGTTCTAGCGATAATAACTGCATTATATGGGTAATAATGCATGTTATATTGAGAATAATATAAGTAATAAGTATAATTATTACAGTTCTGGCGATAATAACTGCATTATATGGGTAATAATGCACGTTATATTGCTAATAATATGAGTAATGAGTACAATTATTACAGTTCTAGCGATAATAACTGCATTATATGCGTAATAAGGCATGTTATATTGATAATATCGGGAGTAATAAGTATAATTATTATAGTTCTAGCGATAATAATAGTAAAATATCTCTAATAGTGCATGATATATTGATAATAGTAAAAGTAATAAGTATATTTATTACAGTTCTATCGATAATAACTGCATAATATGGGTAATAATGCATGTTATGTTGATGATAATGAAAGTAATACGTATGTTTATTATAGTTCTAGCGATAATAACTGCATAATATGGGTAATAATGCCTGTTATATTGAGAATAATATAAGTAATAAGTATAATTATTACAGTTCTAGCGATAATAATTGCATTATATGGGTAATACTGCATGTTATATTGATAATAATATAAGTAATAAGTATAATTATTACAGTTCTAGCGATAATAACTGCATTATATGGGTAATAATGCACGTTATATTGCTAATAATATAAGTAATAAGTATAATTATTACAGTTCTAGCGATTATAACTGCATTATATGGGTAATAATGCATGTTATATTGATAATATCGGGAGTAATAAGTATAATTATTATAGTTCTAGCGATAATAATAGTAAAATATGGCAAATAGTGCATGTTATATTGATAATAATAAAAGTCATAAGTATATTTATTACAGTTCTATCGATAATAACTGCATAATATGGGTAATAATGCATGCTATATTGATGATAATAAAAGTAATACGTATATTTATTATAGTTCTAGCGATAATAACTGCATAATATGGGTAATAATGCATGTTATATTGATAATAATATAAGTAATAAGTATAATTATTACAGTTCAAGCGATAATAACTGCATAATATGGGTAATAATGCACGTTATATTGCTAATAATATAAGTAATGAGTATAATTATTACAGTTCTAGCGATAATAACTGCATTATATGGGTAATAAGGCATGTTATATTGATAATATCGGGAGTAATAAGTATAATTATTATAGTTCTAGCGATAATAATAGTAAAATATGGCTAATAGTGCATGATATATTGATAATAGTAAAAGTAATATGTGTATTTATTACAGTTCTATCGATAATAACTGCATAATATGGGTAATAATGCATGTTATATTGATAATAATATAAGTAATAAGTATAATTATTACAGTTCTAGCGACAATACCCCCATTATATGGGTAATAATGCATGTTATATTGATGATAATGAAAGTAATACGTATATTTATTATAGTTCTAGCGATAATAACTGCATAATATGGGTAATAATGCATGTTATATTGAGAATAATATAAGTAATAAGTATAATTATTACAGTTCTGGCAATAATAACTGCATTATATGGGTAATAATGCACGTTATATTGCTAATAGTATAAGTAATAAGTATAACTATTACAGTTCTAGCGATAATACCTCCATTATATGGGTAATAATGCATGTTATATTGATAATAATATAAGTAATAAGTATAATTATTACAGTTCTAGCGATAATAACTGCATAATATGGGTAATAATGCACGTTATATTGCTAATAGTATAAGTAATAAGTATAATTATTACAGTTCTTGCGATAATACCTCCATTATATGGGTAATAATGCATGTTATATTGATAATAATATAAGTAATAAGTATAATTATTACAGTTCTAGCGATAATAACTGCATTATATGGGTAATAATGCACGTTATATTGCTAATAATATAAGCAATAAGTATAATTATTACAGTTCTAGCGATAATAACTGCATTATATGGGTAATAATGCACGTTATATTGCTAACAATATAAGTAATAAGTATAATTATTACAGTTCTAGCGATAATAACTGCATTATATGGGTAATAATGCATGTTATATTGATGATAATGAAAGTAATACGTATATTTATTATAGTTCTAGCGATAATAACTGCATAATATGGGTAATAATGCATGTTATATTGAGAATAATATAAGTAATAAGTATATCTATTACAGTTCTGGCGATAATAACTGCATTATATGGGTAATAATGCACGTTATATTGATAATAGTATAAGTAGTAAGTATAATTATTACAGTTCTAGCGATAATACCTCCATTATATGGGTAATAATGCATGTTATATTGATAATGATATAAGTAATAAGTATAATTATTACAGTTCTAGCGATAATAACTGCATAATATGGGTAATAATGCACGTTATATTGCTAATAATATAAGTAATGAGTACAATTATTACAGTTCTAGCGATAATAACTGCATAATATTGGTAATAATGCACGTTATATTGCTAATAATATAAGTAATGAGTACAATTATTACAGTTCTAGCGATAATAACTGCATAATATGGGTAATAATGCACGTTATATTGCTAATAATGTAAGTAATGAGTACAATTATTACAGTTCTAGCGATAATAACTGCATAATATGGGTAATAATGCACGTTATATTGCTAATAATGTAAGTAATGAGTACAATTATTACAGTTCTAGCGATAATAACTGCATTATATGGGTAATAATGCATGTTATATTGATAATAACATAAGTAATAAGTATAATTATTACAGTTCTAGCGATAATAACTGCATTATATGGGTAATAATGCACGTTATATTGCTAATAGTATAAGTAATAAGTATAATTATTACAGTTCTTGCGATAATACCTCCATTACATGGGTAATAATGCATGTTATATTGATAATAATATAAGTAATAAGTATAATTATTACAGTTCTAGCGATAATAACTGCATTATATGGGTAATAATGCACGTTATATTGCTAATAATATAAGCAAAAAGTATAATTATTACAGTTCTAGCGATAATAACTGCATTATATGGGTAATAATGCATGTTATATTGATAATATCGGGAGTAATAAGTATAATTATTATAGTTCTAGCGATAATAATAGTAAAATATGGCAAATAGTGCATGTTATATTGATAATAATAAAAGTAATAAGTATATTTATTACAGTTCTATCGATAATAACTGCATAATATGGGTAATAATGCATGTTATATTGATGATAATAAAAGTAATACGTATATTTATTATAGTTCTAGCGATAATAACTGCATAATATGGGTAATAATGCATGTTATATTGATAATAATCTAAGTAATAAGTATAATTATTACAGTTCTAGCGATAATAACTGCATTATATGGGTAATAATGCACGTTATATTGCTAATAATATAAGTAATAAGTATAATTATTACAGTTCTAGCGATTATAACTGCATTATATGGGTAATAATGCATGTTATATTGATAATATCGGGAGTAATAAGTATAATTATTATAGTTCTAGCGATAATAATAGTAAAATATGGCAAATAGTGCATGTTATATTGATAATAATATAAGTAATAAGTATATCTATTACAGTTCTGGCGATAATAACTGCATTATATGGGTAATAATGCACGTTATATTGATAATAGTATAAGTAGTAAGTATAATTATTACAGTTCTAGCGATAATACCTCCATTATATGGGTAATAATGCATGTTATATTGATAATGATATAAGTAATAAGTATAATTATTACAGTTCTAGCGATAATAACTGCATAATATGGGTAATAATGCACGTTATATTGCTAATAATATAAGTAATGAGTACAATTATTACAGTTCTAGCGATAATAACTGCATAATATGGGTAATAATGCACGTTATATTGCTAACAATATAAGTAATAAGTATAATTATTACAGTTCTAGCGATAATAACTGCATTATATGGGTAATAATGCATGTTATATTGATAATATTGGGAGTAATAAGTATATTTATTATAGTTCTAGCGATAATAACTGCATAATATGGGTAATAATGCATGTTATATTGAGAATAATATAAGTAATAAGTATAATTATTACAGTTCTGGCGATAATAACTGCATTATATGGGTAATAATGCACGTTATATTGCTAATAGTATAAGTAATAAGTATAATTATTACAGTTCTAGCGATAATACCTCCATTATATGGGTAATAATGCATGTTATATTGATAATGATATAAGTAATAAGTATAATTATTACAGTTCTAGCGATAATAACTGCATAATATGGGTAATAATGCACGTTATATTGCTAATAATATAAGTAATGAGTACAATTATTACAGTTCTAGCGATAATAACTGCATTATATGGGTAATAATGCATGTTATATTGATGATAATGAAAGTAATACGTATATTTATTATAGTTCTAGCGATAATAACTGCATAATATGGGTAATAATGCATGTTATATTGAGAATAATATAAGTAATAAGTATATCTATTACAGTTCTGGCGATAATAACTGCATTATATGGGTAATAATGCACGTTATATTGATAATAGTATAAGTAGTAAGTATAATTATTACAGTTCTAGCGATAATACCTCCATTATATGGGTAATAATGCATGTTATATTGATAATGATATAAGTAATAAGTATAATTATTACAGTTCTAGCGATAATAACTGCATAATATGGGTAATAATGCACGTTATATTGCTAATAATATAAGTAATGAGTACAATTATTACAGTTCTAGCGATAATAACTGCATAATATTGGTAATAATGCACGTTATATTGCTAATAATATAAGTAATGAGTACAATTATTACAGTTCTAGCGATAATAACTGCATTATATGGGTAATAATGCATGTTATATTGATAATAACATAAGTAATAAGTATAATTATTACAGTTCTAGCGATAATAACTGCATTATATGGGTAATAATGCATGTTATATTGATAATAGTATAAGTAGTAAGTATAATTATTACAGTTCTAGCGATAATACCTCCATTATATGGGTAATAATGCATGTTATATTGATAATGATATAAGTAATAAGTATAATTATTACAGTTCTAGCGATAATAACTGCATAATATGGGTAATAATGCACGTTATATTGCTAATAATATAAGTAATGAGTACAATTATTACAGTTCTAGCGATAATAACTGCATAATATGGGTAATAATGCACGTTATATTGCTAATAATATAAGTAATGAGTACAATTATTACAGTTCTAGCGATAATAACTGCATTATATGGGTAATAATGCATGTTATATTGATAATAACATAAGTAATAAGTATAGTTATTACAGTTCTAGCGATAATAACTGCATTATATGGGTAATAATGCATGTTATATTGATAATATCGGGAGTAATAAGTATAATTATTATAGTTCTAGCGATAATAATAGTAAAATATGGCAAATAGTGCATGTTATATTGATAATAATAAAAGTAATAAGTACATCTATTACAGTTCTATCGATAATAACTGCATAATATGGGTAATAATGCATGTTATATTGATGATAATAAAAGTAATACGTATATTTATTATAGTTCTAGCGATAATAACTGCATAATATGGGTAATAATGCATGTTATATTGATAATAATCTAAGTAATAAGTATAATTATTACAGTTCTAGCGATAATAACTGCATAATATGGGTAATAATGCACGTTATATTGCTAACAATATAAGTAATAAGTATAATTATTACAGTTCTAGCGATAATAACTGCATTATATGGGTAATAATGCATGTTATATTGATAATATTGGGAGTAATAAGTATATTTATTATAGTTCTAGCGATAATAACTGCATAATATGGGTAATAATGCATGTTATATTGATAATAATCTAAGCAATAAGTATAATTATTACAGTTCTAGCGATAATAACTGCATTATATGGGTAATAATGCACGTTATATTGCTAACAATATAAGTAATAAGTATAATTATTACAGTTCTAGCGATAATAACTGCATTATATGGGTAATAATGCATGTTATATTGATGATAATGAAAGTAATACGTATATTTATTATAGTTCTAGCGATAATAACTGCATAATATGGGTAATAATGCATGTTATATTGAGAATAATATAAGTAATAAGTATAATTATTACAGTTCTAGCGATAATAACTGCATAATATGGGTAATAATGCACGTTATATTGCTAATAATATAAGTAATGAGTACAATTATTACAGTTCTAGCGATAATAACTGCATAATATGGGTAATAATGCACGTTATATTGCTAATAATATAAGTAGTAAGTATAATTATTACAGTTCTAGCAATAATACCTCCATTATATGGGTAATAATGCATGTTATATTGATAATAATATAAGTAATAAGTATAATTATTACAGTTCTAGCGATAATAACTGCATTATATGGGTAATAATGCATGTTATATTGATAATATTGGGAGTAATAAGTATATTTATTATAGTTCTAGCGATAATAACTGCAGAATATGGGTAATAATGCATGTTATATTGATAATAGTATAAGTAATAAGTATAATTATTACAGTTCTAGCGATAATAACTGCATTATATGGGTAATAATGCACGTTATATTGCTAATAATATAAGTAATAAGTGTAATTATTACAGTTCTAGCGATAATAACTGCATTATATGGGTAATAATGCATGTTATATTGATAATATCGGGAGTAATAAGTATAATTATTATAGTTCTAGCGATAATAATAGTAAAATATGGCAAATAGTGCATGTTATATTGATAATAATAAAAGTAATAAGTATATTTATTACAGTTCTATCGATAATAACTGCATAATATGGGTAATAATGCATGTTATATTGATGATAATAAAAGTAATACGTATATTTATTATAGTTCTAGCGATAATAACTGCATAATATGGGTAATAATGCATGTTATATTGATAATAATATAAGTAATAAGTATAATTATTACAGTTCTAGCGATAATAACTGCACTATATGGGTAATAATGCACGTTATATTGCTAACAATATAAGTAATAAGTATAATTATTACAGTTCTAGCGATAATAATAGAAAAATATGGCTAATAGTGCATGATATATTGATAATAGTAAAAGTAATAAGTATATTTATTACAGTTCTATCGATAATAACTGCATAATATGGGTAATAATGCATGTTATATTGATGACAATGAAAGTAGTAAGTATATTTATTACAGTTCTAGCGATAATAACTGCATTATATGCGTAATAATGCACGTTATATTGCTAATAATATAAGTAATGAGTATAATTATTACAGTTCTAGCGATAATAACTGCATTATATGGGTAATAATGCATGTTATATTGATAATATTGGGAGTAATAAGTATATTTATTATAGTTCTAGCGATAATAACTGCAGAATATGGGTAATAATGCATGTTATATTGATAATAGTATAAGTAATAAGTATAATTATTACAGTTCTAGCGATAATAACTGCATTATATGGGTAATAATGCACGTTATATTGCTAATAATATAAGTAATAAGTGTAATTATTACAGTTCTAGCGATAATAACTGCATTATATGGGTAATAATGCATGTTATATTGATAATATCGGGAGTAATAAGTATAATTATTATAGTTCTAGCGATAATAATAGTAAAATATGGCAAATAGTGCATGTTATATTGATAATAATAAAAGTAATAAGTATATTTATTACAGTTCTATCGATAATAACTGCATAATATGGGTAATAATGCATGTTATATTGATGATAATAAAAGTAATACGTATATTTATTATAGTTCTAGCGATAATAACTGCATAATATGGGTAATAATGCATGTTATATTGATAATAATATAAGTAATAAGTATAATTATTACAGTTCTAGCGATAATAACTGCACTATATGGGTAATAATGCACGTTATATTGCTAACAATATAAGTAATAAGTATAATTATTACAGTTCTAGCGATAATAATAGAAAAATATGGCTAATAGTGCATGATATATTGATAATAGTAAAAGTAATAAGTATATTTATTACAGTTCTATCGATAATAACTGCATAATATGGGTAATAATGCATGTTATATTGATGACAATGAAAGTAGTAAGTATATTTATTACAGTTCTAGCGATAATAACTGCATTATATGCGTAATAATGCACGTTATATTGCTAATAATATAAGTAATGAGTATAATTATTACAGTTCTAGCGATAATAACTGCATTATATGGGTAATAATGCATGTTATATTGCTAACAATATAAGTAATAAGTATAATTATTACAGTTCTAGCGATAATAACTGCATTATATGGGTAATAATGCATGTTATATTGCTAATAGTATTTAATAAGTATAATTATTACAGTTCTAGCGATAATAACTGCATTATATGGGTAATAGTGCATGTTATATTGATAATATTGGGAGTAATAAGTATATTTATTATAGTTCTAGCGATAATAACTGCATAATATGGGTAATAGTGCATGTTATATTGATAATAGTATAAGTAATAAGTATAATTATTACAGTTCTAGCGATAATAACTGCATTATATGGGTAATAATGCATGTTATATTGATAATATTGGGAGTAATAAGTATATTTATTATGGTTCTGGAGATAATAACTGCATAATATGGGTAATAATGCATGTTATATTGATGATAATAAAAGTAATACGTATATTTATTACAGTTCTAGCGATAATAACTGCATTATATGGGTAATAATCCATGTTATATTGATAATATCGGGAGTAATAAGTATAATTATTACAGTTCTAGCGATAATAACTGCATAATATGGGTAATAATGCACGTTATATTGCTAATAATATAAGTAATGAGTACAATTATTACACTTCTAGCGATAATAACTGCATAATATCGGTAATAATGCACGTTATATTGCTAATAATATAAGTATTAAGTATAATTATTACAGTTCTAGCAATAATACCTCCATTATATGGGTAATAATGCATGTTATATTGATAATAATATAAGTAATAAGTATAATTATTACAGTTCTAGCGATAATAACTGCATTATATGGGTAATAATGCATGTTATATTGATAATATTGGGAGTAATAAGTATATTTATTATAGTTCTAGCGATAATAACTGCAGAATATGGGTAATAATGCATGTTATATTGATAATAGTATAAGTAGTAAGTATAATTATTACAGTTCTAGCGATAATAACTGCATTATATGGGTAATAATGCACGTTATATTGCTAATAATATAAGTAATAAGTATAATTATTACAGTTCTAGCGATAATAACTGCATTATATGGGTAATAATGCACGTTATATTGCTAATAATATAAGTATTAAGTATAATTATTACAGTTCTAGCGATAATAACTGCATTATATGGGTAATAATGCACGTTATATTGCTAATAATATAAGTAATAAGTATAATTATTACAGTTCTAGCGATAATAACTGCATTATATGGGTAATAATGCATGTTATATTGATAATATTGGGAGTAATAAGTATATTTATTATAGTTCTAGCGATAATAACTGCAGAATATGGGTAATAATGCATGTTATATTGATAATAGTATAAGTAGTAAGTATAATTATTACAGTTCTAGCGATAATAACTGCATAATATGGGTAATAATGCATGTTATATTGATAATAATATAAGTAATAAGTATAATTGTTACAGTTCTAGCGATAATAACTGCATTATATGGGTAATAGTGCATGTTATATTGATAATATTGGGAGTTATAAGTATATTTATTATAGTTCTAGCGATAATAACTGCATAATATGGGTAATAGTGCATGTTATATTGATAATAGTATAAGTAATAAGTATAATTATTACAGTTCTAGCGATAATAACTGCATTATATGGGTAATAATGCATGTTATATTGATAATATTGGGAGTAATAAGTATATTTATTATGGTTCTGGAGATAATAACTGCATAATATGGGTAATAATGCATGTTATATTGATAATAATATAAGTAATAAGTATAATTATTACAGTTCTAGCGATAATAACTGCATTATATGGGTAATAATGCATGTTATATTGATAATATTGGGAGTAATAAGTATAATTATTACAGTTCTAGCGATAATAACTGCATAATATGGGTAATAATGCACGTTATATTGCTAATAATATAAGTAATGAGTACAATTATTACAGTTCTAGCGATAATAACTGCATAATATGGGTAATAATGCATGTTATATTGATAATATCGGGAGTAATAAGTATAATTATTATAGTTCTAGCGATAATAACAGTAAAATATGGCAAATAGTGCATGTTATATTGATAATAATAAAAGTAATAAATATATTTATTACAGTTCTATCGATAATAACTGCATAATATGGGTAATAATGCATGTTATATTGATGATAATAAAAGTAATACGTATATTTATTATAGTTCTAGCGATAATAACTGCATAATATGGGTAATAATGCATGTTATATTGATAATAATCTAAGTAATAAGTATAATTATTAGAGTTCTAGCGATAATAACTGCATTATATGGGTAATAGTGCATGTTATATTGATAATATTGGGAGTAATAAGTATATTTATTATAGTTCTAGCGATAATAACTGCATAATATGGGTAATAGTGCATGTTATATTGATAATAGTATAAGTAATAAGTATAATTATTACAGTTCTAGCGATAATAACTGCATTATATGGGTAATAATGCATGTTATATTGATAATATTGGGAGTAATAAGTATATTTATTATGGTTCTGGAGATAATAACTGCATAATATGGGTAATAATGCATGTTATATTGATAATAATATAAGTAATAAGTATAATTATTACAGTTCTAGCGATAATAACTGCATTATATGGGTAATAATGCATGTTATATTGATAATATTGGGAGTAATAAGTATAATTATTATAGTTCTAGTGATAATAATAGTAAAATATGGCTAATAGTGCATGATATATTGATAATAGTAAAAGTAATAAGTATATTTATTACAGTTCTAGCGATAATAACTGCATTATATGGGTAATAATGCATGTTATATTGATGATAATAAAAGTAATACGTATATTTATTATAGTTCTAGCGATAATAACTGCATAATATGGGTAATAATGCATGTTATATTGATAATAATCTAAGTAATAAGTATAATTATTACAGTTCTAGCGATAATAACTGCATTATGTGGGTAATAATGCACGTTATATTGCTAACAATATAAGTAATAAGTATATTTATTATCGTTCTATCAATAATAACTTCTTAATATGGGTAATAATGCATGTTATATTGATGATAATGAAAGTACTAAGTATATTTATTACAGTTCTAGCGATAATAACTGCATTATATGCGTAATAAGGCATGTTATATTGATAATATCGGGAGTAATAAGTATAATTATTATAGTTCTAGCGATAATAATAGTAAAATATGGCTAATAGTGCATGATATATTGATAATAGTAAAAGTAATAAGTATATTTATTACAGTTCTATCGATAATAACTGCATAATATGGGTAATAATGCATGTTATATTGATGATAATAAAGGTAATACGTATATTTATTATAGTTCTAGCGATAATAACTGCATAATATGGGTAATAATGCATGTTATATTGAGAATAATATAAGTAATAAGTATAATTATTACAGTTATGGCGATAATAACTGCATTATATGGGTAATAATGCACGTTATATTGCTAATAGTATAAGTAATAAGTATAATTATTACAGTTCTAGCGATAATACCTCCATTATATGGGTAATAATGCATGTTATATTGATAATAATATAAGTAATAAGTATATTTATTACAGTTATATCGATAATAACTGCATTATATGGGTAATAATGCATGTTATATTGATAATATTGGGAGTAATAAGTATATTTATTATGGTTCTAGCAATAATAACTGCATAATATGGGTAATAATGCATGTTATATTGATAATAATATAAGTAATAAGTATAATTATTACAGTTCTAGCGATAATACCTCCATTATATGGGTAATAATGCATGTTATATTGAGAATAATATAAGTAATAAGTATAATTATGAGAGTTCTAGCGATAATAACTGCATTATATGGGTAATAATGCACGTTATATTGCTAATAGTATTTAATAAGTATAATTATTACAGTTCTAGCGATAATACCTCCATTATATGGGTAATAATGCATGTTATATTGCTAACAATATAAGTAATAAGTATAATTATTACAGTTCTAGCGATAATAACTGCATTATATGGGTAATAATGCATGTTATATTGATGATAATGAAAGTAATACGTATATTTATTATAGTTCTTGCGATAATAACTGCATAATATGGGTAATAATGCATGTTATATTGAGAATAATATAAGTAATAAGTATAATTATTACAGTTCTGGCGATAATAACTGCATTATATGGGTAATAATGCACGTTATATTGCTAATAATATAAGTAATAAGTATAATTATTACAGTTCTAGCGATAATAACTGCATTATATGGGTAATAATGCATGTTATATTGATAATATCGGGAGTAATAAGTATAATTATTATAGTTCTAGCGATAATAATAGTAAAATATGGCAAATAGTGCATGTTATATTGATAATAATAAAAGTACTAAGTATATTTATTACAGTTCTATCGATAATAACTGCATAATATGGGTAATAATGCATGCTATATTGATGATAATAAAAGTAATACGTATATTTATTATAGTTCTAGCGATAATAACTGCATAATATGGGTAATAATGCATGTTATATTGATAATAATATAAGTAATAAGTATAATTATTACAGTTCTAGCGATAATAATAGTAAAATATGGCTAATGGTGCATGATATATTGATAATAGTAAAAGTAATAAGTATATTTATTACAGTTCTATCGATAATAACTGCATAATATGGGTAATAATGCATGTTATATTGATGATAATGAAAGTAGTAAGTATATTTATTACTGTTCTAGCGATAATAACTGCATTATATGCGTAATAATGCACGTTATATTGCTAATAATATAAGTAATGAGTATAATTATTACAGTTCTAGCGATAATAACTGCATTATATGGGTAATAATGCATGTTATATTGATAATAATATAAGTAATAAGTATATTTATTACAGTTATATCGATAATATTTGCATAATATGGGTAATAATGCATGTTATATTGATGATAATAAAAGTAATACGTATATTTATTATAGTTCTAGCAATAATAACTGCATAATATGGGTAATAATGCATGTTATATTGATAATAATATAAGTAATAAGTATAATTATTACAGTTCTAGCGATAATAACTGCATTATATGGGTAATAATGCACGTTATATTGCTAGCAATATAAGTAACAAGTATAATTATTACAGTTCTAGCGATAATAACTGCATTATATGGGTAATAATGCATGTTATATTGCTAATAGTATTTAATAAGTATAATTATTACAGTTCTAGCGATAATACCTCCATTATATGGGTAATAATGCATGTTATATTGATAATGATATAAGTAATAAGTATAATTATTACAGTTCTAGCGATAATAACTGCATAATATGGGTAATAATGCACGTTATATTGCTAACAATATAAGTAATAAGTATAATTATTACAGTTCTAGCGATAATAACTGCATTATATGGGTAATAATGCATGTTATATTGATGATAATGAAAGTAATACGTATATTTATTATAGTTCTTGCGATAATAACTGCATAATATGGGTAATAATGCATGTTATATTGAGAATAATATAAGTAATAAGTATAATTATTACAGTTCTGGCGATAATAACTGCATTATATGGGTAATAATGCACGTTATATCGCTAATAGTATTTAATAAGTATAATTATTACAGTTCTAGCGATAATACCTCCATTATATGGGTAATAATGCATGTTATATTGATAATGATATAAGTAATAAGTATAATTATTACAGTTCTAGCGATAATAACTGCATAATATGGGTAATAATGCACGTTATATTGCTAATAATATAAGTAATGAGTACAATTATTACAGTTCTAGCGATAATAACTGCATAATATGGGTAATAATGCATGTTATATTGATAATAATATAAGTAATAAGTATAATTATTACAGTTCTAGCGATAATAACTGCATTATATGGGTAATAATGCACGTTATATTGCTAACAATATAAGTAATAAGTATAATTATTACAGTTCTAGCGATAATAACTGCATAATATGGGTAATAATGCATGTTATATTGATAATAATATAAGTAATAAGTATAATTATTACAGTTCTAGCGATAATACCTCCATTATATGGGTAATAATGCATGTTATATTGATAATGATATAAGTAATAAGTATAATTATTACAGTTCTAGCGATAATAACTGCATAATATGGGTCATAATGCACGTTACATTGCTAATAATATAAGTAATGAGTACAATTATTACAGTTCTAGCGATAATAACTGCATAATATGGGTAATAATGCATGTTATATTGATGATAATAAACGTAATACGTATATTTATTACAGTTCTAGCGATAATAACTGCATTATATGGGTAATAATGCATGTTATATTGATAATATCGGGATTAATAAGTATAATTATTACAGTTCTAGCGATAATAACTGCATAATATGGGTAATAATGCACGTTATATTGCTAATAATATAAGTAATGAGTACAATTATTACAGTTCTAGCGATAATAACTGCATAATATCGGTAATAATGCACGTTATATTGCTAATAATATAAGTATTAAGTATAATTATTACAGTTCTAGCAATAATACCTCCATTATATGGGTAATAATGCATGTTATATTGATAATAATATAAGTAATAAGTATAATTATTACAGTTCTAGCGATAATAACTGCATTATATGGGTAATAATGCATGTTATATTGATAATATTGGGAGTAATAAGTATATTTATTATAGTTCTAGCGATAATAACTGCAGAATATGGGTAATAATGCATGTTATATTGATAATAGTATAAGTAGTAAGTATAATTATTACAGTTCTAGCGATAATAACTGCATTATATGGGTAATAATGCACGTTATATTGCTAATAATATAAGTAATAAGTATAATTATTACAGTTCTAGCGATAATAACTGCATTATATGGGTAATAATGCATGTTATATTGATAATATCGGGAGTAATAAGTATAATTATTATAGTTCTAGCGATAATAATAGTAAAATATGGCAAATAGTGCATGTTATATTGATAATAATAAAAGTACTAAGTATATTTATTACAGTTCTATCGATAATAACTGCATAATATGGGTAATAATGCATGCTATATTGATGATAATAAAAGTAATACGTATATTTATTATAGTTCTAGCGATAATAACTGCATAATATGGGTAATAATGCATGTTATATTGATAATAATATAAGTAATAAGTATAATTATTACAGTTCTAGCGATAATAATAGTAAAATATGGCTAATGGTGCATGATATATTGATAATAGTAAAAGTAATAAGTATATTTATTACAGTTCTATCGATAATAACTGCATAATATGGGTAATAATGCATGTTATATTGATGATAATGAAAGTAGTAAGTATATTTATTACTGTTCTAGCGATAATAACTGCATTATATGCGTAATAATGCACGTTATATTGCTAATAATATAAGTAATGAGTATAATTATTACAGTTCTAGCGATAATAACTGCATTATATGGGTAATAATGCATGTTATATTGATGATAATAAAAGTAATACGTATATTTATTATAGTTCTAGCGATAATAACTGCATAATATGGGTAATAATGCATGTTATATTGATAATAATGTAAGTAATAAGTATAATTATTACAGTTCTAGCGATAATAACTGCATTATATGGGTAATAATGCACGTTATATTGCTAACAATATAAGTAATAAGTATATTTATTATCGTTCTATCGATAATAACTGCATTATATGGGTAATAATGCATGTTATATTGATGATAATAAAAGTAATACGTATATTTATTATAGTTCTAGCGATAATAACTGCATTATGTGGGTAATAATGCACGTTATATTGCTAGCAATATAAGTAATAAGTATAATTATTACAGTTCTAGCGATAATAACTGCATTATATGGGTAATAATGCATGTTATATTGCTAATAGTATTTAATAAGTATAATTATTACAGTTCTAGCGATAATACCTCCATTATATGGGTAATAATGCATGTTATATTGATAATGATATAAGTAATAAGTATAATTATTACAGTTCTAGCGATAATAACTGCATAATATGGGTAATAATGCACGTTATATTGCTAACAATATAAGTAATAAGTATAATTATTACCGTTCTAGCGATAATAACTGCATTATATGGGTAATAATGCATGTTATATTGATAATATTGGGAGTAATAAGTATATTTATTATGGTTCTAGAGATAATAACTGCATAATATGGGTAATAATGCATGTTATATTGATAATAATATAAGTAATAAGTATAATTATTAGAGTTCTAGCGATAATAACTGCATTATATGGGTAATAGTGCATGTTATATTGATAATATTGGGAGTAATAAGTATATTTATTATAGTTCTAGCGATAATAACTGCATAATATGGGTAATAGTGCATGTTATATTGATAATAGTATAAGTAATAAGTATAATTATTACAGTTCTAGCGATAATAACTGCATTATATGGGTAATAATGCATGTTATATTGATAATATTGGGAGTAATAAGTATAATTATTATAGTTCTAGTGATAATAATAGTAAAATATGGCTAATAGTGCATGATATATTGATAATAGTAAAAGTAATAAGTATATTTATTACAGTTCTAGCGATAATAACTGCATTATATGGGTAATAATGCATGTTATATTGATGATAATAAAAGTAATACGTATATTTATTATAGTTCTAGCGATAATAACTGCATAATATGGGTAATAATGCATGTTATATTGATAATAATCTAAGTAATAAGTATAATTATTACAGTTCTAGCGATAATAACTGCATTATGTGGGTAATAATGCACGTTATATTGCTAACAATATAAGTAATAAGTATATTTATTATCGTTCTATCAATAATAACTTCTTAATATGGGTAATAATGCATGTTATATTGATGATAATGAAAGTACTAAGTATATTTATTACAGTTCTAGCGATAATAACTGCATTATATGCGTAATAAGGCATGTTATATTGATAATATCGGGAGTAATAAGTATAATTATTATAGTTCTAGCGATAATAATAGTAAAATATGGCTAATAGTGCATGATATATTGATAATAGTAAAAGTAATAAGTATATTTATTACAGTTCTATCGATAATAACTGCATAATATGGGTAATAATGCATGTTATATTGATGATAATAAAGGTAATACGTATATTTATTATAGTTCTAGCGATAATAACTGCATAATATGGGTAATAATGCATGTTATATTGAGAATAATATAAGTAATAAGTATAATTATTACAGTTATGGCGATAATAACTGCATTATATGGGTAATAATGCACGTTATATTGCTAATAGTATAAGTAATAAGTATAATTATTACAATTCTAGCGATAATACCTCCATTATATGGGTAATAATGCATGTTGTATTGATAATAATATAAGTAATAAGTATAATTATTACAGTTCTAGCGATAATAACTGCATAATATGGGTAATAATGCATGTTATATTGATAATAATATAAGTAATAAGTATAATTATTACAGTTCTAGCGATAATAACTGCACTATATGGGTAATAATGCACGTTATATTGCTAACAATATAAGTAATAAGTATAATTATTACAGTTCTAGCGATAATAATAGTAAAATATGGCTAATAGTGCATGATATATTGATAATAGTATAAGTAATAAGTATATTTATTACAGTTCTATCGACAATAACTGCATAATATGGGTAAAAATGCATGTTATATTGATGATAATGAAAGTAATACGTATATTTATTATAGTTCTAGCGATAATAACTGCATAATATGGGTAACAATGCATGTTATATTGAGAATAATATAAGTAATAAGTATAATTATTACAGTTCTGGCGATAATAACTGCATTGTATGGGTAATAATGCACGTTATATTGCTAATAGTATAAGTAATAAGTATAATTATTACAGTTCTAGCGATAATACCTCCATTATACGGGTAATAATGCATGTTATATTGATAATAATATAAGTAATAAGTATATTTATTACAGTTATATCGATAATATTTGCATAATATGGGTAATAATGCATGTTATATTGATGATAATAAAAGTAATACGTATATTTATTATAGTTCTAGCAATAATAACTGCATAATATGGGTAATAATGCATGTTATATTGATAATAATATAAGTAATAAGTATAATTATTACAGTTCTAGCGATAATAACTGCATTATATGGGTAATAATGCACGTTATATTGCTAGCAATATAAGTAACAAGTATAATTATTACAGTTCTAGCGATAATAACTGCATTATATGGGTAATAATGCATGTTATATTGATAATAATATAAGTAATAAGTATAATTATTACAGTTCTAGCGATAATAATAGTAAAATATGGCTAATGGTGCATGATATATTGATAATAGTAAAAGTAATAAGTATATTTATTACAGTTCTATCGATAATAACTGCATAATATGGGTAATAATGCATGTTATATTGATGATAATGAAAGTAGTAAGTATATTTATTACTGTTCTAGCGATAATAACTGCATTATATGCGTAATAATGCACGTTATATTGCTAATAATATAAGTAATGAGTATAATTATTACAGTTCTAGCGATAATAACTGCATTATATGGGTAATAATGCATGTTATATTGATGATAATAAAAGTAATACGTATATTTATTATAGTTCTAGCGATAATAACTGCATAATATGGGTAATAATGCATGTTATATTGATAATAATGTAAGTAATAAGTATAATTATTACAGTTCTAGCGATAATAACTGCATTATATGGGTAATAATGCACGTTATATTGCTAACAATATAAGTAATAAGTATATTTATTATCGTTCTATCGATAATAACTGCATTATATGGGTAATAATGCATGTTATATTGATGATAATAAAAGTAATACGTATATTTATTATAGTTCTAGCGATAATAACTGCATTATGTGGGTAATAATGCACGTTATATTGCTAGCAATATAAGTAATAAGTATAATTATTACAGTTCTAGCGATAATAACTGCATAATATGGGTAATAATGAACGTTATATTGCTAACAATATAAGTAATAAGTATAATTATTACCGTTCTAGCGATAATAACTGCATTATATGGGTAATAATGCATGTTATATTGATAATATTGGGAGTAATAAGTATATTTATTATGGTTCTAGAGATAATAACTGCATAATATGGGTAATAATGCATGTTATATTGATAATAATATAAGTAATAAGTATAATTATTAGAGTTCTAGCGATAATAACTGCATTATATGGGTAATAGTGCATGTTATATTGATAATATTGGGAGTAATAAGTATATTTATTATAGTTCTAGCGATAATAACTGCATAATATGGGTAATAGTGCATGTTATATTGATAATAGTATAAGTAATAAGTATAATTATTACAGTTCTAGCGATAATAACTGCATTATATGGGTAATAATGCATGTTATATTGATAATATTGGGAGTAATAAGTATATTTATTATGGTTCTGGAGATAATAACTGCATAATATGGGTAATAATGCATGTTATATTGATAATAATATAAGTAATAAGTATAATTATTACAGTTCTAGCGATAATAACTGCATTATATGGGTAATAATGCATGTTATATTGATAATATTGGGAGTAATAAGTATAATTATTATAGTTCTAGTGATAATAATAGTAAAATATGGCTAATAGTGCATGATATATTGATAATAGTAAAAGTAATAAGTATATTTATTACAGTTCTAGCGATAATAACTGCATTATATGGGTAATAATGCATGTTATATTGATGATAATAAAAGTAATACGTATATTTATTATAGTTCTAGCGATAATAACTGCATAATATGGGTAATAGTGCATGTTATATTGATAATAGTATAAGTAATAAGTATAATTATTACAGTTCTAGCGATAATAACTGCATTATATGGGTAATAATGCATGTTATATTGATAATATTGGGAGTAATAAGTATAATTATTATAGTTCTAGTGATAATAATAGTAAAATATGGCTAATAGTGCATGATATATTGATAATAGTAAAAGTAATAAGTATATTTATTACAGTTCTAGCGATAATAACTGCATTATATGGGTAATAATGCATGTTATATTGATGATAATAAAAGTAATACGTATATTTATTATAGTTCTAGCGATAATAACTGCATAATATGGGTAATAATGCATGTTATATTGATAATAATCTAAGTAATAAGTATAATTATTACAGTTCTAGCGATAATAACTGCATTATGTGGGTAATAATGCACGTTATATTGCTAACAATATAAGTAATAAGTATATTTATTATCGTTCTATCAATAATAACTTCTTAATATGGGTAATAATGCATGTTATATTGATGATAATGAAAGTACTAAGTATATTTATTACAGTTCTAGCGATAATAACTGCATTATATGCGTAATAAGGCATGTTATATTGATAATATCGGGAGTAATAAGTATAATTATTATAGTTCTAGCGATAATAATAGTAAAATATGGCTAATAGTGCATGATATATTGATAATAGTAAAAGTAATAAGTATATTTATTACAGTTCTATCGATAATAACTGCATAATATGGGTAATAATGCATGTTATATTGATGATAATAAAGGTAATACGTATATTTATTATAGTTCTAGCGATAATAACTGCATAATATGGGTAATAATGCATGTTATATTGAGAATAATATAAGTAATAAGTATAATTATTACAGTTATGGCGATAATAACTGCATTATATGGGTAATAATGCACGTTATATTGCTAATAGTATAAGTAATAAGTATAATTATTACAATTCTAGCGATAATACCTCCATTATATGGGTAATAATGCATGTTGTATTGATAATAATATAAGTAATAAGTATAATTATTACAGTTCTAGCGATAATAACTGCATAATATGGGTAATAATGCATGTTATATTGATAATAATATAAGTAATAAGTATAATTATTACAGTTCTAGCGATAATAACTGCACTATATGGGTAATAATGCACGTTATATTGCTAACAATATAAGTAATAAGTATAATTATTACAGTTCTAGCGATAATAATAGTAAAATATGGCTAATAGTGCATGATATATTGATAATAGTATAAGTAATAAGTATATTTATTACAGTTCTATCGACAATAACTGCATAATATGGGTAAAAATGCATGTTATATTGATGATAATGAAAGTAATACGTATATTTATTATAGTTCTAGCGATAATAACTGCATAATATGGGTAACAATGCATGTTATATTGAGAATAATATAAGTAATAAGTATAATTATTACAGTTCTGGCGATAATAACTGCATTGTATGGGTAATAATGCACGTTATATTGCTAATAGTATAAGTAATAAGTATAATTATTACAGTTCTAGCGATAATACCTCCATTATACGGGTAATAATGCATGTTATATTGATAATAATATAAGTAATAAGTATATTTATTACAGTTATATCGATAATATTTGCATAATATGGGTAATAATGCATGTTATATTGATGATAATAAAAGTAATACGTATATTTATTATAGTTCTAGCAATAATAACTGCATAATATGGGTAATAATGCATGTTATATTGATAATAATATAAGTAATAAGTATAATTATTACAGTTCTAGCGATAATAACTGCATTATATGGGTAATAATGCACGTTATATTGCTAGCAATATAAGTAACAAGTATAATTATTACAGTTCTAGCGATAATAACTGCATTATATGGGTAATAATGCATGTTATATTGATAATAATATAAGTAATAAGTATAATTATTACAGTTCTAGCGATAATAATAGTAAAATATGGCTAATGGTGCATGATATATTGATAATAGTAAAAGTAATAAGTATATTTATTACAGTTCTATCGATAATAACTGCATAATATGGGTAATAATGCATGTTATATTGATGATAATGAAAGTAGTAAGTATATTTATTACTGTTCTAGCGATAATAACTGCATTATATGCGTAATAATGCACGTTATATTGCTAATAATATAAGTAATGAGTATAATTATTACAGTTCTAGCGATAATAACTGCATTATATGGGTAATAATGCATGTTATATTGATGATAATAAAAGTAATACGTATATTTATTATAGTTCTAGCGATAATAACTGCATAATATGGGTAATAATGCATGTTATATTGATAATAATGTAAGTAATAAGTATAATTATTACAGTTCTAGCGATAATAACTGCATTATATGGGTAATAATGCACGTTATATTGCTAACAATATAAGTAATAAGTATATTTATTATCGTTCTATCGATAATAACTGCATTATATGGGTAATAATGCATGTTATATTGATGATAATAAAAGTAATACGTATATTTATTATAGTTCTAGCGATAATAACTGCATTATGTGGGTAATAATGCACGTTATATTGCTAGCAATATAAGTAATAAGTATAATTATTACAGTTCTAGCGATAATAACTGCATAATATGGGTAATAATGAACGTTATATTGCTAACAATATAAGTAATAAGTATAATTATTACCGTTCTAGCGATAATAACTGCATTATATGGGTAATAATGCATGTTATATTGATAATATTGGGAGTAATAAGTATATTTATTATGGTTCTAGAGATAATAACTGCATAATATGGGTAATAATGCATGTTATATTGATAATAATATAAGTAATAAGTATAATTATTAGAGTTCTAGCGATAATAACTGCATTATATGGGTAATAGTGCATGTTATATTGATAATATTGGGAGTAATAAGTATATTTATTATAGTTCTAGCGATAATAACTGCATAATATGGGTAATAGTGCATGTTATATTGATAATAGTATAAGTAATAAGTATAATTATTACAGTTCTAGCGATAATAACTGCATTATATGGGTAATAATGCATGTTATATTGATAATATTGGGAGTAATAAGTATATTTATTATGGTTCTGGAGATAATAACTGCATAATATGGGTAATAATGCATGTTATATTGATAATAATATAAGTAATAAGTATAATTATTACAGTTCTAGCGATAATAACTGCATTATATGGGTAATAATGCATGTTATATTGATAATATTGGGAGTAATAAGTATAATTATTATAGTTCTAGTGATAATAATAGTAAAATATGGCTAATAGTGCATGATATATTGATAATAGTAAAAGTAATAAGTATATTTATTACAGTTCTAGCGATAATAACTGCATTATATGGGTAATAATGCATGTTATATTGATGATAATAAAAGTAATACGTATATTTATTATAGTTCTAGCGATAATAACTGCATAATATGGGTAATAATGCATGTTATATTGATAATAATCTAAGTAATAAGTATAATTATTACAGTTCTAGCGATAATAACTGCATTATGTGGGTAATAATGCACGTTATATTGCTAACAATATAAGTAATAAGTATATTTATTATCGTTCTATCAATAATAACTTCTTAATATGGGTAATAATGCATGTTATATTGATGATAATGAAAGTACTAAGTATATTTATTACAGTTCTAGCGATAATAACTGCATTATATGCGTAATAAGGCATGTTATATTGATAATATCGGGAGTAATAAGTATAATTATTATAGTTCTAGCGATAATAATAGTAAAATATGGCTAATAGTGCATGATATATTGATAATAGTAAAAGTAATAAGTATATTTATTACAGTTCTATCGATAATAACTGCATAATATGGGTAATAATGCATGTTATATTGATGATAATAAAGGTAATACGTATATTTATTATAGTTCTAGCGATAATAACTGCATAATATGGGTAATAATGCATGTTATATTGAGAATAATATAAGTAATAAGTATAATTATTACAGTTATGGCGATAATAACTGCATTATATGGGTAATAATGCACGTTATATTGCTAATAGTATAAGTAATAAGTATAATTATTACAATTCTAGCGATAATACCTCCATTATATGGGTAATAATGCATGTTGTATTGATAATAATATAAGTAATAAGTATAATTATTACAGTTCTAGCGATAATAACTGCATAATATGGGTAATAATGCATGTTATATTGATAATAATATAAGTAATAAGTATAATTATTACAGTTCTAGCGATAATAACTGCACTATATGGGTAATAATGCACGTTATATTGCTAATAATATAAGTAATAAGTATAATTATTACAGTTCTAGCGATAATAACTGCATTATATGGGTAATAATGCACGTTATATTGCTAACAATATGAGTAATAAGTATAATTATTACTGTTCTAGCGATAATAACTGCATTATATGGGTAATAATGCATGTTATATTGATAATATTGGGAGTAATAAGTATACTTACTATGGTTCTAGAGATATTACCTCCATTATATGGGTAATAATGCATGTTATATTGATAATAATATAAGTAATAAGTATAATTATTACAGTTCTAGCGATAATAACTGCATTATATGGGTAATAATGCATGTTATATTGATAATAATAAAAGTAATAAGTATATTTATTATCGTTCTATCGATAATAACTTCTTAATATGGGTAATTGTGCATGTTATATTGATAATAATATAAGTAATAAGTATAATTATTACAGTTCTAGCGATAATAACTGCATTGTATGGGTAATAATGCACGTTATATTGCTAACAATATAAGTAATAAGTATAATTATTTCAGTTATAGCGATAATAACTGCATTATATGGCTAATAATGCATGTTATATTGATAATATTGGGAGTAATAAGTATATTTATTATGGTTCTAGAGATAATAACTGCATTATATGGGTAATAATGCATGTTATATTGATAATAATAAAAGTAATAAATATATTTATTACTGTTCTATCGATAATAACTGCATAATATGGGTAATAATGCATGTTATATTGATGATAATAAAAGTAATACGTATATTTATTATAGTTCTAGCGATAATAACTGCATAATATGGGTAATAATGCATGTTATATTGATAATAATCTAAGTAATAAGTATAATTATTACAGTTCTAGCGATAATAACTGCGTTATATGGGTAATAATGCACGTTATATTGCTAACAATATAAGTAATAAGTATAATTATTACAGTTCTATCGATAATAACTTCTTAATATGGGTAATAATGCATGTTATATTGATGATAATGAAAGTAGTAAGTATATTTATTACAGTTCTAGCGATAATAACTGCATTATATGCGTAATAAGGCATGTTATATTGATAATATCGGGGGTAATAAGTATAATTATTATAGTTCTTGCGATAATAACTGCATTATATGGGTAATAATGCACGTTATATTGCTAATAGTATTTAATAAGTATAATTATTACAGTTCTAGCGATAATACCTCCATTATATGGGTAATAACGCATGTTATATTGATAATGATATAAGTAATAAATATATTTATTACAGTTCTATCGATAATAACTGCATAATATGGGTAATAATGCATGTTATATTGATAATAATCTAAGTAATAAGTATAATTATTAGAGTTCTAGCGATAATAACTGCATTATATGGGTAATAATGCACGTTATATTGCTAACAATATAAGTAATAAGTATAATTATTACAGTTCTAGCGATAATAACTGCCTAATATGGGTAATAATGCATGTTATATTGATAATAATATAAGTAATAAGTATAATTATTACAGTTCTAGCGATAATAACTGCATTAGATGGGTAATAATGCACGTTATATTGATAATAATATAAGTAATAAGTATAATTATTACAGTTCTAGCGATAATAACTGCATTATATGGGTAAAAATGCATGTTATATTGATAATATTGGGAGTAATAAGTATATTTATTATGGTTCTTGAGATAATAACTGCATAATATGGGTAATAATGCATGTTATATTGATAATAATATAAGTAATAAGTATAATTATTACAGTTCTATCGATAATAACTGCATAATATGTGTAATAATGCATGTTATATTGAGAATAATATAAGTAATAAGTATAATTATTACAGTTCTAGCGATAATAACTGCATTATATGGGTAAAAATGCATGTTATATTGATAATATTGGGAGTAATAAGTATATTTATGATGGTTCTAGCGATAATAATAGTAAAATATGGCAAATAGTGCATGTTATATTGATAATAATAAAAGTAATAAGTATATTTATTACAGTTCTATCGATAATAACTGCATAATATGGGTAATAATGCATGTTATATTGATGATAATAAAGGTAATACGTATATTTATTATAGTTCTAGCGATAATAACTGCATAATATGGGTAATAATGCATGTTATATTGATAATAATATAAGTAAGAAGTATAATTATTACAGTTCTAGCGATAATAACTGCCTAATATGGGTAATAATGCATGTTATATTGATAATAATATAAGTAATAAGTATAATTATTACAGTTCTAGCGATAATAACTGCATAATATGGGTAATAATGCACGTTATATTGCTAATAATATAAGTAATGAGTATAATTATTACAGTTCTAGCGATAATAACTGCATTATATGGGTAATAAGGCATGTTATATTGATAATATCGGGAGTAATAAGTATAATTATTATAGTTCTAGCGATAATAATAGTAAAATATGGCTAATAGTGCATGATATATTGATAATAGTAAAAGTAATAAGTGTATTTATTACAGTTCTATCGATAATAACTGCATAATATGGGTAATAATGCATGTTATATTGATAATAATATAAGTAATAAGTATAATTATTACAGTTCTAGCGATAATACCCCCATTATATGGGTAATAATGCATGTTATATTGATGATAATGAAAGAAGTAAGTATATTTATTACAGTTCTAGCGATAATAACTGCATTATATGCCTAATAAGGCATGTTATATTGATAACATCAGGTGTAATAAGTATAATTATTATAGTTCTAGCGATAATAATAGTAAAATATGGCTAATAGTGCATGTCATATTTTTAATAGTAAAAGTAGTAAGTATATTTATTACAGTTCTATCGATAATAACTGCATAATATGGGTAATAATGCATGTTATGTTGATGATAATGAAAGTAATACGTATGTTTATTATAGTTCTAGCGATAATAACTGCATAATATGGGTAATAATGCATGTTATATTGAGAATAATATAAGTAATAAGTATAATTATTACAGTTCTATCGATAATAACTGCATAATATGTGTAATAATGCATGTTATATTGAGAATAATATAAGTAATAAGTATAATTATTACAGTTCTAGCGATAATAACTGCATTATATGGGTAAAAATGCATGTTATATTGATAATATTGGGAGTAATAAGTATATTTATGATGGTTCTAGCGATAATAATAGTAAAATATGGCAAATAGTGCATGTTATATTGATAATAATAAAAGTAATAAGTATATTTATTACAGTTCTATCGATAATAACTGCATAATATGGGTAATAATGCATGTTATATTGATGATAATAAAGGTAATACGTATATTTATTATAGTTCTAGCGATAATAACTGCATAATATGGGTAATAATGCATGTTATATTGATAATAATATAAGTAAGAAGTATAATTATTACAGTTCTAGCGATAATAACTGCCTAATATGGGTAATAATGCATGTTATATTGATAATAATATAAGTAATAAGTATAATTATTACAGTTCTAGCGATAATAACTGCATAATATGGGTAATAATGCACGTTATATTGCTAATAATATAAGTAATGAGTATAATTATTACAGTTCTAGCGATAATAACTGCATTATATGGGTAATAAGGCATGTTATATTGATAATATCGGGAGTAATAAGTATAATTATTATAGTTCTAGCGATAATAATAGTAAAATATGGCTAATAGTGCATGATATATTGATAATAGTAAAAGTAATAAGTGTATTTATTACAGTTCTATCGATAATAACTGCATAATATGGGTAATAATGCATGTTATATTGATAATAATATAAGTAATAAGTATAATTATTACAGTTCTAGCGATAATACCCCCATTATATGGGTAATAATGCATGTTATATTGATGATAATGAAAGAAGTAAGTATATTTATTACAGTTCTAGCGATAATAACTGCATTATATGCCTAATAAGGCATGTTATATTGATAACATCAGGTGTAATAAGTATAATTATTATAGTTCTAGCGATAATAATAGTAAAATATGGCTAATAGTGCATGTCATATTTTTAATAGTAAAAGTAGTAAGTATATTTATTACAGTTCTATCGATAATAACTGCATAATATGGGTAATAATGCATGTTATGTTGATGATAATGAAAGTAATACGTATGTTTATTATAGTTCTAGCGATAATAACTGCATAATATGGGTAATAATGCATGTTATATTGAGAATAATATAAGTAATAAGTATAATTATTACAGTTCTGGCGATAATAACTGCATTATATGGGTAATAATGCACGTTATATTGCTAATAGTATAAGTAATAAGTATAATTATTACAGTTCTAGCGATAATACCTCCATTATATGGGTAATAATGCATGTTATATTGATGATAATGAAAGTAATACGTATATTTATTATAGTTCTAGCGATAATACCTCCATTATATGGGTAATAATGCATGTTATATTGAGAATAATATAAGTAATAAGTATAATTATTACAGTTCTAGCGATAATAACTGCATAATATGGGTAATAATGCATGTTATATTGATAATAATATAAGTAATAAGTATAATTATTACAGTTCTAGCGATAATACCTCCATTATATGGGTAATAATGCATGTTATATTGATGATAATGAAAGTAATACGTATATTTATTATAGTTCTAGCGATAATAACTGCATTATATGGGTAATAATGCATGTTATATTGAGAATAATATAAGTAATAAGTATTATTATTACAGTTCTAGCGATAATAACTGCATTATATGGGTAATAATGCATGTTATGTTGATGATAATGAAAGTAATACGTATGTTTATTATAGTTCTAGCGATAATAACTGCATAATATGGGTAATAATGCATGTTATATTGAGAATAATATAAGTAATAAGTATAATTATTACAGTTCTGGCGATAATAACTGCATTATATGGGTAATAATGCACGTTATATTGCTAATAGTATAAGTAATAAGTATAATTATTACAGTTCTAGCGATAATACCTCCATTATATGGGTAATAATGCATGTTATATTGATAATAATATAAGTAATAAGTATAATTATTACAGTTCTAGCGATAATACCTCCATTATGTGGGTAATAATGCAGGTTATATTGATAATGATATAAGTAATAAGTATAATTATTACAGTTCTAGCGATAATAACTGCATAATATGGGTAATAATGCACGTTATATTGCTAATAATATAAGTAATGAGTACAATTATTACAGTTCTAGCGATAATAACTGCATAATATGGGTAATAATGCATGTTATATTGATAATAATAAAAGTAATAAGTATAATTATTACAGTTCTGGCGATAATAACTGCATTATATGGGTAATAATGCACGTTATATTGCTAATAGTATAAGTAATAAGTATAATTATTACAGTTCTAGCGATAATACCTCCATTATATGGGTAATAATGCATGTTATATTGATACTAATATAAGTAATAAGTATAATTATTACAGTTCTAGCGATAATAACTGCATAATATGGGTAATAATGCACGTTATATTGCTAATAATATAAGTAATGAGTATAATTATTACAGTTCTAGCGATAATAACTGCATTATATGGGTAATAAGGCATGTTATATTGATAATATCGGGAGTAATAAGTATAATTATTATAGTTCTAGCGATAATAATAGTAAAATATGGCTAATAGTGCATGATATATTGATAATAGTAAAAGTAATAAGTGTATTTATTACAGTTCTATCGATAATAACTGCATAATATGGGTAATAATGCATGTTATATTGATAATAATATAAGTAATAAGTATAATTATTACAGTTCTAGCGATAATACCTCCATTATATGGGTAATAATGCATGTTATATTGATGATAATGAAAGTAATACGTATATTTATTATAGTTCTAGCGATAATAACTGCATTATATGGGTAATAATGCATGTTATATTGAGAATAATATAAGTAATAAGTATTATTATTACAGTTCTAGCGATAATAACTGCATTATATGGGTAATAATGCATGCTATATTGATGATAATAAAAGTAGTACGTATATTTATTATAGTTCTAGCGATAATAACTGCATAATATGGGTAATAATGCATGTTATATTGATAATAATATAAGTAATAAGTATAATTATTACAGTTCTAGCGATAATAACTGCATAATATGGGTAATAATGCACGTTATATTGCTAATAATATAAGTAATGAGTATAATTATTACAGTTCTAGCGATAATAACTGCATTATATGGGTAATAAGGCATGTTATATTGATAATATCGGGAGTAATAAGTATAATTATTATAGTTCTAGCGATAATAATAGTAAAATATGGCTAATAGTGCATGATATATTGATAATAGTAAAAGTAATAAGTGTATTTATTACAGTTCTATCGATAATAACTGCATAATATGGGTAATAATGCATGTTATATTGATAATAATATAAGTAATAAGTATAATTATTACAGTTCTAGCGATAATACCCCCATTATATGGGTAATAATGCATGTTATATTGATGATAATGAAAGTAATACGTATATTTATTATAGTTCTAGCGATAATAACTGCATAATATGGGTAATAATGCATGTTATATTGAGAATAATATAAGTAATAAGTATAATTATTACAGTTCTGGCGATAATAACTGCATTATATGGGTAATAATGCACGTTATATTGCTAATAGTATAAGTAATAAGTATAATTATTACAGTTCTTGCGATAATACCTCCATTATATGGGTAATAATGCATGTTATATTGATAATAATATAAGTAATAAGTATAATTATTACAGTTCTAGCGATAATAACTGCATTATATGGGTAATAATGCACGTTATATTGCTAATAATATAAGTAATAAGTATAATTATTACAGTTCTAGCGATAATAACTGCATTATATGGGTAATAATGCATGTTATATTGATAATATCGGGACTAATAAGTATAATTATTATAGTTCTAGCGATAATAATAGTAAAATATGGCAAATAGTGCATGTTATATTGATAATAATAAAAGTAATAAGTATATTTATTACAGTTCTATCGATAATAACTGCATAATATGGGTAATAATGCATGCTATATTGATGATAATAAAAGTAATACGTATATTTATTATAGTTCTAGCGATAATAACTGCATAATATGGGTAATAATGCATGTTATATTGATAATAATATAAGTAATAAGTATAGTTATTACAGTTCTAGCGATAATAACTGCATAATATGGGTAATAATGCACGTTATATTGCTAATAATATAAGTAATGGGTATAATTATTACAGTTCTATCGATAATAACTGCATAATATGGGTAATAATGCATGTTATATTGATGATAATAAAAGTAGTACGTATATTTATTATAGTTCTAGCGATAATAACTGCATAATATGGGTAATAATGCATGTTATATTGATAATAATATAAGTAATAAGTATAATTATTACAGTTCTGGCGATAATAACTGCATTATATGGGTAATAATGCATGTTATATTGATGATAATAAAAGTAATACGCATATTTATTATAGTTCTAGCGATAATAACTGCATAATATGGGTAATAATGCATGTTATATTGATAATAATCTAAGTAATAAGTATAATTATTACAGTTCTAGCGATAATACCTCCATTATATGGGTAATAATGCAGGTTATATTGATAATGATATAAGTAATAAGTATAATTATTACAGTTCTAGCGATAATAACTGCATAATATGGGTAATAATGCACGTTATATTGCTAATAATATAAGTAATGAGTACAATTATTACAGTTCTAGCGATAATAACTGCATAATATGGGTAATAATGCATGTTATATTGATAATAATAAAAGTAATTAGTATAATTATTACAGCTCTGGCGATAATAACTGCATTATATGGGTAATAATGCACGTTATATTGCTAATAGTATAAGTAATAAGTATAATTATTACAGTTCTAGCGATAATACCTCCATTATATGGGTAATAATGCATGTTATATTGATAATAATATAAGTAATAAGTATAATTATTACAGTTCTAGCGATAATAACTGCATAATATGGGTAATAATGCACGTTATATTGCTAATAATATAAGTAATGAGTATAATTATTACAGTTCTAGCGATAATAACTGCATTGTATGGGTAATAAGACATGTTATATTGATAATATCGGGAGTAATAAGTTTAATTATTATAGTTCTAGCGATAATAATAGTAAAATATGGCTAATAGTGCATGATATATTGATAGTAGTAAAAGTAATAAGTGTATTTATTACAGTTCTATCGATAATAACTGCATAATATGGGTAATAATGCATGTTATATTGATAATAATATAAGTAATAACTATAATTATTACAGTTCTAGCGATAATACCTCCATTATATGGGTAATAATGCATGTTATATTGATGATAATGAAAGTAATACGTATATTTATTATAGTTCTAGCGATAATAACTGCATTATATGGGTAATAATGCATGTTATATTGAGAATAATATAAGTAATAAGTATAATTATTACAGTTCTGGCGATAATAACTGCATTATATGGGTAATAATGCACGTTATATTGCTAATAATATGAGTAATGAGTACAATTATTACAGTTCTAGCGATAATAACTGCATTATATGCGTAATAAGGCATGTTATATTGATAATATCGGGAGTAATAAGTATAATTATTATAGTTCTAGCGATAATAATAGTAAAATATCTCTAATAGTGCATGATATATTGATAATAGTAAAAGTAATAAGTATATTTATTACAGTTCTATCGATAATAACTGCATAATATGGGTAATAATGCATGTTATATTGATGATAATAAAGGTAATACGTATATTTATTATAGTTCTAGCGATAATAACTGCATAATATGGGTAATAATGCATGTTATATTGAGAATAATATAAGTAATAAGTATAATTATTACAGTTATGGCGATAATAACTGCATTATATGGGTAATAATGCACGTTATATTGCTAATAGTATAAGTAATAAGTATAATTATTACAATTCTAGCGATAATACCTCCATTATATGGGTAATAATGCATGTTGTATTGATAATAATATAAGTAATAAGTATAATTATTACAGTTCTAGCGATAATAACTGCATTATATGGGTAATAATGCATGTTGTATTGATAATAATATAAGTAATAAGTATAATTATTACAGTTCTAGCGATAATAACTGCATAATATGGGTAATAATGCATGTTATATTGATAATAATATAAGTAATAAGTATAATTATTACAGTTCTAGCGATAATAACTGCACTATATGGGTAATAATGCACGTTATATTGCTAATAATATAAGTAATAAGTATAATTATTACAGTTCTAGCGATAATAACTGCATTATATGGGTAATAATGCACGTTATATTGCTAACAATATGAGTAATAAGTATAATTATTACTGTTCTAGCGATAATAACTGCATTATATGGGTAATAATGCATGTTATATTGATAATATTGGGAGTAATAAGTATACTTACTATGGTTCTAGAGATATTACCTCCATTATATGGGTAATAATGCATGTTATATTGATAATAATATAAGTAATAAGTATAATTATTACAGTTCTAGCGATAATAACTGCATTATATGGGTAATAATGCATGTTATATTGATAATAATAAAAGTAATAAGTATATTTATTATCGTTCTATCGATAATAACTTCTTAATATGGGTAATTGTGCATGTTATATTGATAATAATATAAGTAATAAGTATAATTATTACAGTTCTAGCGATAATAACTGCATTGTATGGGTAATAATGCACGTTATATTGCTAACAATATAAGTAATAAGTATAATTATTTCAGTTATAGCGATAATAACTGCATTATATGGCTAATAATGCATGTTATATTGATAATATTGGGAGTAATAAGTATATTTATTATGGTTCTAGAGATAATAACTGCATTATATGGGTAATAATGCATGTTATATTGATAATAATAAAAGTAATAAATATATTTATTACTGTTCTATCGATAATAACTGCATAATATGGGTAATAATGCATGTTATATTGATGATAATAAAAGTAATACGTATATTTATTATAGTTCTAGCGATAATAACTGCATAATATGGGTAATAATGCATGTTATATTGATAATAATCTAAGTAATAAGTATAATTATTACAGTTCTAGCGATAATAACTGCGTTATATGGGTAATAATGCACGTTATATTGCTAACAATATAAGTAATAAGTATAATTATTACAGTTCTATCGATAATAACTTCTTAATATGGGTAATAATGCATGTTATATTGATGATAATGAAAGTAGTAAGTATATTTATTACAGTTCTAGCGATAATAACTGCATTATATGCGTAATAAGGCATGTTATATTGATAATATCGGGGGTAATAAGTATAATTATTATAGTTCTTGCGATAATAACTGCATTATATGGGTAATAATGCACGTTATATTGCTAATAGTATTTAATAAGTATAATTATTACAGTTCTAGCGATAATACCTCCATTATATGGGTAATAACGCATGTTATATTGATAATGATATAAGTAATAAATATATTTATTACAGTTCTATCGATAATAACTGCATAATATGGGTAATAATGCATGTTATATTGATAATAATCTAAGTAATAAGTATAATTATTAGAGTTCTAGCGATAATAACTGCATTATATGGGTAATAATGCACGTTATATTGCTAACAATATAAGTAATAAGTATAATTATTACAGTTCTAGCGATAATAACTGCCTAATATGGGTAATAATGCATGTTATATTGATAATAATATAAGTAATAAGTATAATTATTACAGTTCTAGCGATAATAACTGCATTATATGGGTAATAATGCACGTTATATTGATAATAATATAAGTAATAAGTATAATTATTACAGTTCTAGCGATAATAACTGCATTATATGGGTAAAAATGCATGTTATATTGATAATATTGGGAGTAATAAGTATATTTATTATGGTTCTTGAGATAATAACTGCATAATATGGGTAATAATGCATGTTATATTGATAATAATATAAGTAATAAGTATAATTATTACAGTTCTATCGATAATAACTGCATAATATGTGTAATAATGCATGTTATATTGAGAATAATATAAGTAATAAGTATAATTATTACAGTTCTAGCGATAATAACTGCATTATATGGGTAAAAATGCATGTTATATTGATAATATTGGGAGTAATAAGTATATTTATGATGGTTCTAGCGATAATAATAGTAAAATATGGCAAATAGTGCATGTTATATTGATAATAATAAAAGTAATAAGTATATTTATTACAGTTCTATCGATAATAACTGCATAATATGGGTAATAATGCATGTTATATTGATGATAATAAAGGTAATACGTATATTTATTATAGTTCTAGCGATAATAACTGCATAATATGGGTAATAATGCATGTTATATTGATAATAATATAAGTAAGAAGTATAATTATTACAGTTCTAGCGATAATAACTGCCTAATATGGGTAATAATGCATGTTATATTGATAATAATATAAGTAATAAGTATAATTATTACAGTTCTAGCGATAATAACTGCATAATATGGGTAATAATGCACGTTATATTGCTAATAATATAAGTAATGAGTATAATTATTACAGTTCTAGCGATAATAACTGCATTATATGGGTAATAAGGCATGTTATATTGATAATATCGGGAGTAATAAGTATAATTATTATAGTTCTAGCGATAATAATAGTAAAATATGGCTAATAGTGCATGATATATTGATAATAGTAAAAGTAATAAGTGTATTTATTACAGTTCTATCGATAATAACTGCATAATATGGGTAATAATGCATGTTATATTGATAATAATATAAGTAATAAGTATAATTATTACAGTTCTAGCGATAATACCCCCATTATATGGGTAATAATGCATGTTATATTGATGATAATGAAAGAAGTAAGTATATTTATTACAGTTCTAGCGATAATAACTGCATTATATGCCTAATAAGGCATGTTATATTGATAACATCAGGTGTAATAAGTATAATTATTATAGTTCTAGCGATAATAATAGTAAAATATGGCTAATAGTGCATGTCATATTTTTAATAGTAAAAGTAGTAAGTATATTTATTACAGTTCTATCGATAATAACTGCATAATATGGGTAATAATGCATGTTATGTTGATGATAATGAAAGTAATACGTATGTTTATTATAGTTCTAGCGATAATAACTGCATAATATGGGTAATAATGCATGTTATATTGAGAATAATATAAGTAATAAGTATAATTATTACAGTTCTATCGATAATAACTGCATAATATGTGTAATAATGCATGTTATATTGAGAATAATATAAGTAATAAGTATAATTATTACAGTTCTAGCGATAATAACTGCATTATATGGGTAAAAATGCATGTTATATTGATAATATTGGGAGTAATAAGTATATTTATGATGGTTCTAGCGATAATAATAGTAAAATATGGCAAATAGTGCATGTTATATTGATAATAATAAAAGTAATAAGTATATTTATTACAGTTCTATCGATAATAACTGCATAATATGGGTAATAATGCATGTTATATTGATGATAATAAAGGTAATACGTATATTTATTATAGTTCTAGCGATAATAACTGCATAATATGGGTAATAATGCATGTTATATTGATAATAATATAAGTAAGAAGTATAATTATTACAGTTCTAGCGATAATAACTGCCTAATATGGGTAATAATGCATGTTATATTGATAATAATATAAGTAATAAGTATAATTATTACAGTTCTAGCGATAATAACTGCATAATATGGGTAATAATGCACGTTATATTGCTAATAATATAAGTAATGAGTATAATTATTACAGTTCTAGCGATAATAACTGCATTATATGGGTAATAAGGCATGTTATATTGATAATATCGGGAGTAATAAGTATAATTATTATAGTTCTAGCGATAATAATAGTAAAATATGGCTAATAGTGCATGATATATTGATAATAGTAAAAGTAATAAGTGTATTTATTACAGTTCTATCGATAATAACTGCATAATATGGGTAATAATGCATGTTATATTGATAATAATATAAGTAATAAGTATAATTATTACAGTTCTAGCGATAATACCCCCATTATATGGGTAATAATGCATGTTATATTGATGATAATGAAAGAAGTAAGTATATTTATTACAGTTCTAGCGATAATAACTGCATTATATGCCTAATAAGGCATGTTATATTGATAACATCAGGTGTAATAAGTATAATTATTATAGTTCTAGCGATAATAATAGTAAAATATGGCTAATAGTGCATGTCATATTTTTAATAGTAAAAGTAGTAAGTATATTAATTACAGTTCTATCGATAATAACTGCATAATATGGGTAATAATGCATGTTATGTTGATGATAATGAAAGTAATACGTATGTTTATTATAGTTCTAGCGATAATAACTGCATAATATGGGTAATAATGCATGTTATATTGAGAATAATATAAGTAATAAGTATAATTATTACAGTTCTGGCGATAATAACTGCATTATATGGGTAATAATGCACGTTATATTGCTAATAGTATAAGTAATAAGTATAATTATTACAGTTCTAGCGATAATACCTCCATTATATGGGTAATAATGCATGTTATATTGATGATAATGAAAGTAATACGTATATTTATTATAGTTCTAGCGATAATACCTCCATTATATGGGTAATAATGCATGTTATATTGAGAATAATATAAGTAATAAGTATAATTATTACAGTTCTAGCGATAATAACTGCATAATATGGGTAATAATGCATGTTATATTGATAATAATATAAGTAATAAGTATAATTATTACAGTTCTAGCGATAATACCTCCATTATATGGGTAATAATGCATGTTATATTGATGATAATGAAAGTAATACGTATATTTATTATAGTTCTAGCGATAATAACTGCATTATATGGGTAATAATGCATGTTATATTGAGAATAATATAAGTAATAAGTATTATTATTACAGTTCTAGCGATAATAACTGCATTATATGGGTAATAATGCATGTTATGTTGATGATAATGAAAGTAATACGTATGTTTATTATAGTTCTAGCGATAATAACTGCATAATATGGGTAATAATGCATGTTATATTGAGAATAATATAAGTAATAAGTATAATTATTACAGTTCTGGCGATAATAACTGCATTATATGGGTAATAATGCACGTTATATTGCTAATAGTATAAGTAATAAGTATAATTATTACAGTTCTAGCGATAATACCTCCATTATATGGGTAATAATGCATGTTATATTGATAATAATATAAGTAATAAGTATAATTATTACAGTTCTAGCGATAATACCTCCATTATGTGGGTAATAATGCAGGTTATATTGATAATGATATAAGTAATAAGTATAATTATTACAGTTCTAGCGATAATAACTGCATAATATGGGTAATAATGCACGTTATATTGCTAATAATATAAGTAATGAGTACAATTATTACAGTTCTAGCGATAATAACTGCATAATATGGGTAATAATGCATGTTATATTGATAATAATAAAAGTAATAAGTATAATTATTACAGTTCTGGCGATAATAACTGCATTATATGGGTAATAATGCACGTTATATTGCTAATAGTATAAGTAATAAGTATAATTATTACAGTTCTAGCGATAATACCTCCATTATATGGGTAATAATGCATGTTATATTGATACTAATATAAGTAATAAGTATAATTATTACAGTTCTAGCGATAATAACTGCATAATATGGGTAATAATGCACGTTATATTGCTAATAATATAAGTAATGAGTATAATTATTACAGTTCTAGCGATAATAACTGCATTATATGGGTAATAAGGCATGTTATATTGATAATATCGGGAGTAATAAGTATAATTATTATAGTTCTAGCGATAATAATAGTAAAATATGGCTAATAGTGCATGATATATTGATAATAGTAAAAGTAATAAGTGTATTTATTACAGTTCTATCGATAATAACTGCATAATATGGGTAATAATGCATGTTATATTGATAATAATATAAGTAATAAGTATAATTATTACAGTTCTAGCGATAATACCTCCATTATATGGGTAATAATGCATGTTATATTGATGATAATGAAAGTAATACGTATATTTATTATAGTTCTAGCGATAATAACTGCATTATATGGGTAATAATGCATGTTATATTGAGAATAATATAAGTAATAAGTATTATTATTACAGTTCTAGCGATAATAACTGCATTATATGGGTAATAATGCATGCTATATTGATGATAATAAAAGTAGTACGTATATTTATTATAGTTCTAGCGATAATAACTGCATAATATGGGTAATAATGCATGTTATATTGATAATAATATAAGTAATAAGTATAATTATTACAGTTCTAGCGATAATAACTGCATAATATGGGTAATAATGCACGTTATATTGCTAATAATATAAGTAATGAGTATAATTATTACAGTTCTAGCGATAATAACTGCATTATATGGGTAATAAGGCATGTTATATTGATAATATCGGGAGTAATAAGTATAATTATTATAGTTCTAGCGATAATAATAGTAAAATATGGCTAATAGTGCATGATATATTGATAATAGTAAAAGTAATAAGTGTATTTATTACAGTTCTATCGATAATAACTGCATAATATGGGTAATAATGCATGTTATATTGATAATAATATAAGTAATAAGTATAATTATTACAGTTCTAGCGATAATACCCCCATTATATGGGTAATAATGCATGTTATATTGATGATAATGAAAGTAATACGTATATTTATTATAGTTCTAGCGATAATAACTGCATAATATGGGTAATAATGCATGTTATATTGAGAATAATATAAGTAATAAGTATAATTATTACAGTTCTGGCGATAATAACTGCATTATATGGGTAATAATGCACGTTATATTGCTAATAGTATAAGTAATAAGTATAATTATTACAGTTCTTGCGATAATACCTCCATTATATGGGTAATAATGCATGTTATATTGATAATAATATAAGTAATAAGTATAATTATTACAGTTCTAGCGATAATAACTGCATTATATGGGTAATAATGCACGTTATATTGCTAATAATATAAGTAATAAGTATAATTATTACAGTTCTAGCGATAATAACTGCATTATATGGGTAATAATGCATGTTATATTGATAATATCGGGACTAATAAGTATAATTATTATAGTTCTAGCGATAATAATAGTAAAATATGGCAAATAGTGCATGTTATATTGATAATAATAAAAGTAATAAGTATATTTATTACAGTTCTATCGATAATAACTGCATAATATGGGTAATAATGCATGCTATATTGATGATAATAAAAGTAATACGTATATTTATTATAGTTCTAGCGATAATAACTGCATAATATGGGTAATAATGCATGTTATATTGATAATAATATAAGTAATAAGTATAGTTATTACAGTTCTAGCGATAATAACTGCATAATATGGGTAATAATGCACGTTATATTGCTAATAATATAAGTAATGGGTATAATTATTACAGTTCTATCGATAATAACTGCATAATATGGGTAATAATGCATGTTATATTGATGATAATAAAAGTAGTACGTATATTTATTATAGTTCTAGCGATAATAACTGCATAATATGGGTAATAATGCATGTTATATTGATAATAATATAAGTAATAAGTATAATTATTACAGTTCTGGCGATAATAACTGCATTATATGGGTAATAATGCATGTTATATTGATGATAATAAAAGTAATACGCATATTTATTATAGTTCTAGCGATAATAACTGCATAATATGGGTAATAATGCATGTTATATTGATAATAATCTAAGTAATAAGTATAATTATTACAGTTCTAGCGATAATACCTCCATTATATGGGTAATAATGCAGGTTATATTGATAATGATATAAGTAATAAGTATAATTATTACAGTTCTAGCGATAATAACTGCATAATATGGGTAATAATGCACGTTATATTGCTAATAATATAAGTAATGAGTACAATTATTACAGTTCTAGCGATAATAACTGCATAATATGGGTAATAATGCATGTTATATTGATAATAATAAAAGTAATTAGTATAATTATTACAGCTCTGGCGATAATAACTGCATTATATGGGTAATAATGCACGTTATATTGCTAATAGTATAAGTAATAAGTATAATTATTACAGTTCTAGCGATAATACCTCCATTATATGGGTAATAATGCATGTTATATTGATAATAATATAAGTAATAAGTATAATTATTACAGTTCTAGCGATAATAACTGCATAATATGGGTAATAATGCACGTTATATTGCTAATAATATAAGTAATGAGTATAATTATTACAGTTCTAGCGATAATAACTGCATTGTATGGGTAATAAGACATGTTATATTGATAATATCGGGAGTAATAAGTTTAATTATTATAGTTCTAGCGATAATAATAGTAAAATATGGCTAATAGTGCATGATATATTGATAGTAGTAAAAGTAATAAGTGTATTTATTACAGTTCTATCGATAATAACTGCATAATATGGGTAATAATGCATGTTATATTGATAATAATATAAGTAATAACTATAATTATTACAGTTCTAGCGATAATACCTCCATTATATGGGTAATAATGCATGTTATATTGATGATAATGAAAGTAATACGTATATTTATTATAGTTCTAGCGATAATAACTGCATTATATGGGTAATAATGCATGTTATATTGAGAATAATATAAGTAATAAGTATAATTATTACAGTTCTGGCGATAATAACTGCATTATATGGGTAATAATGCACGTTATATTGCTAATAATATGAGTAATGAGTACAATTATTACAGTTCTAGCGATAATAACTGCATTATATGCGTAATAAGGCATGTTATATTGATAATATCGGGAGTAATAAGTATAATTATTATAGTTCTAGCGATAATAATAGTAAAATATCTCTAATAGTGCATGATATATTGATAATAGTAAAAGTAATAAGTATATTTATTACAGTTCTATCGATAATAACTGCATAATATGGGTAATAATGCATGTTATGTTGATGATAATGAAAGTAATACGTATGTTTATTATAGTTCTAGCGATAATAACTGCATAATATGGGTAATAATGCATGTTATATTGATAATAATATAAGTAATAAGTATAATTATTACAGTTCTAGCGACAATACCCCCATTATATGGGTAATAATGCATGTTATATTGATGATAATGAAAGTAATACGTATATTTATTATAGTTCTAGCGATAATAACTGCATAATATGGGTAATAATGCATGTTATATTGAGAATAATATAAGTAATAAGTATAATTATTACAGTTCTGGCAATAATAACTGCATTATATGGGTAATAATGCACGTTATATTGCTAATAGTATAAGTAATAAGTATAACTATTACAGTTCTAGCGATAATACCTCCATTATATGGGTAATAATGCATGTTATATTGATAATAATATAAGTAATAAGTATAATTATTACAGTTCTAGCGATAATAACTGCATAATATGGGTAATAATGCACGTTATATTGCTAATAATATAAGTAATGAGTATAATTATTACAGTTCTATCGATAATAACTGCATAATATGGGTAATAGTGCATGTTATATTGATGATAATAAAAGTAATACGTATATTTATTATAGTTCTAGCAATAATAACTGCATAATATGGGTAATAATGCATGTTATATTGATAATAATATAAGTAATAAGTATATATTACAGTTCTAGCGATAATAACTGCATTATATGGGTAATAATGCACGTTATATTGCTAACAATATAAGTAATAAGTATAATTATTACAGTTCTAGCGATAATAACTGCATTATATGGGTAAAAATGCATGTTATATTGATAATATTGGGAGTAATAAGTATATTTATTATGGTTCTAGAGATAATAACTGCATAATATGGGTAATAATGCATGTTATATTGATAATAACATAAGTAATAAGTATAATTATTACAGTTCTAGCGATAATACCTCAATTATATGGGTAATAATGCATGTTATATTGATGATAATGAAAGTAATACGTATATTTATTATAGTTCTAGCGATAATAACTGCATAATATGGGTAATAATGCATGCTATAATGAGAAAAATATAAGTAATAAGTATAATTATTACAGTTCTGGCGATAATAACTGCATTATATGGTTAATAATGCACGTTATATTGCTAATAGTATAAGTAATAAGTATAATTATTACAGTTCTTGCGATAATACCTCCATTATATGGGTAATAATGCATGTTATATTGATAATAATATAAGTAATAAGTATAATTATTACAGTTCTAGCGATAATAACTGCATTATATGGGTAATAATGCACGTTATATTGCTAATAATATAAGTAATAAGTATAATTATTACAGTTCTAGCGATAATAACTGCATTATATGGGTAATAATGCATGTTATATTGATAATATCGGGAGTAATAAGTATAATTATTATAGTTCTAGCGATAATAATAGTAAAATATGGCTAATAGTGCATGATATATTGATAATAGTAAAAGTAATAAGTATATTTATTACAGTTCTATCGATAATAACTGCATAATATGGGTAATAATGCATGTTATATTGATGATAATAAAGGTAATACGTATATTTATTATAGTTCTAGCGATAATAACTGCATAATATGGGTAATAATGCATGTTATATTGAGAATAATATAAGTAATAAGTATAATTATTACAGTTATGGCGATAATAACTGCATTATATGGGTAATAATGCACGTTATATTGCTAATAGTATAAGTAATAAGTATAATTATTACAATTCTAGCGATAATACCTCCATTATATGGGTAATAATGCATGTTATATTGATAATAATATAAGTAATAAGTATAATTATTACAGTTCTAGCGATAATAACTGCATAATACGGGTAATAATGCACGTTATATTGCTAATAATATAAGTAATGAGTATAATTATTACAGTTCTAGCGATAATAACTGCATTATATGGGTAATAATGCATGTTATATTGATAATAATAAAAGTAATAAGTATATTTATTATCGTTCTATCGATAATAACTTCTTAATATGGGTAATAATGCATGTTATATTGATGATAATGAAAGTAGTAAGTATATTTATTACAGTTCTAGCGATAATAACTGCATTATATGCGTAATAAGGCATGTTATATTGATAATATCGGGGGTAATAAGTATAATTATTATAGTTCTAGCGATAATAATAGTAAAATATGGCTAATAGTGCATGATATATTGATAATAGTAAAAGTAATAAGTATATTTATTACAGTTCTATCGATAATAACTGCATAATATGGGTAATAATGCATGTTATATTGATGATAATGAAAGTAATACGTATATTTATTATAGTTCTAGCGATAATAACTGCATAATATGGGTAATAATGCATGTTATATTGAGAATAATATAAGTAATAAGTATAATTATTACAGTTCTAGCGATAATAACTGCATAATATGGGTAATAATGCACGTTATATTGCTAATAATATAAGTAATGAGTACAATTATTACAGTTCTAGCGATAATAACTGCATAATATGGGTAATAATGCACGTTATATTGCTAATAATATAAGTAGTAAGTATAATTATTACAGTTCTAGCAATAATACCTCCATTATATGGGTAATAATGCATGTTATATTGATAATAATATAAGTAATAAGTATAATTATTACAGTTCTAGCGATAATAACTGCATTATATGGGTAATAATGCATGTTATATTGATAATATTGGGAGTAATAAGTATATTTATTATAGTTCTAGCGATAATAACTGCAGAATATGGGTAATAATGCATGTTATATTGATAATAGTATAAGTAATAAGTATAATTATTACAGTTCTAGCGATAATAACTGCATTATATGGGTAATAATGCACGTTATATTGCTAATAATATAAGTAATAAGTGTAATTATTACAGTTCTAGCGATAATAACTGCATTATATGGGTAATAATGCATGTTATATTGATAATATCGGGAGTAATAAGTATAATTATTATAGTTCTAGCGATAATAATAGTAAAATATGGCAAATAGTGCATGTTATATTGATAATAATAAAAGTAATAAGTATATTTATTACAGTTCTATCGATAATAACTGCATAATATGGGTAATAATGCATGTTATATTGATGATAATAAAAGTAATACGTATATTTATTATAGTTCTAGCGATAATAACTGCATAATATGGGTAATAATGCATGTTATATTGATAATAATATAAGTAATAAGTATAATTATTACAGTTCTAGCGATAATAACTGCACTATATGGGTAATAATGCACGTTATATTGCTAACAATATAAGTAATAAGTATAATTATTACAGTTCTAGCGATAATAATAGAAAAATATGGCTAATAGTGCATGATATATTGATAATAGTAAAAGTAATAAGTATATTTATTACAGTTCTATCGATAATAACTGCATAATATGGGTAATAATGCATGTTATATTGATGATAATGAAAGTAGTAAGTATATTTATTACAGTTCTAGCGATAATAACTGCATTATATGCGTAATAATGCACGTTATATTGCTAATAATATAAGTAATGAGTATAATTATTACAGTTCTAGCGATAATAACTGCATTATATGGGTAATAATGCATGTTATATTGATAATATTGGGAGTAATAAGTATATTTATTATAGTTCTAGCGATAATAACTGCAGAATATGGGTAATAATGCATGTTATATTGATAATAGTATAAGTAATAAGTATAATTATTACAGTTCTAGCGATAATAACTGCATTATATGGGTAATAATGCACGTTATATTGCTAATAATATAAGTAATAAGTGTAATTATTACAGTTCTAGCGATAATAACTGCATTATATGGGTAATAATGCATGTTATATTGATAATATCGGGAGTAATAAGTATAATTATTATAGTTCTAGCGATAATAATAGTAAAATATGGCAAATAGTGCATGTTATATTGATAATAATAAAAGTAATAAGTATATTTATTACAGTTCTATCGATAATAACTGCATAATATGGGTAATAATGCATGTTATATTGATGATAATAAAAGTAATACGTATATTTATTATAGTTCTAGCGATAATAACTGCATAATATGGGTAATAATGCATGTTATATTGATAATAATATAAGTAATAAGTATAATTATTACAGTTCTAGCGATAATAACTGCACTATATGGGTAATAATGCACGTTATATTGCTAACAATATAAGTAATAAGTATAATTATTACAGTTCTAGCGATAATAATAGAAAAATATGGCTAATAGTGCATGATATATTGATAATAGTAAAAGTAATAAGTATATTTATTACAGTTCTATCGATAATAACTGCATAATATGGGTAATAATGCATGTTATATTGATGACAATGAAAGTAGTAAGTATATTTATTACAGTTCTAGCGATAATAACTGCATTATATGCGTAATAATGCACGTTATATTGCTAATAATATAAGTAATGAGTATAATTATTACAGTTCTAGCGATAATAACTGCATTATATGGGTAATAATGCATGTTATATTGATGATAATAAAAGTAATACGTATATTTATTATAGTTCTAGCGATAATAACTGCATAATATGGGTAATAATGCATGTTATATTGATAATAATCGAAGTAATGAGTATAATTATTACAGTTCTAGCCATAATAACTGCATTATATGGGTAATAATGCACGTTATATTGCTAACAATATAAGTAATAAGTATATTTATTATCGTTCTATCGATAATAACTTCTTAATATGGGTAATAATGCATGTTATATTGATGATAATGAAAGTACTAAGTATATTTATTACAGTTCTAGCGATAATAACTGCATTATATGCGTAATAAGGCATGTTATATTGATAATATCGGGAGTAATAAGTATAATTATTATAGTTCTAGCGATAATAATAGTAAAATATGGCTAATAGTGCATGATATATTGATAATAGTAAAAGTAATAAGTATATTTATTACAGTTCTAGCGATAATAACTGCATTATATGGGTAATAATGCATGTTATATTGATGATAATAAAAGTAATACGTATATTTATTATAGTTCTAGCGATAATAACTGCATAATATGGGTAATAATGCATGTTATATTGATAATAATCTAAGTAATAAGTATAATTATTACAGTTCTAGCGATAATACCTGCATTATATGGGTAATAATGCATGTTGTATTGATAATAATATAAGTAATAAGTATAATTATTACAGTTCTAGCGATAATAACTGCATAATATGGGTAATAATGCATGTTATATTGATAATAATATAAGTAATAAGTATAATTATTACAGTTCTAGCGATAATAACTGCACTATATGGGTAATAATGCACGTTATATTGCTAACAATATAAGTAATAAGTATAATTATTACAGTTCTAGCGATAATAACTGCATTATATGGGTAATAATGCATGTTATATTGCTAATAGTATTTAATAAGTATAATTATTACAGTTCTAGCGATAATAACTGCATTATATGGGTAATAGCGCATGTTATATTGATAATATTGGGAGTAATAAGTATATTTATTATAGTTCTAGCGATAATAACTGCATAATATGGGTAATAGTGCATGTTATATTGATAATAGTATAAGTAATAAGTATAATTATTACAGTTCTAGCGATAATAACTGCATTATATGGGTAATAATGCATGTTATATTGATAATATTGGGAGTAATAAGTATATTTATTATGGTTCTGGAGATAATAACTGCATAATATGGGTAATAATGCATGTTATATTGATGATAATAAAAGTAATACGTATATTTATTACAGTTCTAGCGATAATAACTGCATTATATGGGTAATAATCCATGTTATATTGATAATATCGGGAGTAATAAGTATAATTATTACAGTTCTAGCGATAATAACTGCATAATATGGGTAATAATGCATGTTATATTGATAATAATATAAGTAATAAGTATAATTGTTACAGTTCTAGCGATAATAACTGCATTATATGGGTAATAGTGCATGTTATATTGATAATATTGGGAGTAATATGTATATTTATTATAGTTCTAGCGATAATAACTGCATAATATGGGTAATAGTGCATGTTATATTGATAATAGTATAAGTAATAAGTATAATTATTACAGTTCTAGCGATAATAACTGCATTATATGGGTAATAATGCATGTTATATTGATAATATTGGGAGTAATAAGTATATTTATTATGGTTCTGGAGATAATAACTGCATAATATGGGTAATAATGCATGTTATATTGATAATAATATAAGTAATAAGTATAATTATTACAGTTCTAGCGATAATAACTGCATTATATGGGTAATAATGCATGTTATATTGATAATATTGGGAGTAATAAGTATAATTATTACAGTTCTAGCGATAATAACTGCATAATATGGGTAATAATGCACGTTATATTGCTAATAATATAAGTAATGAGTACAATTATTACAGTTCTAGCGATAATAACTGCATAATATGGGTAATAATGCATGTTATATTGATAATATCGGGAGTAATAAGTATAATTATTATAGTTCTAGCGATAATAACAGTAAAATATGGCAAATAGTGCATGTTATATTGATAATAATAAAAGTAATAAATATATTTATTACAGTTCTATCGATAATAACTGCATAATATGGGTAATAATGCATGTTATATTGATGATAATAAAAGTAATACGTATATTTATTATAGTTCTAGCGATAATAACTGCATAATATGGGTAATAATGCATGTTATATTGATAATAATCTAAGTAATAAGTATAATTATTAGAGTTCTAGCGATAATAACTGCATTATATGGGTAATAGTGCATGTTATATTGATAATATTGGGAGTAATAAGTATATTTATTATAGTTCTAGCGATAATAACTGCATAATATGGGTAATAGTGCATGTTATATTGATAATAGTATAAGTAATAAGTATAATTATTACAGTTCTAGCGATAATAACTGCATTATATGGGTAATAATGCATGTTATATTGATAATATTGGGAGTAATAAGTATATTTATTATGGTTCTGGAGATAATAACTGCATAATATGGGTAATAATGCATGTTATATTGATAATAATATAAGTAATAAGTATAATTATTACAGTTCTAGCGATAATAACTGCATTATATGGGTAATAATGCATGTTATATTGATAATATTGGGAGTAATAAGTATAATTATTATAGTTCTAGTGATAATAATAGTAAAATATGGCTAATAGTGCATGATATATTGATAATAGTAAAAGTAATAAGTATATTTATTACAGTTCTAGCGATAATAACTGCATTATATGGGTAATAATGCATGTTATATTGATGATAATAAAAGTAATACGTATATTTATTATAGTTCTAGCGATAATAACTGCATAATATGGGTAATAATGCATGTTATATTGATAATAATCTAAGTAATAAGTATAATTATTACAGTTCTAGCGATAATAACTGCATTATGTGGGTAATAATGCACGTTATATTGCTAACAATATAAGTAATAAGTATATTTATTATCGTTCTATCAATAATAACTTCTTAATATGGGTAATAATGCATGTTATATTGATGATAATGAAAGTACTAAGTATATTTATTACAGTTCTAGCGATAATAACTGCATTATATGCGTAATAAGGCATGTTATATTGATAATATCGGGAGTAATAAGTATAATTATTATAGTTCTAGCGATAATAATAGTAAAATATGGCTAATAGTGCATGATATATTGATAATAGTAAAAGTAATAAGTATATTTATTACAGTTCTATCGATAATAACTGCATAATATGGGTAATAATGCATGTTATATTGATGATAATAAAGGTAATACGTATATTTATTATAGTTCTAGCGATAATAACTGCATAATATGGGTAATAATGCATGTTATATTGAGAATAATATAAGTAATAAGTATAATTATTACAGTTATGGCGATAATAACTGCATTATATGGGTAATAATGCACGTTATATTGCTAATAGTATAAGTAATAAGTATAATTATTACAGTTCTAGCGATAATACCTCCATTATATGGGTAATAATGCATGTTATATTGATAATAATATAAGTAATAAGTATATTTATTACAGTTATATCGATAATAACTGCATTATATGGGTAATAATGCATGTTATATTGATAATATTGGGAGTAATAAGTATATTTATTATGGTTCTAGCAATAATAACTGCATAATATGGGTAATAATGCATGTTATATTGATAATAATATAAGTAATAAGTATAATTATTACAGTTCTAGCGATAATACCTCCATTATATGGGTAATAATGCATGTTATATTGAGAATAATATAAGTAATAAGTATAATTATGAGAGTTCTAGCGATAATAACTGCATTATATGGGTAATAATGCACGTTATATTGCTAATAGTATTTAATAAGTATAATTATTACAGTTCTAGCGATAATACCTCCATTATATGGGTAATAATGCATGTTATATTGATAATGATATAAGTAATAAGTATAATTATTACAGTTCTAGCGATAATAACTGCATAATATGGGTAATAATGCACGTTATATTGCTAACAATATAAGTAATAAGTATAATTATTACAGTTCTAGCGATAATAACTGCATTATATGGGTAATAATGCATGTTATATTGATGATAATGAAAGTAATACGTATATTTATTATAGTTCTTGCGATAATAACTGCATAATATGGGTAATAATGCATGTTATATTGAGAATAATATAAGTAATAAGTATAATTATTACAGTTCTGGCGATAATAACTGCATTATATGGGTAATAATGCACGTTATATCGCTAATAGTATTTAATAAGTATAATTATTACAGTTCTAGCGATAATACCTCCATTATATGGGTAATAATGCATGTTATATTGATAATGATATAAGTAATAAGTATAATTATTACAGTTCTAGCGATAATAACTGCATAATATGGGTAATAATGCACGTTATATTGCTAATAATATAAGTAATGAGTACAATTATTACAGTTCTAGCGATAATAACTGCATAATATGGGTAATAATGCATGTTATATTGATAATAATATAAGTAATAAGTATAATTATTACAGTTCTAGCGATAATAACTGCATTATATGGGTAATAATGCACGTTATATTGCTAACAATATAAGTAATAAGTATAATTATTACAGTTCTAGCGATAATAACTGCATAATATGGGTAATAATGCATGTTATATTGATAATAATATAAGTAATAAGTATAATTATTACAGTTCTAGCGATAATACCTCCATTATATGGGTAATAATGCATGTTATATTGATAATGATATAAGTAATAAGTATAATTATTACAGTTCTAGGGATAATAACTGCATAATATGGGTCATAATGCACGTTACATTGCTAATAATATAAGTAATGAGTACAATTATTACAGTTCTAGCGATAATAACTGCATAATATGGGTAATAATGCATGTTATATTGATGATAATAAACGTAATACGTATATTTATTACAGTTCTAGCGATAATAACTGCATTATATGGGTAATAATGCATGTTATATTGATAATATCGGGATTAATAAGTATAATTATTACAGTTCTAGCGATAATAACTGCATAATATGGGTAATAATGCACGTTATATTGCTAATAATATAAGTAATGAGTACAATTATTACAGTTCTAGCGATAATAACTGCATAATATCGGTAATAATGCACGTTATATTGCTAATAATATAAGTATTAAGTATAATTATTACAGTTCTAGCAATAATACCTCCATTATATGGGTAATAATGCATGTTATATTGATAATAATATAAGTAATAAGTATAATTATTACAGTTCTAGCGATAATAATAGAAAAATATGGCTAATAGTGCATGATATATTGATAATAGTAAAAGTAATAAGTATATTTATTACAGTTCTAGCGATAATAACTGCATTATATGGGTAATAATGCACGTTATATTGCTAATAATATAAGTAATAAGTATAATTATTACAGTTCTAGCGATAATAACTGCATTATATGGGTAATAATGCATGTTATATTGATAATATCGGGAGTAATAAGTATAATTATTATAGTTCTAGCGATAATAATAGTAAAATATGGCAAATAGTGCATGTTATATTGATAATAATAAAAGTACTAAGTATATTTATTACAGTTCTATCGATAATAACTGCATAATATGGGTAATAATGCATGCTATATTGATGATAATAAAAGTAATACGTATATTTATTATAGTTCTAGCGATAATAACTGCATAATATGGGTAATAATGCATGTTATATTGATAATAATATAAGTAATAAGTATAATTATTACAGTTCTAGCGATAATAATAGTAAAATATGGCTAATGGTGCATGATATATTGATAATAGTAAAAGTAATAAGTATATTTATTACAGCTCTATCGATAATAACTGCATAATATGGGTAATAATGCATGTTATATTGATGATAATGAAAGTAGTAAGTATATTTATTACTGTTCTAGCGATAATAACTGCATTATATGCGTAATAATGCACGTTATATTGCTAATAATATAAGTAATGAGTATAATTATTACAGTTCTAGCGATAATAACTGCATTATATGGGTAATAATGCATGTTATATTGATGATAATGAAAGTAGTAAGTATATTTATTACAGTTCTAGCGATAATAACTGCATTATATGCGTAATAAGGCATGTTATATTGATAATATCGGGGGTAATAAGTATAATTATTATAGTTCTAGCGATAATAATAGTAAAATATGGCTAATAGTGCATGATATATTGATAATAGTAAAAGTAATAAGTATATTTATTACAGTTCTATCGATAATAACTGCATAATATGGGTAATAATGCATGTTATATTGATGATAATGAAAGTAATACGTATATTTATTATAGTTCTAGCGATAATAACTGCATAATATGGGTAATAATGCATGTTATATTGAGAATAATATAAGTAATAAGTATAATTATTACAGTTCTAGCGATAATAACTGCATAATATGGGTAATAATGCACGTTATATTGCTAATAATATAAGTAATGAGTACAATTATTACAGTTCTAGCGATAATAACTGCATAATATGGGTAATAATGCACGTTATATTGCTAATAATATAAGTAGTAAGTATAATTATTACAGTTCTAGCAATAATACCTCCATTATATGGGTAATAATGCATGTTATATTGATAATAATATAAGTAATAAGTATAATTATTACAGTTCTAGCGATAATAACTGCATTATATGGGTAATAATGCATGTTATATTGATAATATTGGGAGTAATAAGTATATTTATTATAGTTCTAGCGATAATAACTGCAGAATATGGGTAATAATGCATGTTATATTGATAATAGTATAAGTAATAAGTATAATTATTACAGTTCTAGCGATAATAACTGCATTATATGGGTAATAATGCACGTTATATTGCTAATAATATAAGTAATAAGTGTAATTATTACAGTTCTAGCGATAATAACTGCATTATATGGGTAATAATGCATGTTATATTGATAATATCGGGAGTAATAAGTATAATTATTATAGTTCTAGCGATAATAATAGTAAAATATGGCAAATAGTGCATGTTATATTGATAATAATAAAAGTAATAAGTATATTTATTACAGTTCTATCGATAATAACTGCATAATATGGGTAATAATGCATGTTATATTGATGATAATAAAAGTAATACGTATATTTATTATAGTTCTAGCGATAATAACTGCATAATATGGGTAATAATGCATGTTATATTGATAATAATATAAGTAATAAGTATAATTATTACAGTTCTAGCGATAATAACTGCACTATATGGGTAATAATGCACGTTATATTGCTAACAATATAAGTAATAAGTATAATTATTACAGTTCTAGCGATAATAATAGAAAAATATGGCTAATAGTGCATGATATATTGATAATAGTAAAAGTAATAAGTATATTTATTACAGTTCTATCGATAATAACTGCATAATATGGGTAATAATGCATGTTATATTGATGATAATGAAAGTAGTAAGTATATTTATTACAGTTCTAGCGATAATAACTGCATTATATGCGTAATAATGCACGTTATATTGCTAATAATATAAGTAATGAGTATAATTATTACAGTTCTAGCGATAATAACTGCATTATATGGGTAATAATGCATGTTATATTGATAATATTGGGAGTAATAAGTATATTTATTATAGTTCTAGCGATAATAACTGCAGAATATGGGTAATAATGCATGTTATATTGATAATAGTATAAGTAATAAGTATAATTATTACAGTTCTAGCGATAATAACTGCATTATATGGGTAATAATGCACGTTATATTGCTAATAATATAAGTAATAAGTGTAATTATTACAGTTCTAGCGATAATAACTGCATTATATGGGTAATAATGCATGTTATATTGATAATATCGGGAGTAATAAGTATAATTATTATAGTTCTAGCGATAATAATAGTAAAATATGGCAAATAGTGCATGTTATATTGATAATAATAAAAGTAATAAGTATATTTATTACAGTTCTATCGATAATAACTGCATAATATGGGTAATAATGCATGTTACATTGATGATAATAAAAGTAATACGTATATTTATTATAGTTCTAGCGATAATAACTGCATAATATGGGTAATAATGCATGTTATATTGATAATAATATAAGTAATAAGTATAATTATTACAGTTCTAGCGATAATAACTGCACTATATGGGTAATAATGCACGTTATATTGCTAACAATATAAGTAATAAGTATAATTATTACAGTTCTAGCGATAATAATAGAAAAATATGGCTAATAGTGCATGATATATTGATAATAGTAAAAGTAATAAGTATATTTATTACAGTTCTATCGATAATAACTGCATAATATGGGTAATAATGCATGTTATATTGATGACAATGAAAGTAGTAAGTATATTTATTACAGTTCTAGCGATAATAACTGCATTATATGCGTAATAATGCACGTTATATTGCTAATAATATAAGTAATGAGTATAATTATTACAGTTCTAGCGATAATAACTGCATTATATGGGTAATAATGCATGTTATATTGATGATAATAAAAGTAATACGTATATTTATTATAGTTCTAGCGATAATAACTGCATAATATGGGTAATAATGCATGTTATATTGATAATAATCGAAGTAATGAGTATAATTATTACAGTTCTAGCCATAATAACTGCATTATATGGGTAATAATGCACGTTATATTGCTAACAATATAAGTAATAAGTATATTTATTATCGTTCTATCGATAATAACTTCTTAATATGGGTAATAATGCATGTTATATTGATGATAATGAAAGTACTAAGTATATTTATTACAGTTCTAGCGATAATAACTGCATTATATGCGTAATAAGGCATGTTATATTGATAATATCGGGAGTAATAAGTATAATTATTATAGTTCTAGCGATAATAATAGTAAAATATGGCTAATAGTGCATGATATATTGATAATAGTAAAAGTAATAAGTATATTTATTACAGTTCTAGCGATAATAACTGCATTATATGGGTAATAATGCATGTTATATTGATGATAATAAAAGTAATACGTATATTTATTATAGTTCTAGCGATAATAACTGCATAATATGGGTAATAATGCATGTTATATTGATAATAATCTAAGTAATAAGTATAATTATTACAGTTCTAGCGATAATACCTGCATTATATGGGTAATAATGCATGTTGTATTGATAATAATATAAGTAATAAGTATAATTATTACAGTTCTAGCGATAATAACTGCATAATATGGGTAATAATGCATGTTATATTGATAATAATATAAGTAATAAGTATAATTATTACAGTTCTAGCGATAATAACTGCACTATATGGGTAATAATGCACGTTATATTGCTAACAATATAAGTAATAAGTATAATTATTACAGTTCTAGCGATAATAACTGCATTATATGGGTAATAATGCATGTTATATTGCTAATAGTATTTAATAAGTATAATTATTACAGTTCTAGCGATAATAACTGCATTATATGGGTAATAGTGCATGTTATATTGATAATATTGGGAGTAATAAGTATATTTATTATAGTTCTAGCGATAATAACTGCATAATATGGGTAATAGTGCATGTTATATTGATAATAGTATAAGTAATAAGTATAATTATTACAGTTCTAGCGATAATAACTGCATTATATGGGTTAAAATGCATGTTATATTGATAATATTGGGAGTAATAAGTATATTTATTATGGTTCTGGAGATAATAACTGCATAATATGGGTAATAATGCATGTTATATTGATGATAATAAAAGTAATACGTATATTTATTACAGTTCTAGCGATAATAACTGCATTATATGGGTAATAATCCATGTTATATTGATAATATCGGGAGTAATAAGTATAATTATTACAGTTCTAGCGATAATAACTGCATAATATGGGTAATAATGCATGTTATATTGATAATAATATAAGTAATAAGTATAATTGTTACAGTTCTAGCGATAATAACTGCATTATATGGGTAATAGTGCATGTTATATTGATAATATTGGGAGTAATAAGTATATTTATTATAGTTCTAGCGATAATAACTGCATAATATGGGTAATAGTGCATGTTATATTGATAATAGTATAAGTAATAAGTATAATTATTACAGTTCTAGCGATAATAACTGCATTATATGGGTAATAATGCATGTTATATTGATAATATTGGGAGTAATAAGTATATTTATTATGGTTCTGGAGATAATAACTGCATAATATGGGTAATAATGCACGTTATATTGCTAATAATATAAGTAATGAGTACAATTATTACAGTTCTAGCGATAATAACTGCATAATATGGGTAATAATGCATGTTATATTGATAATATCGGGAGTAATAAGTATAATTATTATAGTTCTAGCGATAATAACAGTAAAATATGGCAAATAGTGCATGTTATATTGATAATAATAAAAGTAATAAATATATTTATTACAGTTCTATCGATAATAACTGCATAATATGGGTAATAATGCATGTTATATTGATGATAATAAAAGTAATACGTATATTTATTATAGTTCTAGCGATAATAACTGCATAATATGGGTAATAATGCATGTTATATTGATAATAATCTAAGTAATAAGTATAATTATTAGAGTTCTAGCGATAATAACTGCATTATATGGGTAATAGTGCATGTTATATTGATAATATTGGGAGTAATAAGTATATTTATTATAGTTCTAGCGATAATAACTGCATAATATGGGTAATAGTGCATGTTATATTGATAATAGTATAAGTAATAAGTATAATTATTACAGTTCTAGCGATAATAACTGCATTATATGGGTAATAATGCATGTTATATTGATAATATTGGGAGTAATAAGTATATTTATTATGGTTCTGGAGATAATAACTGCATAATATGGGTAATAATGCATGTTATATTGATAATAATATAAGTAATAAGTATAATTATTACAGTTCTAGCGATAATAACTGCATTATATGGGTAATAATGCATGTTATATTGATAATATTGGGAGTAATAAGTATAATTATTATAGTTCTAGTGATAATAATAGTAAAATATGGCTAATAGTGCATGATATATTGATAATAGTAAAAGTAATAAGTATATTTATTACAGTTCTAGCGATAATAACTGCATTATATGGGTAATAATGCATGTTATATTGATGATAATAAAAGTAATACGTATATTTATTATAGTTCTAGCGATAATAACTGCATAATATGGGTAATAATGCATGTTATATTGATAATAATCTAAGTAATAAGTATAATTATTACAGTTCTAGCGATAATAACTGCATTATGTGGGTAATAATGCACGTTATATTGCTAACAATATAAGTAATAAGTATATTTATTATCGTTCTATCAATAATAACTTCTTAATATGGGTAATAATGCATGTTATATTGATGATAATGAAAGTACTAAGTATATTTATTACAGTTCTAGCGATAATAACTGCATTATATGCGTAATAAGGCATGTTATATTGATAATATCGGGAGTAATAAGTATAATTATTATAGTTCTAGCGATAATAATAGTAAAATATGGCTAATAGTGCATGATATATTGATAATAGTAAAAGTAATAAGTATATTTATTACAGTTCTATCGATAATAACTGCATAATATGGGTAATAATGCATGTTATATTGATGATAATAAAGGTAATACGTATATTTATTATAGTTCTAGCGATAATAACTGCATAATATGGGTAATAATGCATGTTATATTGAGAATAATATAAGTAATAAGTATAATTATTACAGTTATGGCGATAATAACTGCATTATATGGGTAATAATGCACGTTATATTGCTAATAGTATAAGTAATAAGTATAATTATTACAGTTCTAGCGATAATACCTCCATTATATGGGTAATAATGCATGTTATATTGATAATAATATAAGTAATAAGTATATTTATTACAGTTATATCGATAATAACTGCATTATATGGGTAATAATGCATGTTATATTGATAATATTGGGAGTAATAAGTATATTTATTATGGTTCTAGCAATAATAACTGCATAATATGGGTAATAATGCATGTTATATTGATAATAATATAAGTAATAAGTATAATTATTACAGTTCTAGCGATAATACCTCCATTATATGGGTAATAATGCATGTTATATTGAGAATAATATAAGTAATAAGTATAATTATGAGAGCTCTAGCGATAATAACTGCATTATATGGGTAATAATGCACGTTATATTGCTAATAGTATTTAATAAGTATAATTATTACAGTTCTAGCGATAATACCTCCATTATATGGGTAATAATGCATGTTATATTGATAATGATATAAGTAATAAGTATAATTATTACAGTTCTAGCGATAATAACTGCATAATATGGGTAATAATGCACGTTATATTGCTAACAATATAAGTAATAAGTATAATTATTACAGTTCTAGCGATAATAACTGCATTATATGGGTAATAATGCATGTTATATTGATGATAATGAAAGTAATACGTATATTTATTATAGTTCTTGCGATAATAACTGCATAATATGGGTAATAATGCATGTTATATTGAGAATAATATAAGTAATAAGTATAATTATTACAGTTCTGGCGATAATAACTGCATTATATGGGTAATAATGCACGTTATATCGCTAATAGTATTTAATAAGTATAATTATTACAGTTCTAGCGATAATAACTCCATTATATGGGTAATAATGCATGTTATATTGATAATGATATAAGTAATAAGTATAATTATTACAGTTCTAGCGATAATAACTGCATAATATGGGTAATAATGCACGTTATATTGCTAATAATATAAGTAATGAGTACAATTATTACAGTTCTAGCGATAATAACTGCATAATATGGGTAATAATGCATGTTATATTGATAATAATATAAGTAATAAGTATAATTATTACAGTTCTAGCGATAATAACTGCATTATATGGGTAATAATGCACGTTATATTGCTAACAATATAAGTAATAAGTATAATTATTACAGTTCTAGCGATAATAACTGCATAATATGGGTAATAATGCATGTTATATTGATAATAATATAAGTAATAAGTATAATTATTACAGTTCTAGCGATAATACCTCCATTATATGGGTAATAATGCATGTTATATTGATAATGATATAAGTAATAAGTATAATTATTACAGTTCTAGGGATAATAACTGCATAATATGGGTCATAATGCACGTTACATTGCTAATAATATAAGTAATGAGTACAATTATTACAGTTCTAGCGATAATAACTGCATAATATGGGTAATAATGCATGTTATATTGATGATAATAAACGTAATACGTATATTTATTACAGTTCTAGCGATAATAACTGCATTATATGGGTAATAATGCATGTTATATTGATAATATCGGGATTAATAAGTATAATTATTACAGTTCTAGCGATAATAACTGCATAATATGGGTAATAATGCACGTTATATTGCTAATAATATAAGTAATGAGTACAATTATTACAGTTCTAGCGATAATAACTGCATAATATCGGTAATAATGCACGTTATATTGCTAATAATATAAGTATTAAGTATAATTATTACAGTTCTAGCAATAATACCTCCATTATATGGGTAATAATGCATGTTATATTGATAATAATATAAGTAATAAGTATAATTATTACAGTTCTAGCGATAATAACTGCATTATATGGGTAATAATGCATGTTATATTGATAATATTGGGAGTAATAAGTATATTTATTATAGTTCTAGCGATAATAACTGCAGAATATGGGTAATAATGCATGTTATATTGATAATAGTATAAGTAGTAAGTGTAATTATTACAGTTCTAGCGATAATAACTGCATTATATGGGTAATAATGCACGTTATATTGCTAATAATATAAGTAATAAGTATAATTATTACAGTTCTAGCGATAATAACTGCATTATATGGGTAATAATGCATGTTATATTGATAATATCGGGAGTAATAAGTATAATTATTATAATTCTAGCGATAATAATAGTAAAATATGGCAAATAGTGCATGTTATATTGATAATAATAAAAGTACTAAGTATATTTATTACAGTTCTATCGATAATAACTGCATAATATGGGTAATAATGCATGCTATATTGATGATAATAAAAGTAATACGTATATTTATTATAGTTCTAGCGATAATAACTGCATAATATGGGTAATAATGCATGTTATATTGATAATAATATAAGTAATAAGTATAATTATTACAGTTCTAGCGATAATAATAGTAAAATATGGCTAATGGTGCATGATATATTGATAATAGTAAAAGTAATAAGTATATTTATTACAGCTCTATCGATAATAACTGCATAATATGGGTAATAATGCATGTTATATTGATGATAATGAAAGTAGTAAGTATATTTATTACTGTTCTAGCGATAATAACTGCATTATATGCGTAATAATGCACGTTATATTGCTAATAATATAAGTAATGAGTATAATTATTACAGTTCTAGCGATAATAACTGCATTATATGGGTAATAATGCATGTTATATTGATGATAATAAAAGTAATACGTATATTTATTATAGTTCTAGCGATAATAACTGCATAATATGGGTAATAATGCATGTTATATTGATAATAATGTAAGTAATAAGTATAATTATTACAGTTCTAGCGATAATAACTGCATTATATGGGTAATAATGCACGTTATATTGCTAACAATATAAGTAATAAGTATATTTATTATCGTTCTATCGATAATAACTGCATTATATGGGTAATAATGCATGTTATATTGATGATAATAAAAGTAATACGTATATTTATTATAGTTCTAGCGATAATAACTGCATTATGTGGGTAATAATGCACGTTATATTGCTAGCAATATAAGTAATAAGTATAATTATTACAGTTCTAGCGATAATAACTGCATTATATGGGTAATAATGCATGTTATATTGCTAATAGTATTTAATAAGTATAATTATTACAGTTCTAGCGATAATACCTCCATTATATGGGTAATAATGCATGTTATATTGATAATGATATAAGTAATAAGTATAATTATTACAGTTCTAGCGATAATAACTGCATAATATGGGTAATAATGCACGTTATATTGCTAACAATATAAGTAATAAGTATAATTATTACCGTTCTAGCGATAATAACTGCATTATATGGGTAATAATGCATGTTATATTGATAATATTGGGAGTAATAAGTATATTTATTATGGTTCTAGAGATAATAACTGCATAATATGGGTAATAATGCATGTTATATTGCTAACAATATAAGTAATAAGTATAATTATTACTGTTCTAGCGATAATAACTGCATTATATGGGTAATAATGCATGTTATATTGATAATATTGGGAGTAATAAGTATACTTACTATGGTTCTAGAGATATTACCTCCATTATATGGGTAATAATGCATGTTATATTGATAATAATATAAGTAATAAGTATAATTATTACAGTTCTAGCGATAATAACTGCATTATATGGGTAATAATGCATGTTATATTGATAATATTGGGAGTAATAAGTATAATTATTATAGTTCTAGTGATAATAATAGTAAAATATGGCTAATAGTGCATGATATATTGATAATAGTAAAAGTAATAAGTATATTTATTACAGTTCTAGCGATAATAACTGCATTATATGGGTAATAATGCATGTTATATTGATGATAATAAAAGTAATACGTATATTTATTATAGTTCTAGCGATAATAACTGCATAATATGGGTAATAATGCATGTTATATTGATAATAATCTAAGTAATAAGTATAATTATTACAGTTCTAGCGATAATAACTGCATTATGTGGGTAATAATGCACGTTATATTGCTAACAATATAAGTAATAAGTATATTTATTATCGTTCTATCAATAATAACTTCTTAATATGGGTAATAATGCATGTTATATTGATGATAATGAAAGTACTAAGTATATTTATTACAGTTCTAGCGATAATAACTGCATTATATGCGTAATAAGGCATGTTATATTGATAATATCGGGAGTAATAAGTATAATTATTATAGTTCTAGCGATAATAATAGTAAAATATGGCTAATAGTGCATGATATATTGATAATAGTAAAAGTAATAAGTATATTTATTACAGTTCTATCGATAATAACTGCATAATATGGGTAATAATGCATGTTATATTGATGATAATAAAGGTAATACGTATATTTATTATAGTTCTTGTTATATCAATCGCGACAAGACTGAGTTGGACGAACTCAAGTCTGTAAGGGTTGTAAATCCTTACTCGAATTATTTCGGTATCTCGAATTGATATACGTCTCTAACCGGTTTTTACAGCGGGAAGAGTAGTTCTTTGGATGGTTGAAAATTAGATATGAAGTTTTAAACTTTAACGAATACTGTTTATTATAAAATGCTATGGAGTTTAAGATGTTATCGTGTCGGATGTTGTTAGAATTCTGATTTTTGTCTGAAGAGTTGTCGTGTAAGTAAATTCGTGTGGGTGTGTTTAACTGAGTAATGTACGGGGGTATTTTTCTGTGATTGGAGTAAAAAATGTGTAGTGAGGGGTCTTGTAGGACCGCCTATATGTGACGTCAGGATTTTTGGGAAAAACCCTGAAATGGTCGTGTAACTATGATTTATTAGATGGACCCTTGACTTAAGCGAGCAATAAAGTTAGGATGCACCTCGACGGAAAGAAAACATGTGTTTGAAAAAGCGAAAAGCTAAAAACTATTACTGGCAATAAACGTAGGTATACGGTGACTCTAAAGAAACTCGCGGGGTTCGTAACGGCTTCATGAGTTTATTGCTGCTATAGAGGGTCAGAAATCGTGTGGACGATGGTCGTGTTCGTGTAAATGTTAAATATTTTTACAATAATAACGGACGCGGTACCTGGCCGCGTAACATGCTCCCCCCGTTGAGAGGGTACCGATCAAAGCAATAGTGTGTACGTGTGTGAGCTTGTAAATGTATGATAAAATGATCTTAAACATATAAAAAATACAAATAAATATGTGTGGTATATCATTATAAATATCAATTAATGGGATTCTTCATATGCCCCATGGTTGGATGTTCCTCCTAAGATGTCCTGTCCTCAGATGTTGGATGTGTGGATATCTCCTCCTGGGATGAGTTGAGGAGAGGTACTAGTTTTTTGACGCTCCTGTCAAACGTGGTTGAACTAGTTTTCACGGTGACCGTGCGGACAACACCGTCGGTACCAGGATGGACGTTGATGACCCTGCCTAGCGGCCACTGTGCTGGTGGTACATTGTCCTCTCGAAGAAGGACTATGGTTCCTTCCTTGATGGGATGACTGCCTTTCATCCACTTATTGCGGCTGGTGATTTCATTTAAATACTCCCGGCGCCAACGATTCCAGAAGTGCTGCTTGATTTGTTGGATATGTTTCCAACTTGACAGCCGATTAGAAGGCATGTCCCTGTAATCTCGCTCAGATAAACTCATTAATGAATCGCCGATAAGGAAGTGGCTAGGTGATAGGACGAGAAGGTCGTTTGGATCGGATGAAATTGGAGTCAGGGGACGGGAATTTAAAATCGCTTCGATTTCGATGATAAGTGTATTAAAATCTTCAAAGGTAAATAACTCAGACCCTACGACGCGTTTTAAATGATATTTAAAGGCCTTCACAGCGGCTTCCCAAAGTCCACCGAAGTGAGGTGTGTGTGGAGGCATAAAGTGCCACTGGATGAACTGATTTGACACAAAAATATTTAACTTTTCTTTGTGTTCTCTGGATTGGAATAAATCATGAAGTTCGCGCAATTCGTTATTAGCACCGACAAAATTGGTGCCATTATCGGAATAAATATTACTACAATGTCCTCGTCGTGCAATAAATCGCCGCAGAGCTGCTAAGAAGGCGTCGCTTGTAAGGTCGCTAACTAATTCTAAATGTACTGCCTTGACCGCGAGGCATACGAAAACGGCTACGTAGACCTTAATCCTATTTCGGTTCCGGTGGCGTTTTTCCTTTATATAAAAGGGTCCACAATAATCAATACCCACGTTAGAGAATGGTCGAGCTTCTGTAACACGCGCTTCAGGTAGATTACCCATTAAATAGTCGACCGGCGGAGGACGAAACCGACGACAACGGACGCAATCTTTTATAGTTTTCCATACTTGGCTCCGTCCATCGATAGGCCAATATCGTCTTCTAATTGCATATAGTGTGGCCTGTGTTCCAGCGTGGAGTTGTATGCGATGTTCATTTTCAATGATGCGTTCTGTTACCGCTGATTTTGGAAGAATGATCGGATGCTTTTGTGAGAATGGCATGACTGAATGTTTTAATCGACCTCCTACCCGAAGAATCCCATCCTTATCAATAAACGGGTTCAGGCGCTGAAGCTTTCCCTTGACGTCAGATGTTCTTCCGCTGCTGAGGCATCGCAGTTCATCGGCAAAATACGATTGTTGTAACAATTTAATAACTCTATCGCGTGCGAGTTGCAATTCCGAAACGCTGAGATTGTCTTTTTTCGAACGAGATGATCGCCATCGCAAACAACGGGCGACGACGCGAATCAATTTGTCCCACGATGAAAATCTTGTTAAAATGTTGTTGTCTGAGCAAATGGTCGTCAAACAACATGCCTTTCGTTGATCCGGTATATCATTAATTGCCGGCGGTTCTGAGGTGGGCCAATGCGCTGGATCTTCTGTGAGCCACGATGGACCATGATACCATATCGAAGGTTGAAGAAACTCTTCGGCGGTTTGACCTCGCGAGATGAGATCGGCGGGGTTGTCTTTCGTATTTACATGGTGCCAATCAGATGCGTGTGTGGATCTCTGAATTTCTGCGGTTCTATTGGCTACAAATGTTTTTAATGTGTTCGGAGTAGACGCGATCCAGTGTAAAACGATGGTAGAGTCGCTCCAAAAGAATTGCCGGTTGATGAAAATATGTAAAGCCTTTTTGATTGTTTGTGTTAGTGTTACGAGGAGTAATGCTCCACATAACTCTAAACGCGGAATCGACTGTTGTTTTAAAGGGGCTACTCTAGATTTTGCAATTAACAATTCTACGCGGACGCGACCGTGTTTATCGACGGAGCGGAGATACACGCAAGCTCCATACGCCTTCTCGCTCGCGTCGCAGAAACCGTGCAGTTGCAAATCTACCGATGAATCGACGATGGCTTTTCGTTGAAAAGTTACGTTATTCAATAACGGTAGTTGTTTATAGAACCTATCCCATTCATTTTGCATATTTAACGGAAGTGATTCGTCCCAGTCTACTTTGATTGACCAAAGCTTCTGGAGAAAAATCTTTGCAGTTATTATGATCGGCCCAAGAAGACCCAAAGGGTCGTAGATTTTTGCGATTTCCGAACTTATCGTTCGTTTGGTTATATTTTTATGATAATTCGTTTTTACCGCGTAGTGTATTGAATCGTTCGAAGAATTCCAGAACACGCCTAGAGTTTTTAGAGTTGAATCGCCGATAGCGAGTTTTTGATTAATATCTTGTTCTGCCAAACCGTCTAATAAATCCCGATCGTTAGATGCCCATTGTCTTATATATAATCCAGCTTCCTTTAAAAGCAGGGTGAGTTCTTTTCTCAGCAGGATTGCGTCTTCCTTCGTGGCCGCTCCAGTCAGCACGTCATCCACGTAGAAATCTCGTTGCAAGATTTTTGATGCGGTGGGGTAATTATGTTTTTCGTCCTCTGCCAACTTCTGGAGACAACGAATTGCTAGATACGGCGCTGATGATAATCCGAAAGTTACGGTGTTAAGTTGATACGTTCGTATTTGACCATTGGGATCGCGCCATAATATTTTCTGAAATCTTCTATCCTCAGGACGGACGAGAAACTGACGATACATTTTCTCGATGTCGCCCGTGAGGACGAAGCGATGAATACGGAATCTTAAGAGGATGTAAAGGAGATCTTCTTGAATTTTCGGACCAATATGTAAAGCATCGTTTAAAGATATGCCTGAACTGCTTTTCGCGGAACCATCAAAAACAACTCTTAATTTCGTTGTTTGACTGGTTGTTTTAATTACACCATGATGGGGTAGATAATAACCATCATGATCAGGAGTGTCCTGCGCGATTTTGGACATGTGTCCTAAATCCAAATATTCCTGTAGTACGGAATGATATTGCTGTTTCAACGATGGATCCTGTCTCAACTTCCGTTCGAGTGATAGCAGTCTCTTCATCGCCTGTCGCCTCGAATCGCCCAATTGCGTGATCTTCTCATTGACCGGTAAAGCCACGATGTACCTTCCTTCTTCGTTCCGTTCGACGTTGGCCCTGAAATGCTCCTCGCAGATCTTCTCGGATTCTGAAAGATGCTGGATTTGCGGACCATCTTCTAATTCCCAGAAGCGCGTAATATCATCTTGTAGATGCGAAGTACGAATATGATAGTTATTCGCGTGTGATGAGGAAGTTGTTGGAACACTCCCCCCGATTACCCATCCCAGCCTAGTTTTTTGTAAAACTAATGATGGACCGTTGGATGGAGTAAGATTGATCTGTCCTACGCATAGTAGCGACAGCGCTGTTCCTGCGCCGAGCAGCAAGTCGATCGGTGCTGGTCGGTGGAACTCTGGATCCGCAAGGGTAATGTTTTTCGGAATCGCGATTAAGCGACGGTCGATCGGCTGATCCGGGATAGCCGAAGAAATCTCAGGAATCGTTAAGAATGTTAACGAGCGTTCGAAATTGTTGCAGCTTGATCTAACGGTGGCAGTGATTGCATTTTTCGATACCGTAGACAGAGAATTGAGGGATCCGACGGGAATTGTACAAGTTGTCTTTGGATGACCGAGACGATCCGCTAGTCGTTCCGTGACAAAATTCGCGGTCGCGCACGTGTCTAACAACGTTCTGCACTGAACGGGTTGAAGATGCTTATCCAGAATATTGAGTCGCGCGGTTACCATTAGATCATCGGTTACGGAATTTAAAAGAAATGTCTTCGAGATAGTGGGGCACTTAGGGATATTTACATGTTCTAGTCATGCTGATGTCGAAGGATGAAACCTGGCAGTTGTATCTTCACTTGTATTAATTCGCGGTGACGGAGAGATATTCCGATCTGGAGAAGGTACGGATTCTGGTCTATGTAGAAGTGTATGATGTTTCCTGTTGCAAATTCGGCATGCTCCCGACGGACATAGTCTAATAGGGTGCTTTTCACCCAAACAATTTGGACATAGCGAGGTTCTTTCTATTATTTTTATCCTTTCTTCGACTGATTGTCGTCGAAAGAAGTTACAATATCGCGTATCATGCGAGCCGTTACATATATGACATTTGATGATCGGGGTAGTTACGAATGCGTGTCCCCGCGGTGGAACGAATCTAGCAGGCCTATTATGATCATGTGCGCGAACTATTGATGAAGTTGCGGGTTTGACTATTGCGGCTGGAGCGCAATTTGCCCGTTTTTCGAGAAATTCAAGTAAATTTGTATATGCGGGCATCTGTTTATCCTTAAGAGTAAGTTCCCATTGCCACGCTAAATCTGAATTAATTTTGGATAAAATGATTGAAATTAGCATACTATTCCAAGTTGAAATGTTTTCACCGAGATTTTTCAATGCGCGTAAATGTTGATTGATCGTATCAACTAGATTTCCTAACGCTTCGGGAGTGTCCCTGGTCAATTTCGGAAGTTCCCGAATCGCGTCACAGTGGCGTAATAAAATTCGTCGCGGACAATCGAATTTATCCTTTAATAAACTAAGAGCATCGTAGTAGTTAGCGTCGGTGATACTAAGGGATTGAATACATGCAGCCGCCTTTCCCGTTAATGTTGATCGTAGATATTGTAGCTTTTGCACCGGTGTGAGATCTTCGTTATTATCAATCATTGATGAGAAGATGTCGAAATATGAAGTCCATTTTTCTATTGTACCGTCGAACGTGGGCAAACGCATTTCGGGAAGTTTTATCGCCATAGGAGCCGTTACAGGAGATGAAGATGCATCAACCGTATTTCCTAGCGCGTTACGTGTCGTTCGGGATGCTTCGATTAAATTATTGGCGCGAGTAATTATTTCGTAGTACTGGGTTTGCACTTCGTATCGTCGTGGACATTCTGTTTCATCTAATTCTTCTAATTGGAATTGAATATCATCGAAACGCTTCCATGCTTCGTTTAAGCCGTTAAGATGAGTTTTAACTAGAGGGATATTCCGCTGTTGCGACTGCTCGACTGTTTCAATGAATCTTGTGAACGTGGTAATTTGCCCGATAATGTTCCCGCGCCTACGTCGTAGAGTACTGAGATTTATTCCTTGTAATGCGGAAATAGACTGACCGGCGGATTGTTCAAGAGTATCGTTAGGCATTTTAGGAAGAAAGAAGGAAAAATAATGGGAATCGGCGAAACAAAAATGAGCCTACCTTTGTTGCGCAGATATCAGGACCCTGCGTTGATGATCCTGCGGATGTACTTGTGTAGATATCAGGATCGCTGTGTTGGTGATCCTGCGGATGTCCTTGGGTAGATATCAGGATCGCTGCGTTGGTGATCCTGCGGATGTCCTTATTGTCCAGAGGTCCGGGTAGTTGCGTCAGGACGTTGGACTTGGAGAAATCGAGCTGATGCCCCGATGAATGATCCACGTAGAAAGCTGCGTGGCGATGTGTAGATCTTTGATGACGACGTTGCACGCCCGATGTGGTTATAGATATCACTTTTAAAAGTCTGTCGTATATTAGAGCACTGATTCCGAACACGCGAGATCCGGCTCGAAGGACCAAAAAATGTTATATCAATCGCGACAAGACTGAGTTGGACGAACTCAAGTCTGTAAGGGTTGTAAATCCTTACTCGAATTATTTCGGTATCTCGAATTGATATACGTCTCTAACCGGTTTTTACAGCGGGAAGAGTAGTTCTTTGGATGGTTGAAAATTAGATATGAAGTTTTAAACTTTAACGAATACTGTTTATTATAAAATGCTATGGAGTTTAAGATGTTATCGTGTCGGATGTTGTTAGAATTCTGATTTTTGTCTGAAGAGTTGTCGTGTAAGTAAATTCGTGTGGGTGTGTTTAACTGAGTAATGTACGGGGGTATTTTTCTGTGATTGGAGTAAAAAATGTGTAGTGAGGGGTCTTGTAGGACCGCCTATATGTGACGTCAGGATTTTTGGGAAAAACCCTGAAATGGTCGTGTAACTATGATTTATTAGATGGACCCTTGACTTAAGCGAGCAATAAAGTTAGGATGCACCTCGACGGAAAGAAAACATGTGTTTGAAAAAGCGAAAAGCTAAAAACTATTACTGGCAATAAACGTAGGTATACGGTGACTCTAAAGAAACTCGCGGGGTTCGTAACGGCTTCATGAGTTTATTGCTGCTATAGAGGGTCAGAAATCGTGTGGACGATGGTCGTGTTCGTGTAAATGTTAAATATTTTTACAATAATAACGGACGCGGTACCTGGCCGCGTAACAGTTCTAGCGATAATAACTGCATAATATGGGTAATAATGCATGTTATATTGAGAATAATATAAGTAATAAGTATAATTATTACAGTTATGGCGATAATAACTGCATTATATGGGTAATAATGCACGTTATATTGCTAATAGTATAAGTAATAAGTATAATTATTACAATTCTAGCGATAATACCTCCATTATATGGGTAATAATGCATGTTGTATTGATAATAATATAAGTAATAAGTATAATTATTACAGTTCTAGCGATAATAACTGCATAATATGGGTAATAATGCATGTTATATTGATAATAATATAAGTAATAAGTATAATTATTACAGTTCTAGCGATAATAACTGCACTATATGGGTAATAATGCACGTTATATTGCTAATAATATAAGTAATAAGTATAATTATTACAGTTCTAGCGATAATAACTGCATTATATGGGTAATAATGCACGTTATATTGCTAACAATATAAGTAATAAGTATAATTATTACTGTTCTAGCGATAATAACTGCATTATATGGGTAATAATGCATGTTATATTGATAATATTGGGAGTAATAAGTATACTTACTATGGTTCTAGAGATATTACCTCCATTATATGGGTAATAATGCATGTTATATTGATAATAATATAAGTAATAAGTATAATTATTACAGTTCTAGCGATAATAACTGCATTATATGGGTAATAATGCATGTTATATTGATAATAATAAAAGTAATAAGTATATTTATTATCGTTCTATCGATAATAACTTCTTAATATGGGTAATTGTGCATGTTATATTGATAATAATATAAGTAATAAGTATAATTATTACAGTTCTAGCGATAATACCTCCATTATATGGGTAATAATGCATGTTATATTGAGAATAATATAAGTAATAAGTATAATTATGAGAGTTCTAGCGATAATAACTGCATTATATGGGTAATAATGCACGTTATATTGCTAATAGTATTTAATAAGTATAATTATTACAGTTCTAGCGATAATACCTCCATTATATGGGTAATAATGCATGTTATATTGATAATGATATAAGTAATAAGTATAATTATTACAGTTCTAGCGATAATAACTGCATAATATGGGTAATAATGCACGTTATATTGCTAACAATATAAGTAATAAGTATAATTATTACAGTTCTAGCGATAATAACTGCATTATATGGGTAATAATGCATGTTATATTGATGATAATGAAAGTAATACGTATATTTATTATAGTTCTTGCGATAATAACTGCATAATATGGGTAATAATGCATGTTATATTGAGAATAATATAAGTAATAAGTATAATTATTACAGTTCTGGCGATAATAACTGCATTATATGGGTAATAATGCACGTTATATCGCTAATAGTATTTAATAAGTATAATTATTACAGTTCTAGCGATAATACCTCCATTATATGGGTAATAATGCATGTTATATTGATAATGATATAAGTAATAAGTATAATTATTACAGTTCTAGCGATAATAACTGCATAATATGGGTAATAATGCACGTTATATTGCTAATAATATAAGTAATGAGTACAATTATTACAGTTCTAGCGATAATAACTGCATAATATGGGTAATAATGCATGTTATATTGATAATAATATAAGTAATAAGTATAATTATTACAGTTCTAGCGATAATAACTGCATTATATGGGTAATAATGCACGTTATATTGCTAACAATATAAGTAATAAGTATAATTATTACAGTTCTAGCGATAATAACTGCATAATATGGGTAATAATGCATGTTATATTGATAATAATATAAGTAATAAGTATAATTATTACAGTTCTAGCGATAATACCTCCATTATATGGGTAATAATGCATGTTATATTGATAATGATATAAGTAATAAGTATAATTATTACAGTTCTAGGGATAATAACTGCATAATATGGGTCATAATGCACGTTACATTGCTAATAATATAAGTAATGAGTACAATTATTACAGTTCTAGCGATAATAACTGCATAATATGGGTAATAATGCATGTTATATTGATGATAATAAACGTAATACGTATATTTATTACAGTTCTAGCGATAATAACTGCATTATATGGGTAATAATGCATGTTATATTGATAATATCGGGATTAATAAGTATAATTATTACAGTTCTAGCGATAATAACTGCATAATATGGGTAATAATGCACGTTATATTGCTAATAATATAAGTAATGAGTACAATTATTACAGTTCTAGCGATAATAACTGCATAATATCGGTAATAATGCACGTTATATTGCTAATAATATAAGTATTAAGTATAATTATTACAGTTCTAGCAATAATACCTCCATTATATGGGTAATAATGCATGTTATATTGATAATAATATAAGTAATAAGTATAATTATTACAGTTCTAGCGATAATAACTGCATTATATGGGTAATAATGCATGTTATATTGATAATATTGGGAGTAATAAGTATATTTATTATAGTTCTAGCGATAATAACTGCAGAATATGGGTAATAATGCATGTTATATTGATAATAGTATAAGTAGTAAGTATAATTATTACAGTTCTAGCGATAATAACTGCATTATATGGGTAATAATGCACGTTATATTGCTAATAATATAAGTAATAAGTATAATTATTACAGTTCTAGCGATAATAACTGCATTATATGGGTAATAATGCATGTTATATTGATAATATCGGGAGTAATAAGTATAATTATTATAGTTCTAGCGATAATAATAGTAAAATATGGCAAATAGTGCATGTTATATTGATAATAATAAAAGTACTAAGTATATTTATTACAGTTCTATCGATAATAACTGCATAATATGGGTAATAATGCATGCTATATTGATGATAATAAAAGTAATACGTATATTTATTATAGTTCTAGCGATAATAACTGCATAATATGGGTAATAATGCATGTTATATTGATAATAATATAAGTAATAAGTATAATTATTACAGTTCTAGCGATAATAATAGTAAAATATGGCTAATGGTGCATGATATATTGATAATAGTAAAAGTAATAAGTATATTTATTACAGCTCTATCGATAATAACTGCATAATATGGGTAATAATGCATGTTATATTGATGATAATGAAAGTAGTAAGTATATTTATTACTGTTCTAGCGATAATAACTGCATTATATGCGTAATAATGCACGTTATATTGCTAATAATATGAGTAATGAGTATAATTATTACAGTTCTAGCGATAATAACTGCATTATATGGGTAATAATGCATGTTATATTGATGATAATAAAAGTAATACGTATATTTATTATAGTTCTAGCGATAATAACTGCATAATATGGGTAATAATGCATGTTATATTGATAATAATGTAAGTAATAAGTATAATTATTACAGTTCTAGCGATAATAACTGCATTATATGGGTAATAATGCACGTTATATTGCTAACAATATAAGTAATAAGTATATTTATTATCGTTCTATCGATAATAACTGCATTATATGGGTAATAATGCATGTTATATTGATGATAATAAAAGTAATACGTATATTTATTATAGTTCTAGCGATAATAACTGCATTATGTGGGTAATAATGCACGTTATATTGCTAGCAATATAAGTAATAAGTATAATTATTACAGTTCTAGCGATAATAACTGCATTATATGGGTAATAATGCATGTTATATTGCTAATAGTATTTAATAAGTATAATTATTACAGTTCTAGCGATAATACCTCCATTATATGGGTAATAATGCATGTTATATTGATAATGATATAAGTAATAAGTATAATTATTACAGTTCTAGCGATAATAACTGCATAATATGGGTAATAATGCACGTTATATTGCTAACAATATAAGTAATAAGTATAATTATTACCGTTCTAGCGATAATAACTGCATTATATGGGTAATAATGCATGTTATATTGATAATATTGGGAGTAATAAGTATATTTATTATGGTTCTAGAGATAATAACTGCATAATATGGGTAATAATGCATGTTATATTGCTAACAATATAAGTAATAAGTATAATTATTACTGTTCTAGCGATAATAACTGCATTATATGGGTAATAATGCATGTTATATTGATAATATTGGGAGTAATAAGTATATTTATTATAGTTCTAGCGATAATAACTGCAGAATATGGGTAATAATGCATGTTATATTGATAATAGTATAAGTAGTAAGTATAATTATTACAGTTCTAGCGATAATAACTGCATTATATGGGTAATAATGCACGTTATATTGCTAATAATATAAGTAATAAGTATAATTATTACAGTTCTAGCGATAATAACTGCATTATATGGGTAATAATGCATGTTATATTGATAATATCGGGAGTAATAAGTATAATTATTATAGTTCTAGCGATAATAATAGTAAAATATGGCAAATAGTGCATGTTATATTGATAATAATAAAAGTACTAAGTATATTTATTACAGTTCTATCGATAATAACTGCATAATATGGGTAATAATGCATGCTATATTGATGATAATAAAAGTAATACGTATATTTATTATAGTTCTAGCGATAATAACTGCATAATATGGGTAATAATGCATGTTATATTGATAATAATATAAGTAATAAGTATAATTATTACAGTTCTAGCGATAATAATAGTAAAATATGGCTAATGGTGCATGATATATTGATAATAGTAAAAGTAATAAGTATATTTATTACAGCTCTATCGATAATAACTGCATAATATGGGTAATAATGCATGTTATATTGATGATAATGAAAGTAGTAAGTATATTTATTACTGTTCTAGCGATAATAACTGCATAATATGGGTAATAATGCATGTTATATTGATGATAATGAAAGTAATACGTATATTTATTATAGTTCTAGCGATACTAACTGCATAATATGGGTAATAATGCATGTTATAATGAGAATAATATAAGTAATAAGTATAATTATTACAGTTCTGGCGATAATAACTGCATTATATGGGTAACAATGCAATGTTATATTGATAATATCGGGCGTAATAAGTATAATTATTATAGTTCTAGCGATAATAATAGTAAAATATGGCAAATAGTGCATGTTATATTGATAATAATAAAAGTAATAAGTATATTTATTACAGTTCTAGCGATAATGACTGCATTATATGGATAATAATGCACGTTATATTGCTAACAATATAAGTAATGAGTATAATTATTACAGTTCTAGCGATAATAACTGCATAATATGGGTAATAATGCACGTTATATTGCTAATAATATAAGCAATGAGTACAATTATCACAGTTCTAGCGATAATAACTGCATTATATTTGGAATAATGCACGTTATATTGCTAACAATATAAGTAATAAGTATAATTATTACGGTTCTATCGATAATAACTGCATAATATGGGTAATAATGCATGTTATGTTGATGATAATGAAAGGAATACGTGTGTTTATTATAGTTCTAGCGATAGTAACCGCATAATATGGGTAATAATGCATGTTATATTGAGAATAATATAAGTAATAAGTATAATTATTACAGTTCTGGCGATAATAACTGCATTATATGGGTAATACTGCACGTTATATTGCTAATAGTATAAGTAATAAGTATAATTATTACAGTTCTATCGATAATACCTCCATTATATGGGTAATAATGCATGTTATATTGATAATGATATAAGTAATAAGTATAGTTATTACAGTTCTAGCGATAATAACTGCATAATATGGGTAATAATGCACGTTATATTGCTAATAATATAAGTAATGAGTACAATTATTACAGTTCTAGCGATAATAATAGTAAAATATGGCTAATAGTGCATGATATATTGATAATAGTAAAAGTAATAAGTATATTTATTACAGTTCTATCGATAATAACTGCATAATATGGGTAATAATGCATGTTATATTGATGATAATGAAAGTAATACGTGTATTTATTATAGTTCTAGCGATAATAACTGCATTATATGGGTAATAATGCACGTTATATTGCTAATAGTATAAGTAATAAGTATAATTATTACAGCTCTAGCGATAATACCTCCATTATATGGTTAATAATGCATGTTATACTGATAATGATATAAGTAATAAGTATAATTATTACAGTTCTAGCGATAATAACTGCATAATATGGGTAATAATGCACGTTATATTGCTAATAATATAAGTAGTGAGTATAATTATTACAGTTCTAGCGATAATAACTGCATTATATGGGTAATAAGGCATGTTATATTGATAATAATATAAGTAATAAGTATAATTATTACAGTTCTAGCGATAATACCTCCATTATGTGGGTAATAATGCATGTTATACTGATGATAATGAAAGTAATACGTATATTTATTATAGTTCTAGCGATAATAACTGCATAATATGGGTAATAATGGATGTTATATTGAGAATAATATAAGTAATAAGTATAATTATTACAGTTCTGGCGATAATAACTGCATTATATGGGTAATAATGCAAGCTATATTGCTAATAGTATAAGTAATAAGTATAATTATTACAGTTCTTGCGATAATACCTCCATTATATGGGTAATAATGCATGTTATATTCATAATGATATAAGTAATAAGTATAATTATTACAGTTCTAGCTATAATAACTGCATTATATGGGTCATAATGCACGTTATACTGCTAATAATATAAGTAATAAGTATAATTATTACAGTTCTAGCGATAATAACTGTATTACATGGGTAATAATGCATGTTATATTGATAATATCGAGAGTAATAAGTATAATTATTATAGTTCTAGCGATAATAATAGTAAAATATGGCTAATAGTGCATGATATATTGATAATAGTAAAAGTAATAAGTATATTTATTACAGTTCTATCGATAATAACTGCATAATATGGGTAATAATGCATGTTATGTTGATGACAATGAAAGTAATACGTATGTTTATTATAGTTCTAGCGATAATAACTGCATAATATGGGTAATAATGGATGTTATATTGAGAATGATATAAGTAATAAGTATAATTATTACAGTTCTAGCGATAATAACTGCATAATATGGGTAATAATGCACGTTATATTGCTAATAATATAAGTAATGAGTACAATTATTACAGTTCTAGCGATAATAACTGCATTATATGGGAAATAATGCATGTTATATTGATAATATCGGGAGTAATAAGTATAATTATTATAGTTCTAGCGATAATAATAGTAAAATCTGGCAAATAGTGCATGTTATATTGATAATAATAAAAGTAATAAGTATATTTATTACAGTTCTATCGATAATAACTGCATGATATGGGTAATAATGCATGTTATATTGATGATAATAAAAGTAATACGTATATTTATTATAGTTGTAGCGATAATAACTGCATAATATGGGTAATAATGCATGTTATATTGATAATAATATAAGTAATAAGTATAATTATTACAGTTCTAGCGATAATGACTGCATTATATGGGTAACAATGCACGTTATATTGCTAACAATATAAGGAACAAGTATAATTATTACAGTTCTAGCAATAATACCTCCATTATATTGGTAATAATGCATGTTATATTGATGATAATGAAAGTGATACGTGTATTTATTATAGTGCTAGCGATAATAACTGCATAATATGGGTAATAATGCATGTTATATTGAGAATAATATAAGTGATAAGTATAATTATTACAGTTCTGGCGATAATAACTGCATTATATGGGTAATAATGCACGTTATATTGCTAATAGTATAAGTAATAAGTATAATTATTACAGATCTATCGATAATTCCTCCATTATATGGGTAATAATGCATGTTATATTGATAATGATATAAGTAATAAGTATAATTATTACAGTTCTAGCGATAATAACTGCATAATATGGGTAATAATGCACGTTATATTGCTAATAATATAAGTAATGAGTACAATTATTACAGTTCTAGCGATAATAACTGCATTATATGGGTAATAATGCATGTTATATTGATAATAATATAAGTAATAAGTATAATTATTACAGTTCTAGCGATAATAACTGCATTATATGGGTAATAATGCATGTTATATTGATAATATTGGGAGTAATAAGTATAATTATAATAGTTTTAGCGATAATAATAGTAAAATATGGCAAATAGAGCATGTTATATTGATGATAATAAAAGTAATAAATATATTTATTACAGTTCTATCGATAATAACGGCATAATATGGGTAATAATGCATGTTATATTGCTAATAGTATAAGTAATAAGTATAATTATTACAGTTCTATCGATAATACCTCCATTATATGGGTAATAATGCATGTTATATTGATAGTGATATAAGTAATTAGTATAATTATTACAGTTCTAGCGATAATAACTGCATAATATGGGCAATAATGCACGTTATATTGCTAATAATATAAGTAATGAGTACAATTATTACAGTTCTAGCGATAATAACTGCATTATATGGGTAATAATGCATGTTATATTGATAATAATATAAGTAATAAGTATAATTATTACAGTTCTAGCGATAATAACTGCATTATATGGGTAATAATGCATGTTATATTGATGATAATAAAAGTAACACGTATATTTATTACAGTTCTAGCGATAATAACTGCATAATATGGGTAATAATGCATGTTATATTGGTAATAATTTAAGTAATAAGTATAATTATTACAGTTCTAGCGATAATAACTGCATTATATGGATAATAATGCACGTTATATTGCTAACAATATAAGTAATAAGTATAATTATTACAGTTCTAGCGATAATAACTGCATTATATGGGTAATAATGCATGTTATATTGAGAATAATATAAGTAATAAGTGTAATTATTACAGTTCTGGCGATAATAACTGCATTATATGGGTAACAACGCACGTTATATTGCTAATAGTATAAGTGATAAGTATAATTATTACAGTTCTGGCGATAATAACTGCATTATATGGGTAATAATGCACGTTATATTGCTAATAGTATAAGTAATAAGTATAATTATTACAGTTCTATCGATAATCCCTCCATTATGTGGGTAATAATGCATGTTATACTGATGATAATGAAAGTAATACGTATATTTATTATAGTTCTAGCGATAATAACTGCATAATATGGGTAATAATGCATGTTATATTGAGAATAATATAAGTAATAAGTATAATTATTACAGTTCTAGCGATAATACCTCCATTATGTGGGTAATAATGCATGTTATACTGATGATAATGAAAGCAATACGTATATTTATTATAGTTCTAGCGATAATAACTGCATAATATGGGTAATAATGCACGTTATATTGCTAACAATATAAGTAATAAGTATAATTATTACAGTTCTAGCGATAATAATAGTAAAATATGGCTAATAGTGCATGACATATTGATAATAGTAAAAGTAATAAGTATATTTATTACAGTTCTATCGATAATAACTGCATAATATGGGTAATAATGCATGTTATATTGATGATAATGAAAGTAGTAAGTATATTTATTACTGTTCTAGCGATAATAACTGCATTATATGCGTAATAAGGCATGTTATATTGATAATATCGGGAGTAATAAGTATAATTATTATAGTTCTAGCGATAATAATAGTAAAATATGGCTAATAGTGCATGATATATTGATAATAGTAAAAGTAATAAGTATATTTATTACAGTTCTATCGATAATAACTGCATAATATGGGTAATAATGCATGTTATATTGATGATAATGAAAGTAGTAAGTATATGTATTACAGTTCTAGCGATAATAACTGCATTATATGGGTAATAATGCACGTTATATTGCTAACAATATAAGTAATAAGTATAATTATTACAGTTCTAGCTATAATAACTGCATTATATGGGTCATAATGCACGTTATACTGCTAATAATATAAGTAATAAGTATAATTATTACAGTTCTAGCGATAATAACTGTATTACATGGGTAATAATGCATGTTATATTGATAATATCGAGAGTAATAAGTATAATTATTATAGTTCTAGCGATAATAATAGTAAAATATGGCTAATAGTGCATGATATATTGATAATAGTAAAAGTAATAAGTATATTTATTACAGTTCTATCGATAATAACTGCATAATATGGGTAATAATGCATGTTATGTTGATGACAATGAAAGTAATACGTATGTTTATTATAGTTCTAGCGATAATAACTGCATAATATGGGTAATAATGGATGTTATATTGAGAATGATATAAGTAATAAGTATAATTATTACAGTTCTAGCGATAATAACTGCATAATATGGGTAATAATGCACGTTATATTGCTAATAATATAAGTAATGAGTACAATTATTACAGTTCTAGCGATAATAACTGCATTATATGGGAAATAATGCATGTTATATTGATAATATCGGGAGTAATAAGTATAATTATTATAGTTCTAGCGATAATAATAGTAAAATCTGGCAAATAGTGCATGTTATATTGATAATAATAAAAGTAATAAGTATATTTATTACAGTTCTATCGATAATAACTGCATGATATGGGTAATAATGCATGTTATATTGATGATAATAAAAGTAATACGTATATTTATTATAGTTGTAGCGATAATAACTGCATAATATGGGTAATAATGCATGTTATATTGATAATAATATAAGTAATAAGTATAATTATTACAGTTCTAGCGATAATGACTGCATTATATGGGTAACAATGCACGTTATATTGCTAACAATATAAGGAACAAGTATAATTATTACAGTTCTAGCAATAATACCTCCATTATATTGGTAATAATGCATGTTATATTGATGATAATGAAAGTGATACGTGTATTTATTATAGTGCTAGCGATAATAACTGCATAATATGGGTAATAATGCATGTTATATTGAGAATAATATAAGTGATAAGTATAATTATTACAGTTCTGGCGATAATAACTGCATTATATGGGTAATAATGCACGTTATATTGCTAATAGTATAAGTAATAAGTATAATTATTACAGATCTATCGATAATTCCTCCATTATATGGGTAATAATGCATGTTATATTGATAATGATATAAGTAATAAGTATAATTATTACAGTTCTAGCGATAATAACTGCATAATATGGGTAATAATGCACGTTATATTGCTAATAATATAAGTAATGAGTACAATTATTACAGTTCTAGCGATAATAACTGCATTATATGGGTAATAATGCATGTTATATTGATAATAATATAAGTAATAAGTATAATTATTACAGTTCTAGCGATAATAACTGCATTATATGGGTAATAATGCATGTTATATTGATAATATTGGGAGTAATAAGTATAATTATAATAGTTTTAGCGATAATAATAGTAAAATATGGCAAATAGAGCATGTTATATTGATGATAATAAAAGTAATAAATATATTTATTACAGTTCTATCGATAATAACGGCATAATATGGGTAATAATGCATGTTATATTGCTAATAGTATAAGTAATAAGTATAATTATTACAGTTCTATCGATAATACCTCCATTATATGGGTAATAATGCATGTTATATTGATAGTGATATAAGTAATTAGTATAATTATTACAGTTCTAGCGATAATAACTGCATAATATGGGCAATAATGCACGTTATATTGCTAATAATATAAGTAATGAGTACAATTATTACAGTTCTAGCGATAATAACTGCATTATATGGGTAATAATGCATGTTATATTGATAATAATATAAGTAATAAGTATAATTATTACAGTTCTAGCGATAATAACTGCATTATATGGGTAATAATGCATGTTATATTGATGATAATAAAAGTAACACGTATATTTATTACAGTTCTAGCGATAATAACTGCATAATATGGGTAATAATGCATGTTATATTGGTAATAATTTAAGTAATAAGTATAATTATTACAGTTCTAGCGATAATAACTGCATTATATGGATAATAATGCACGTTATATTGCTAACAATATAAGTAATAAGTATAATTATTACAGTTCTAGCGATAATAACTGCATTATATGGGTAATAATGCATGTTATATTGAGAATAATATAAGTAATAAGTGTAATTATTACAGTTCTGGCGATAATAACTGCATTATATGGGTAACAACGCACGTTATATTGCTAATAGTATAAGTGATAAGTATAATTATTACAGTTCTGGCGATAATAACTGCATTATATGGGTAATAATGCACGTTATATTGCTAATAGTATAAGTAATAAGTATAATTATTACAGTTCTATCGATAATCCCTCCATTATGTGGGTAATAATGCATGTTATACTGATGATAATGAAAGTAATACGTATATTTATTATAGTTCTAGCGATAATAACTGCATAATATGGGTAATAATGCATGTTATATTGAGAATAATATAAGTAATAAGTATAATTATTACAGTTCTAGCGATAATACCTCCATTATGTGGGTAATAATGCATGTTATACTGATGATAATGAAAGCAATACGTATATTTATTATAGTTCTAGCGATAATAACTGCATAATATGGGTAATAATGCACGTTATATTGCTAACAATATAAGTAATAAGTATAATTATTACAGTTCTAGCGATAATAATAGTAAAATATGGCTAATAGTGCATGACATATTGATAATAGTAAAAGTAATAAGTATATTTATTACAGTTCTATCGATAATAACTGCATAATATGGGTAATAATGCATGTTATATTGATGATAATGAAAGTAGTAAGTATATTTATTACTGTTCTAGCGATAATAACTGCATTATATGCGTAATAAGGCATGTTATATTGATAATATCGGGAGTAATAAGTATAATTATTATAGTTCTAGCGATAATAATAGTAAAATATGGCTAATAGTGCATGATATATTGATAATAGTAAAAGTAATAAGTATATTTATTACAGTTCTATCGATAATAACTGCATTATATGGGTAATAATGCATGTTATATTGATAATAATATAAGTAATAAGTATAATTATTACAGTTCTAGCGATAATAACTGCATTATATGGGTAATAATGCATGTTATATTGATAATATTGGGAGTAATAAGTATAATTATAATAGTTTTAGCGATAATAATAGTAAAATATGGCAAATAGAGCATGTTATATTGATGATAATAAAAGTAATAAATATATTTATTACAGTTCTATCGATAATAACGGCATAATATGGGTAATAATGCATGTTATATTGCTAATAGTATAAGTAATAAGTATAATTATTACAGTTCTATCGATAATACCTCCATTATATGGGTAATAATGCATGTTATATTGATAGTGATATAAGTAATTAGTATAATTATTACAGTTCTAGCGATAATAACTGCATAATATGGGCAATAATGCACGTTATATTGCTAATAATATAAGTAATGAGTACAATTATTACAGTTCTAGCGATAATAACTGCATTATATGGGTAATAATGCATGTTATATTGATAATAATATAAGTAATAAGTATAATTATTACAGTTCTAGCGATAATAACTGCATTATATGGGTAATAATGCATGTTATATTGATGATAATAAAAGTAACACGTATATTTATTACAGTTCTAGCGATAATAACTGCATAATATGGGTAATAATGCATGTTATATTGGTAATAATTTAAGTAATAAGTATAATTATTACAGTTCTAGCGATAATAACTGCATTATATGGATAATAATGCACGTTATATTGCTAACAATATAAGTAATAAGTATAATTATTACAGTTCTAGCGATAATAACTGCATAATATGGGTAATAATGGATGTTATATTGAGAATAATATAAGTAATAAGTATAATTATTACAGTTCTGGCGATAATAACTGCATTATATGGGTAATAATGCAAGCTATATTGCTAATAGTATAAGTAATAAGTATAATTATTACAGTGCTTGCGATAATACCTCCATTATATGGGTAATAATGCATTCTATATTCATAATGATATAAGTAATAAGTATAATTATTACAGTTCTAGCTATAATAACTGCATTATATGGGTCATAATGCACGTTATACTGCTAATAATATAAGTAATAAGTATAATTATTACAGTTCTAGCGATAATAACTGTATTACATGGGTAATAATGCATGTTATATTGATAATATCGAGAGTAATAAGTATAATTATTATAGTTCTAGCGATAATAATAGTAAAATATGGCTAATAGTGCATGATATATTGATAATAGTAAAAGTAATAAGTATATTTATTACACTTCTATCGATAATAACTGCATAATATGGGTAATAATGCATGTTATGTTGATGACAATGAAAGTAATACGTATGTTTATTATAGTTCTAGCGATAATAACTGCATAATATGGGTACTAATGGATGTTATATTGAGAATAATATAAGTAATAAGTATAATTATTACAGTTCTAGCGATAATAACTGCATAATATGGGTAATAATGCACGTTATATTGCTAATAGTATAAGTAATAAGTATAATTATTACAGTTCTAGCGATAATACCTCCATTATATGGGTAATAATGCATGTTATATTGATAATGATATAAGTAATAAGTATAATTATTACAGTTCTAGCGATAATAACTGCATAATATGGGTAATAATGCACGTTATATTGCTAATAATATAAGTAATAAGTATAATTATTACAGTTCTAGCGATAATAACTGCATTGTATGGGTAATAATGCATGTTATATTGATAATATCGGGAGTACTAAGTATAATTATTATAGTTCTAGCGATAATAATAGTAAAATATGGCAAATAGTGCATGTTATAAGGAGAATAATGAAAGAAATAAGTATATTTATTACAGTTCTATCGATAATAACTGCATAATATGGGTAATAATGCATGTTATATTGATAATAATATAAGTAATAAGTAGAATTATTACAGTTCTAGCGATAATAACTGCATTATATGGGTAATAATGCACGTTATATTGCTAACAATATAAGTAATAAGTATAATTATTACAGTTCTAGCGATAATACCTCCATTATATGGGTAATAATGCACGTTATATTGCTAATAATATAAGTAATGAGTACAATTATTACAGTTCTAGCAATAATACCTCCATTATATGGGTAATAATGCATGTTATATTGATAATGATATAAGTAATAAGTATAATTATTACAGTTCTAGCGATAATAACTGCATAATATGGGTAATAATGGATGTTATATTGAGAATAATATAAGTAATAAGTATAATTATTACAGTTCTGGCGATAATAACTGCATTATATGGGTAATAATGCACGCTATATTGCTAATAGTATAAGTAATAAGTATAATTATTACAGTGCTTGCGATAATACCTCCATTATATGGGTAATAATGCATGTTATATTGAGAATAATATAAGTAATAAGTATAATTATCACAGTTCTAGCGATAATAACTGCATTATATGGGTAATAATGCACGTTATACTGCTAATAATATAAGTAATAAGTATAGTTATTACAGTTCTAGCGATAATAACTGCATTATATGGGAAATAATGCATGTTATATTGATAATATCGGGAGTAATAAGTATAATTATTATAGTTTTAGCGATAATAATAGTAAAATCTGGCAAATAGTGCATGTTATATTGATAATAATAAAAGTAATTAGTATATTTATTACAGTTCTATCGATAATAACTGCATGATATGGGTAATAATGCATGTTATATTGATGATAATAAAAGTAATACGTATATTTATTATAGTTCTAGCGATAATAACTGCATAATATGGGTAATAATGCATGTTATATTGAGAATAATATAAGTGATAAGTATAATTATTACAGTTCTGGCGATAATAACTGCATTATATGGGTAATAATGCACGTTATATTGCTAATAGTATAAGTAATAAGTATAATTGTTACAGTTCTAGCGATAATACCTCCATTATGTGGGTAATAATGCATGTTATATTGATAATGATATAAGTAGTAAGTATAATTATTACAGTTCTAGCGATAATAACTGCATAATATGGGTAATAATGCATGTTATATTGAGAATAATATAAGTAATAAGTATAATTATTACAGTTCTGGCGATAATAACTGCATTATATGGGTAATAATGCAATGTTATATTGATAATATCGGGAGTAATAAGTATAATTATTATAGTTCTAGCGATAATAATAGTAAAATATGGCAAATAGTGCATGTTATATTGATAATAATAAAAGTAATAAGTATATTTATTACAGTTCTATCGATAATAACTGCATGATATGGGTAATAATTATGTTATATTGATGATAATAAAATTAATACGTACATTTATTATAGTTCTAGCGATAATAACTGCATAATATGGGTAATAATGCATGTTATATTGATAATAATATATGTAATAAGTATAATTATTACAGTTCTAGCGATAATAACTGCATTATATGGGTAATAATGCACGTTATATTGCTAACAATATAAGTAATAAGTATAATTATTACAGTTCTAGCGATAATAACTGCATTATATGGGTAAAAATGCATGTTATATTGATAATATTGGGAGTAATAAGTATATTTGTTATAGTTCTAGCGATAATAACTGCATAATATGGGTAATAATGCATGTTATATTGAGAATAATATAAGTAATAAGTATAATTATTACAGTTCTGGCGATAATAACTGCATTATATGGGTAACAATGCACGTTATATTGCTAATAGTATAAGTAATAAGTATAATTATTACAGTTCTAGCAATAATACCTCCATTATATGGGTAATAATGCATGTTATATTGATAATAATATGAGTAATAAGTATAATTATTACAGTTCTAGCGATAATACCTCCATTATATGGGTAATAATGCACGTTATATTGCTAATAATATAAGTAATGAGTACAGTTATTACAGTTCTAGCCATAATAACTGCATTATATTGGTAATAATGCATGTTATATTGATAATAACATAAGTAATAAGTATAATTATTACAGTTCTAGCGATAATAACTGTATTACATGGGTAATAATGCATGTTATATTGATAATATCGAGAGTAATAAGTATAATTATTATAGTTCTAGCGATAATAATAGTAAAATATGGCTAATAGTGCATGATATATTGATAATAGTAAAAGTAATAAGTATATTTATTACAGTTCTATCGATAATAACTGCATAATATGGGTAATAATGCATGTTATGTTGATGACAATGAAAGTAATACGTATGTTTATTATAGTTCTAGCGATAATAACTGCATAATATGGGTAATAATGGATGTTATATTGAGAATAATATAAGTAATAAGTATAATTATTACAGTTCTAGCGATAATAACTGCATAATATGGGTAATAATGCACGTTATATTGCTAATAGTATAAGTAATAAGTATAATTATTACAGTTCTAGCGATAATACCTCCATTATATGGGTAATAATGCATGTTATATTGATAATGATATAAGTAATAAGTATAATTATTACAGTTCTAGCGATAATAACTGCATAATATGGGTAATAATGCACGTTATATTGCTAATAATATAAGTAATAAGTATAATTACTACAGTTCTAGCGATAATAACTGCATTGTATGGGTAATAATGCATGTTATATTGATAATATCGGGAGTAATAAGTATAATTATTATAGTTCTAGCGATAATAATAGTAAAATATGGCAAATAGTGCATGTTATATCGATAATAATAAAAGTAATAAGTATATTTATTACAGTTCTATCGATAATAACTGCATAATATGGGTAATAATTATGTTATATTGATGATAATAAAATTAATACGTACATTTATTATAGTTCTAGCGATAATAACTGCATAATATGGGTAATAATGCATGTTATATTGATAATAATATATGTAATAAGAATAATTATTACAGTTCTAGCGATAATAACTGCATTATATGGGTAATAATGCACGTTATATTGCTAACAATATAAGTAATAAGTATAATTATTACAGTTCTAGCGATAATAACTGCATTATATGGGTAAAAATGCATGTTATATTGAGAATAATATAAGTAATAAGTATAATTATTACAGTTCTAGCTATAATAACTGCATTATATGGGTCATAATGCACGTTATACTGCTAATAATATAAGTAATAAGTATATTTATTACAGTTCTATCGATAATAACTGCATAATATGGGTAATAATGCATGTTATGTTGATGACAATGAAAGTAATACGTATGTTTATTATAGTTCTAGCGATAATAACTGCATAATATGGGTAATAATGGATGTTATATTGAGAATAATATAAGTAATAAGTATAATTATTACAGTTCTAGCGATAATAACTGCATAATATGGGTAATAATGCACGTTATATTGCTAATAGTATAAGTAATAAGTATAATTATTACAGTTCTAGCGATAATACCTCCATTATATGGGTAATAATGCATGTTATATTGATAATGATATAAGTAATAAGTATAATTATTACAGTTCTAGCGATAATAACTGCATAATATGGGTAATAATGCACGTTATATTGCTAATAATATAAGTAATAAGTATAATTATTACAGTTCTAGCGATAATAACTGCATTGTATGGGTAATAATGCATGTTATATTGATAATATCGGGAGTAATAAGTATAATTATTATAGTTCTAGCGATAATAATAGTAAAATATGGCAAATAGTGCATGTTATAAGGAGAATAATGAAAGAAATAAGTATATTTATTACAGTTCTATCGATAATAACTGCATAATATGGGTAATAATGCATGTTATATTGATAATAATATAAGTAATAAGTAGAATTATTACAGTTCTAGCGATAATAACTGCATTATATGGGTAATAATGCACGTTATATTGCTAACAATATAAGTAATAAGTATAATTATTACAGTTCTAGCGATAATACCTCCATTATATGGGTAATAATGCACGTTATATTGCTAATAATATAAGTAATGAGTACAATTATTACAGTTCTAGCAATAATACCTCCATTATATGGGTAATAATGCATGTTATATTGATAATGATATAAGTAATAAGTATAATTATTACAGTTCTAGCGATAATAACTGCATAATATGGGTAATAATGGATGTTATATTGAGAATAATATAAGTAATAAGTATAATTATTACAGTTCTGGCGATAATAACTGCATTATATGGGTAATAATGCACGCTATATTGCTAATAGTATAAGTAATAAGTATAATTATTACAGTGCTTGCGATAATACCTCCATTATATGGGTAATAATGCATGTTATATTGAGAATAATATAAGTAATAAGTATAATTATTACAGTTCTAGCGATAATAACTGCATTATATGGGTAATAATGCACGTTATACTGCTAATAATATAAGTAATAAGTATAGTTATTACAGTTCTAGCGATAATAACTGCATTATATGGGAAATAATGCATGTTATATTGATAATATCGGGAGTAATAAGTATAATTATTATAGTTTTAGCGATAATAATAGTAAAATCTGGCAAATAGTGCATGTTATATTGATAATAATAAAAGTAATTAGTATATTTATTACAGTTCTATCGATAATAACTGCATGATATGGGTAATAATGCATGTTATATTGATGATAATAAAAGTAATACGTATATTTATTATAGTTCTAGCGATAATAACTGCATAATATGGGTAATAATGCATGTTATATTGAGAATAATATAAGTGATAAGTATAATTATTACAGTTCTGGCGATAATAACTGCATTATATGGGTAATAATGCACGTTATATTGCTAATAGTATAAGTAATAAGTATAATTGTTACAGTTCTAGCGATAATACCTCCATTATGTGGGTAATAATGCATGTTATATTGATAATGATATAAGTAGTAAGTATAATTATTACAGTTCTAGCGATAATAACTGCATAATATGGGTAATAATGCATGTTATATTGAGAATAATATAAGTAATAAGTATAATTATTACAGTTCTAGCGATAATAACTGCATTATATGGGTAAAAATGCATGTTATATTGATAATATTGGGAGTAATAAGTATATTTATTATAGTTCTAGCGATAATAACTGCATAATATGGGTAATAATGCATGTTATATTGAGAATAATATAAGTAATAAGTATAATTATTACAGTTCTGGCGATAATAACTGCATTATATGGGTAACAATGCACGTTATATTGCTAATAGTATAAGTAATAAGTATAATTATTACAGTTCTAGCAATAATACCTCCATTATATGGGTAATAATGCATGTTATATTGATAATAATATGAGTAATAAGTATAATTATTACAGTTCTAGCGATAATACCTCCATTATATGGGTAATAATGCACGTTATATTGCTAATAATATAAGTAATGAGTACAGTTATTACAGTTCTAGCCATAATAACTGCATTATATTGGTAATAATGCATGTTATATTGATAATAACATAAGTAATAAGTATAATTATTACAGTTCTAGCGATAATAACTGTATTACATGGGTAATAATGCATGTTATATTGATAATATCGAGAGTAATAAGTATAATTATTATAGTTCTAGCGATAATAATAGTAAAATATGGCTAATAGTGCATGATATATTGATAATAGTAAAAGTAATAAGTATATTTATTACAGTTCTATCGATAATAACTGCATAATATGGGTAATAATGCATGTTATGTTGATGACAAAGAAAGTAATACGTATGTTTATTATAGTTCTAGCGATAATAACTGCATAATATGGGTAATAATGGATGTTATATTGAGAATAATATAAGTAATAAGTATAATTATTACAGTTCTAGCGATAATAACTGCATAATATGGGTAATAATGCACGTTATATTGCTAATAGTATAAGTAATAAGTATAATTATTACAGTTCTAGCGATAATACCTCCATTATATGGGTAATAATGCATGTTATATTGATAATGATATAAGTAATAAGTATAATTATTACAGTTCTAGCGATAATAACTGCATAATATGGGTAATAATGCACGTTATATTGCTAATAATATAAGTAATAAGTATAATTATTACAGTTCTAGCGATAATAACTGCATTGTATGGGTAATAATGCATGTTATATTGATAATATCGGGAGTAATAAGTATAATTATTATAGTTCTAGCGATAATAATAGTAAAATATGGCAAATAATGCATGTTATATCGATAATAATAAAAGTAATAAGTATATTTATTACAGTTCTATCGATAATAACTGCATAATATGGGTAATAATTATGTTATATTGATGATAATAAAATTAATACGTACATTTATTATAGTTCTAGCGATAATAACTGCATAATATGGGTAATAATGCATGTTATATTGATAATAATATATGTAATAAGAATAATTATTACAGTTCTAGCGATAATAACTGCATTATATGGGTAATAATGCACGTTATATTGCTAACAATATAAGTAATAAGTATAATTATTACAGTTCTAGCGATAATAACTGCATTATATGGGTAAAAATGCATGTTATATTGAGAATAATATAAGTAATAAGTATAATTATTACAGTTCTGGCGATAATAACTGCATTATATGGGTAACAATGCACGTTATATTGCTAATAGTATAAGTAATAAGTATAATTATTACAGTTCTAGCAATAATACCTCCATTATATGGGTAATAATGCATGTTATATTGATAATAATATAAGTAATAAGTATAATTATTACAGTTCTAGCGATAATACCTCCATTATATGGGTAATAATGCACGTTATATTGCTAATAATATAAGTAATGAGTACAGTTATTACAGTTCTAGCCATAATAACTGCATTATATTGGTAATAATGCATGTTATATTGATAATAACATAAGTAATAAGTATAATTATTACAGTTCTAGCGATAATAACTGCATTATATGGGTAATAATGCATGTTATATTGATAATATCGGGAGTACTAAGTATAATTATTATAGTTCTAGCGATAATAATAGTAAAATATGGCAAATAGTGCATGTTATAAGGAGAATAATGAAAGAAATAAGTATATTTATTACAGTTCTATCGATAATAACTGCATAATATGGGTAATAATGCAGGTTATATTGCTAATAATATAAGTAATGAGTACAATTATTACAGTTCTAGCAATAATACCTCCATTATATGGGTAATAATGCATGTTATATTGATAATGATATAAGTAATAAGTATAATTATTACAGTTCTAGCGATAATAACTGCATAATATGGGTAATAATGGATGTTATATTGAGAATAATATAAGTAATAAGTATAATTATTACAGTTCTGGCGATAATAACTGCATTATATGGGTAATAATGCACGCTATATTGCTAATAGTATAAGAAATAAGTATAATTATTACAGTGCTTGCGATAATACCTCCATTATATGGGTAATAATGCATGTTATATTGAGAATAATATAAGTAATAAGTATAATTATTACAGTTCTAGCGATAATAACTGCATTATATGGGTAATAATGCACGTTATACTGCTAATAATATAAGTAATAAGTATAGTTATTACAGTTCTAGCGATAATAACTGCATTATATGGGAAATAATGCATGTTATATTGATAATATCGGGAGTAATAAGTATAATTATTATAGTTTTAGCGATAATAATAGTAAAATCTGGCAAATAGTGCATGTTATATTGATAATAATAAAAGTAATAAGTATATTTATTACAGTTCTATCGATAATAACTGCATGATATGGGTAATAATGCATGTTATATTGATGATAATAAAAGTAATACGTATATTTATTATAGTTCTAGCGATAATAACTGCATAATATGGGTAATAATGCATGTTATATTGAGAATAATATAAGTGATAAGTATAATTATTACAGTTCTGGCGATAATAACTGCATTATATGGGTAATAATGCACGTTATATTGCTAATAGTATAAGTAATAAGTATAATTGTTACAGTTCTAGCGATAATACCTCCATTATGTGGGTAATAATGCATGTTATATTGATAATGATATAAGTAATAAGTATAATTATTACAGTTCTAGCGATAATAACTGCATTATATGGGTAATAATGCAATGTTATATTGATAATATCGGGAGTAATAAGTATAATTATTATAGTTCTAGCGATAATAATAGTAAAATATGGCAAATAGTGCATGTTATATTGATAATAATAAAAGTAATAAGTATATTTATTACAGTTCTATCGATAATAACTGCATGATATGGGTAATAATTATGTTATATTGATGATAATAAAATTAATACGTACATTTATTATAGTTCTAGCGATAATAACTGCATAATATGGGTAATAATGCATGTTATATTGATAATAATATATGTAATAAGTATAATTATTACAGTTCTAGCGATAATAACTGCATTATATGGGTAATAATGCACGTTATATTGCTAACAATATAAGTAATAAGTATAATTATTACAGTTCTAGCGATAATAACTGCATTATATGGGTAAAAATGCATGTTATATTGATAATATTGGGAGTAATAAGTATATTTATTATAGTTCTAGCGATAATAACTGCATAATATGGGTAATAATGCATGTTATATTGAGAATAATATAAGTAATAAGTATAATTATTACAGTTCTGGCGATAATAACTGCATTATATGGGTAACAATGCACGTTATATTGCTAATAGTATAAGTAATAAGTATAATTATTACAGTTCTAGCAATAATACCTCCATTATATGGGTAATAATGCATGTTATATTGATAATAATATGAGTAATAAGTATAATTATTACAGTTCTAGCGATAATACCTCCATTATATGGGTAATAATGCACGTTATATTGCTAATAATATAAGTAATGAGTACAGTTATTACAGTTCTAGCCATAATAACTGCATTATATTGGTAATAATGCATGTTATATTGATAATAACATAAGTAATAAGTATAATTATTACAGTTCTAGCGATAATAACTGCATTATATGGGTAATAATGCATGTTATATTGCTAACAATATAAGTAATAAGTATAATTATTACAGTTCTAGCGATAATACCTCCATTATATGGGTAATAATGCACGTTATATTGCTAATAATATAAGTAATGAGTACAATTATTACAGTTCTAGCAATAATACCTCCATTATATGGGTAATAATGCATGTTATATTGATAATGATATAAGTAATAAGTATAATTATTACAGTTCTAGCGATAATAACTGCATAATATGGGTAATAATGGATGTTATATTGAGAATAATATAAGTAATAAGTATAATTATTACAGTTCTGGCGATAATAACTGCATTATATGGGTAATAATGCACGCTATATTGCTAATAGTATAAGTAATAAGTATAATTATTACAGTGCTTGCGATAATACCTCCATTATATGGGTAATAATGCATGTTATATTGAGAATAATATAAGTAATAAGTATAATTATTACAGTTCTAGCGATAATAACTGCATTATATGGGTAATAATGCACGTTATACTGCTAATAATATAAGTAATAAGTATAGTTATTACAGTTCTAGCGATAATAACTGCATTATATGGGAAATAATGCATGTTATATTGATAATATCGGGAGTAATAGGTATAATTATTATAGTTCTAGCGATAATAATAGTAAAATCTGGCAAATAGTGCATGTTATATTGATAATAATAAAAGTAATAAGTTTACTTATTACAGTTCTATCGATAATAACTGCATGATATGGGTAATAATGCATGTTATATTGATGATAATAAAAGTAATACGTATATTTATTATAGTTCTAGCGATAATAACTGCATAATATGGGTAATAATGCATGTTATATTGAGAATAATATAAGTGATAAGTATAATTATTACAGTTCTGGCGATAATAACTGCATTATATGGGTAATAATGCACGTTATATTGCTAATAGTATAAGTAATAAGTATAATTGTTACAGTTCTAGCGATAATACCTCCATTATGTGGGTAATAATGCATGTTATATTGATAATGATATAAGTAATAAGTATAATTATTACAGTTCTAGCGATAATAACTGCATAATATGGGTAATAATGCATGTTATATTGAGAATAATATAAGTAATAAGTATAATTATTACAGTTCTGGCGATAATAACTGCATTATATGGGTAATAATGCAATGTTATATTGATAATATCGGGAGTAATAAGTATAATTATTATAGTTCTAGCGATAATAATAGTAAAATATGGCAAATAGTGCATGTTATATTGATAATAATAAAAGTAATAAGTATATTTATTACAGTTCTATCGATAATAACTGCATGATATGGGTAATAATTATGTTATATTGATGATAATAAAATTAATACGTACATTTATTATATTTCTAGCGATAATAACTGCATAATATGGGTAATAATGCACGTTATATTGCTAATAGTATAAGTAATAAGTATAATTGTTACAGTTCTAGCGATAATACCTCCATTATGTGGGTAATAATGCATGTTATATTGATAATGATATAAGTAATAAGTATAATTATTACAGTTCTAGCGATAATAACTGCATAATATGGGTAATAATGCATGTTATATTGAGAATAATATAAGTAATAAGTATAATTATTACAGTTCTGGCGATAATAACTGCATTATATGGGTAATAATGCAATGTTATATTGATAATATCGGGAGTAATAAGTATAATTATTATAGTTCTAGCGATAATAATAGTAAAATATGGCAAATAGTGCATGTTATATTGATAATAATAAAAGTAATAAGTATATTTATTACAGTTCTATCGATAATAACTGCATGATATGGGTAATAATTATGTTATATTGATGATAATAAAATTAATACGTACATTTATTATATTTCTAGCGATAATAACTGCATAATATGGGTAATAATGCACGTTATATTGCTAATAGTATAAGTAATAAGTATAATTGTTACAGTTCTAGCGATAATACCTCCATTATGTGGGTAATAATGCATGTTATATTGATAATGATATAAGTAATAAGTATAATTATTACAGTTCTAGCGATAATAACTGCATAATATGGGTAATAATGCATGTTATATTGAGAATAATATAAGTAATAAGTATAATTATTACAGTTCTGGCGATAATAACTGCATTATATGGGTAATAATGCAATGTTATATTGATAATATCGGGAGTAATAAGTATAATTATTATAGTTCTAGCGATAATAATAGTAAAATATGGCAAATAGTGCATGTTATATTGATAATAATAAAAGTAATAAGTATATTTATTACAGTTCTATCGATAATAACTGCATGATATGGGTAATAATTATGTTATATTGATGATAATAAAATTAATACGTACATTTATTATATTTCTAGCGATAATAACTGCATAATATGGGTAATAATGCATGTTATATTGATAATAATATATGTAATAAGTATAATTATTACAGTTCTAGCGATAATAACTGCATAATATGGGTAATAATGCATGTTATATTGAGAATAATATAAGTAATAAGTATAATTATTACAGTTCTGGCGATAATAACTGCATTATATGGGTAATAATGCATGTTATATTGCTAACAATATAAGTAATAAGTATAATTATTACAGTTCTAGCGATAATACCTCCATTATATGGGTAATAATGCACGTTATATTGCTAATAATATAAGTAATGAGTACAATTATTACAGTTCTAGCAATAATACCTCCATTATATGGGTAATAATGCATGTTATATTGATAATGATATAAGTAATAAGTATAATTATTACAGTTCTAGCGATAATAACTGCATAATATGGGTAATAATGGATGTTATATTGAGAATAATATAAGTAATAAGTATAATTATTACAGTTCTGGCGATAATAACTGCATTATATGGGTAATAATGCACGCTATATTGCTAATAGTATAAGTAATAAGTATAATTATTACAGTGCTTGCGATAATACCTCCATTATATGGGTAATAATGCATGTTATATTGAGAATAATATAAGTAATAAGTATAATTATTACAGTTCTAGCGATAATAACTGCATTATATGGGTAATAATGCACGTTATACTGCTAATAATATAAGTAATAAGTATAGTTATTACAGTTCTAGCGATAATAACTGCATTATATGGGAAATAATGCATGTTATATTGATAATATCGGGAGTAATAAGTATAATTATTATAGTTTTAGCGATAATAATAGTAAAATCTGGCAAATAGTGCATGTTATATTGATAATAATAAAAGTAATAAGTATATTTATTACAGTTCTATCGATAATAACTGCATGATATGGGTAATAATGCATGTTATATTGATGATAATAAAAGTAATACGTATATTTATTATAGTTCTAGCGATAATAACTGCATAATATGGGTAATAATGCATGTTATATTGATAATATTGGGAGTAATAAGTATATTTATTATAGTTCTAGCGATAATAACTGCATAATATGGGTAATAATGCATGTTATATTGAGAATAATATAAGTAATAAGTATAATTATTACAGTTCTGGCGATAATAACTGCATTATATGGGTAACAATGCACGTTATATTGCTAATAGTATAAGTAATAAGTATAATTATTACAGTTCTAGCAATAATACCTCCATTATATGGGTAATAATGCATGTTATATTGATAATAATATGAGTAATAAGTATAATTATTACAGTTCTAGCGATAATACCTCCATTATATGGGTAATAATGCACGTTATATTGCTAATAATATAAGTAATGAGTACAGTTATTACAGTTCTAGCCATAATAACTGCATTATATTGGTAATAATGCATGTTATATTGATAATAACATAAGTAATAAGTATAATTATTACAGTTCTAGCGATAATAACTGCATTATATGGGTAATAATGCATGTTATATTGCTAACAATATAAGTAATAAGTATAATTATTACAGTTCTAGCGATAATACCTCCATTATATGGGTAATAATGCACGTTATATTGCTAATAATATAAGTAATGAGTACAATTATTACAGTTCTAGCAATAATACCTCCATTATATGGGTAATAATGCATGTTATATTGATAATGATATAAGTAATAAGTATAATTATTACAGTTCTAGCGATAATAACTGCATAATATGGGTAATAATGGATGTTATATTGAGAATAATATAAGTAATAAGTATAATTATTACAGTTCTGGCGATAATAACTGCATTATATGGGTAATAATGCACGCTATATTGCTAATAGTATAAGTAATAAGTATAATTATTACAGTGCTTGCGATAATACCTCCATTATATGGGTAATAATGCATGTTATATTGAGAATAATATAAGTAATAAGTATAATTATTACAGTTCTAGCGATAATAACTGCATTATATGGGTAATAATGCACGTTATACTGCTAATAATATAAGTAATAAGTATAGTTATTACAGTTCTAGCGATAATAACTGCATTATATGGGAAATAATGCATGTTATATTGATAATATCGGGAGTAATAGGTATAATTATTATAGTTCTAGCGATAATAATAGTAAAATCTGGCAAATAGTGCATGTTATATTGATAATAATAAAAGTAATAAGTTTACTTATTACAGTTCTATCGATAATAACTGCATGATATGGGTAATAATGCATGTTATATTGATGATAATAAAAGTAATACGTATATTTATTATAGTTCTAGCGATAATAACTGCATAATATGGGTAATAATGCATGTTATATTGAGAATAATATAAGTGATAAGTATAATTATTACAGTTCTGGCGATAATAACTGCATTATATGGGTAATAATGCACGTTATATTGCTAATAGTATAAGTAATAAGTATAATTGTTACAGTTCTAGCGATAATACCTCCATTATGTGGGTAATAATGCATGTTATATTGATAATGATATAAGTAATAAGTATAATTATTACAGTTCTAGCGATAATAACTGCATAATATGGGTAATAATGCATGTTATATTGAGAATAATATAAGTAATAAGTATAATTATTACAGTTCTGGCGATAATAACTGCATTATATGGGTAATAATGCAATGTTATATTGATAATATCGGGAGTAATAAGTATAATTATTATAGTTCTAGCGATAATAATAGTAAAATATGGCAAATAGTGCATGTTATATTGATAATAATAAAAGTAATAAGTATATTTATTACAGTTCTATCGATAATAACTGCATGATATGGGTAATAATTATGTTATATTGATGATAATAAAATTAATACGTACATTTATTATATTTCTAGCGATAATAACTGCATAATATGGGTAATAATGCACGTTATATTGCTAATAGTATAAGTAATAAGTATAATTGTTACAGTTCTAGCGATAATACCTCCATTATGTGGGTAATAATGCATGTTATATTGATAATGATATAAGTAATAAGTATAATTATTACAGTTCTAGCGATAATAACTGCATAATATGGGTAATAATGCATGTTATATTGAGAATAATATAAGTAATAAGTATAATTATTACAGTTCTGGCGATAATAACTGCATTATATGGGTAATAATGCAATGTTATATTGATAATATCGGGAGTAATAAGTATAATTATTATAGTTCTAGCGATAATAATAGTAAAATATGGCAAATAGTGCGTGTTATATTGATAATAATAAAAGTAATAAGTATATTTATTACAGTTCTATCGATAATAACTGCATGATATGGGTAATAATTATGTTATATTGATGATAATAAAATTAATACGTACATTTATTATATTTCTAGCGATAATAACTGCATAATATGGGTAATAATGCACGTTATATTGCTAATAGTATAAGTAATAAGTATAATTGTTACAGTTCTAGCGATAATACCTCCATTATGTGGGTAATAATGCATGTTATATTGATAATGATATAAGTAATAAGTATAATTATTACAGTTCTAGCGATAATAACTGCATAATATGGGTAATAATGCATGTTATATTGAGAATAATATAAGTAATAAGTATAATTATTACAGTTCTGGCGATAATAACTGCATTATATGGGTAATAATGCAATGTTATATTGATAATATCGGGAGTAATAAGTATAATTATTATAGTTCTAGCGATAATAATAGTAAAATATGGCAAATAGTGCATGTTATATTGATAATAATAAAAGTAATAAGTATATTTATTACAGTTCTATCGATAATAACTGCATGATATGGGTAATAATTATGTTATATTGATGATAATAAAATTAATACGTACATTTATTATATTTCTAGCGATAATAACTGCATAATATGGGTAATAATGCATGTTATATTGATAATAATATATGTAATAAGTATAATTATTACAGTTCTAGCGATAATAACTGCATAATATGGGTAATAATGCATGTTATATTGAGAATAATATAAGTAATAAGTATAATTATTACAGTTCTGGCGATAATAACTGCATTATATGGGTAATAATGCATGTTATATTGCTAACAATATAAGTAATAAGTATAATTATTACAGTTCTAGCGATAATACCTCCATTATATGGGTAATAATGCACGTTATATTGCTAATAATATAAGTAATGAGTACAATTATTACAGTTCTAGCAATAATACCTCCATTATATGGGTAATAATGCATGTTATATTGATAATGATATAAGTAATAAGTATAATTATTACAGTTCTAGCGATAATAACTGCATAATATGGGTAATAATGGATGTTATATTGAGAATAATATAAGTAATAAGTATAATTATTACAGTTCTGGCGATAATAACTGCATTATATGGGTAATAATGCACGCTATATTGCTAATAGTATAAGTAATAAGTATAATTATTACAGTGCTTGCGATAATACCTCCATTATATGGGTAATAATGCATGTTATATTGAGAATAATATAAGTAATAAGTATAATTATTACAGTTCTAGCGATAATAACTGCATTATATGGGTAATAATGCACGTTATAACTGCTAATAATATAAGTAATAAGTATAGTTATTACAGTTCTAGCGATAATAACTGCATTATATGGGAAATAATGCATGTTATATTGATAATATCGGAGTAATAAGTATAATTATTATAGTTTTAGCGATAATAATAGTAAAATCTGGCAAATAGTGCATGTTATATTGATAATAATAAAAGTAATAAGTATATTTATTACAGTTCTATCGATAATAACTGCATGATATGGGTAATAATGCATGTTATATTGATGATAATAAAAGTAATACGTATATTTATTATAGTTCTAGCGATAATAACTGCATAATATGGGTAATAATGCATGTTATATTGAGAATAATATAAGTGATAAGTATAATTATTACAGTTCTGGCGATAATAACTGCATTATATGGGTAATAATGCACGTTATATTGCTAATAGTATAAGTAATAAGTATAATTGTTACAGTTCTAGCGATAATACCCTCCATTATGTGGGTAATAATGCATGTTATATTGATAATGATATAAGTAATAAGTATAATTATTACAGTTCTAGCGATAATAACTGCATTATATGGGTAATAATGCAATGTTATATTGATAATATCGGGAGTAATAAGTATAATTATTATAGTTCTAGCGATAATAATAGTAAAATATGGCAAATAGTGCATGTTATATTGATAATAATAAAAGTAATAAGTATATTTATTACAGTTCTATCGATAATAACTGCATGATATGGGTAATAATTATGTTATATTGATGATAATAAAATTAATACGTACTTTTATTATAGTTCTAGCGATATAACTGCATAATATGGGTAATAATGCATGTTATATTGATAATAATATATGTAATAAGTATAATTATTACAGTTCTAGCGATAATAACTGCATTATATGGGTAATAATGCACGTTATATTGCTAACAATATAAGTAATAAGTATAATTATTACAGTTCTAGCGATAATAACTGCATTATATGGGTAAAAATGCATGTTATATTGATAATATTGGGAGTAATAAGTATATTTATTATAGTTCTAGCGATAATAACTGCATAATATGGGTAATAATGCATGTTATATTGAGAATAATATAAGTAATAAGTATAATTATTACAGTTCTGGCGATAATAACTGCATTATATGGGTAACAATGCACGTTATATTGCTAATAGTATAAGTAATAAGTATAATTATTACAGTTCTAGCAATAATACCTCCATTATATGGGTAATAATGCATGTTATATTGATAATAATATGAGTAATAAGTATAATTATTACAGTTCTAGCGATAATACCTCCATTATATGGGTAATAATGCACGTTATATTGCTAATAATATAAGTAATGAGTACAGTTATTACAGTTCTAGCCATAATAACTGCATTATATTGGTAATAATGCATGTTATATTGATAATAACATAAGTAATAAGTATAATTATTACAGTTCTAGCGATAATAACTGCATTATATGGGTAATAATGCATGTTATATTGCTAACAATATAAGTAATAAGTATAATTATTACAGTTCTAGCGATAATACCTCCATTATATGGGTAATAATGCACGTTATATTGCTAATAATATAAGTAATGAGTACAATTATTACAGTTCTAGCAATAATACCTCCATTATATGGGTAATAATGCATGTTATATTGATAATGATATAAGTAATAAGTATAATTATTACAGTTCTAGCGATAATAACTGCATAATATGGGTAATAATGGATGTTATATTGAGAATAATATAAGTAATAAGTATAATTATTACAGTTCTGGCGATAATAACTGCATTATATGGGTAATAATGCACGCTATATTGCTAATAGTATAAGTAATAAGTATAATTATTACAGTGCTTGCGATAATACCTCCATTATATGGGTAATAATGCATGTTATATTGAGAATAATATAAGTAATAAGTATAATTATTACAGTTCTAGCGATAATAACTGCATTATATGGGTAATAATGCACGTTATACTGCTAATAATATAAGTAATAAGTATAGTTATTACAGTTCTAGCGATAATAACTGCATTATATGGGAAATAATGCATGTTATATTGATAATATCGGGAGTAATAGGTATAATTATTATAGTTCTAGCGATAATAATAGTAAAATCTGGCAAATAGTGCATGTTATATTGATAATAATAAAAGTAATAAGTTTACTTATTACAGTTCTATCGATAATAACTGCATGATATGGGTAATAATGCATGTTATATTGATGATAATAAAAGTAATACGTATATTTATTATAGTTCTAGCGATAATAACTGCATAATATGGGTAATAATGCATGTTATATTGAGAATAATATAAGTGATAAGTATAATTATTACAGTTCTGGCGATAATAACTGCATTATATGGGTAATAATGCACGTTATATTGCTAATAGTATAAGTAATAAGTATAATTGTTACAGTTCTAGCGATAATACCTCCATTATGTGGGTAATAATGCATGTTATATTGATAATGATATAAGTAATAAGTATAATTATTACAGTTCTAGCGATAATAACTGCATAATATGGGTAATAATGCATGTTATATTGAGAATAATATAAGTAATAAGTATAATTATTACAGTTCTGGCGATAATAACTGCATTATATGGGTAATAATGCAATGTTATATTGATAATATCGGAGTAATAAGTATAATTATTATAGTTCTAGCGATAATAATAGTAAAATATGGCAAATAGTGCATGTTATATTGATAATAATAAAAGTAATAAGTATATTTATTACAGTTCTATCGATAATAACTGCATGATATGGGTAATAATTATGTTATATTGATGATAATAAAATTTAATACGTACATTTATTATATTTGTAGCGATAATAACTGCATAATATGGGTAATAATGCACGTTATATTGCTAATAGTATAAGTAATAAGTATAATTGTTACAGTTCTAGCGATAATACCTCCATTATGTGGGTAATAATGCATGTTATATTGATAATGATATAAGTAATAAGTATAATTATTACAGTTCTAGCGATAATAACTGCATAATATGGGTAATAATGCATGTTATATTGAGAATAATATAAGTAATAAGTATAATTATTACAGTTCTGGCGATAATAACTGCATTATATGGTAATAATGCAATGTTATATTGATAATATCGGGAGTAATAAGTATAATTAATTATAGTTCTAGCGATAATAATAGTAAAATATGGCAAATAGTGCATGTTATATTGATAATAATAAAAGTAATAAGTATATTTATTACAGTTCTATCGATAATAACTGCATGATATGGGTAATAATTATGTTATATTGATGATAATAAAATTAATACGTACATTTATTATATTTCTAGCGATAATAACTGCATAATATGGGTAATAATGCACGTTATATTGCTAATAGTATAAGTAATAAGTATAATTGTTACAGTTCTAGCGATAATACCTCCATTATGTGGGTAATAATGCATGTTATATTGATAATGATATAAGTAATAAGTATAATTATTACAGTTCTAGCGATAATAACTGCATAATATGGGTAATAATGCATGTTATATTGAGAATAATATAAGTAATAAGTATAATTATTACAGTTCTGGCGATAATAACTGCATTATATGGGTAATAATGCAATGTTATATTGATAATATCGGGAGTAATAAGTATAATTATTATAGTTCTAGCGATAATAATAGTAAAATATGGCAAATAGTGCATGTTATATTGATAATAATAAAAGTAATAAGTATATTTATTACAGTTCTATCGATAATAACTGCATGATATGGGTAATAATTATGTTATATTGATGATAATAAAATTAATACGTACATTTATTATATTTCTAGCGATAATAACTGCATAATATGGGTAATAATGCATGTTATATTGATAATAATATATGTAATAAGTATAATTATTACAGTTCTAGCGATAATAACTGCATTATATGGGTAATAATGCACGTTATATTGCTAACAATATAAGTAATAAGTATAATTATTACAGTTCTAGCGATAATAACTGCATTATATGGGTAAAAATGCATGTTATATTGATAATATTGGGAGTAATAAGTATATTTATTATAGTTCTAGCGATAATAACTGCATAATATGGGTAATAATGCATGTTATATTGAGAATAATATAAGTAATAAGCATAATTATTACAGTTTCTGGCGATAATAACTGCATTATATGGGTAACAATGCACGTTATATTGCTAATAGTATAAGTAATAAGTATAATTATTACAGTTCTAGCGATAATAACTGCATTATATGGGTAATAATGCATGTTATATTGCTAACAATATAAGTAATAAGTATAATTATTACAGTTCTAGCGATAATACCTCCATTATATGGGTAATAATGCACGTTATATTGCTAATAATATAAGTAATGAGTACAATTATTACAGTTCTAGCAATAATACCTCCATTATATGGGTAATAATGCATGTTATATTGATAATGATATAAGTAATAAGTATAATTATTACAGTTCTAGCGATAATAACTGCATAATATGGGTAATAATGGATGTTATATTGAGAATAATATAAGTAATAAGTATAATTATTACAGTTCTGGCGATAATAACTGCATTATATGGGTAATAATGCACGCTATATTGCTAATAGTATAAGTAATAAGTATAATTATTACAGTGCTTGCGATAATACCTCCATTATATGGGTAATAATGCATGTTATATTGAGAATAATATAAGTAATAAGTATAATTATTACAGTTCTAGCGATAATAACTGCATTATATGGGTAATAATGCACGTTATACTGCTAATAATATAAGTAATAAGTATAGTTATTACAGTTCTAGCGATAATAACTGCATTATATGGGAAATAATGCATGTTATATTGATAATATCGGGAGTAATAGGTATAATTATTATAGTTCTAGCGATAATAATAGTAAAATCTGGCAAATAGTGCATGTTATATTGATAATAATAAAAGTAATAAGTTTACTTATTACAGTTCTATCGATAATAACTGCATGATATGGGTAATAATGCATGTTATATTGATGATAATAAAAGTAATACGTATATTTATTATAGTTCTAGCGATAATAACTGCATAATATGGGTAATAATGCATGTTATATTGAGAATAATATAAGTGATAAGTATAATTATTACAGTTCTGGCGATAATAACTGCATTATATGGGTAATAATGCACGTTATATTGCTAATAGTATAAGTAATAAGTATAATTGTTACAGTTCTAGCGATAATACCTCCATTATGTGGGTAATAATGCATGTTATATTGATAATGATATAAGTAATAAGTATAATTATTACAGTTCTAGCGATAATAACTGCATAATATGGGTAATAATGCATGTTATATTGAGAATAATATAAGTAATAAGTATAATTATTACAGTTCTGGCGATAATAACTGCATTATATGGGTAATAATGCAATGTTATATTGATAATATCGGGAGTAATAAGTATAATTATTATAGTTCTAGCGATAATAATAGTAAAATATGGCAAATAGTGCATGTTATATTGATAATAATAAAAGTAATAAGTATATTTATTACAGTTCTATCGATAATAACTGCATGATATGGGTAATAATTATGTTATATTGATGATAATAAAATTAATACGTACATTTATTATATTTGTAGCGATAATAACTGCATAATATGGGTAATAATGCACGTTATATTGCTAATAGTATAAGTAATAAGTATAATTGTTACAGTTCTAGCGATAATACCTCCATTATGTGGGTAATAATGCATGTTATATTGATAATGATATAAGTAATAAGTATAATTATTACAGTTCTAGCGATAATAACTGCATAATATGGGTAATAATGCATGTTATATTGACGATAATATAAGTAATAAGTATAATTATTACAGTTCTGGCGATAATAACTGCATTATATGGGTAATAATGCAATGTTATATTGATAATATCGGGAGTAATAAGTATAATTATTATAGTTCTAGCGATAATAATAGTAAAATATGGCAAATAGTGCATGTTATATTGATAATAATAAAAGTAATAAGTATATTTATTACAGTTCTATCGATAATAACTGCATGATATGGGTAATAATTATGTTATATTGATGATAATAAAATTAATACGTACATTTATTATATTTCTAGCGATAATAACTGCATAATATGGGTAATAATGCACGTTATATTGCTAATAGTATAAGTAATAAGTATAATTGTTACAGTTCTAGCGATAATACCTCCATTATGTGGGTAATAATGCATGTTATATTGATAATGATATAAGTAATAAGTATAATTATTACAGTTCTAGCGATAATAACTGCATAATATGGGTAATAATGCATGTTATATTGAGAATAATATAAGTAATAAGTATAATTATTACAGTTCTGGCGATAATAACTGCATTATATGGGTAATAATGCAATGTTATATTGATAATATCGGGAGTAATAAGTATAATTATTATAGTTCTAGCGATAATAATAGTAAAATATGGCAAATAGTGCATGTTATATTGATAATAATAAAAGTAATAAGTATATTTATTACAGTTCTATCGATAATAACTGCATGATATGGGTAATAATTATGTTATATTGATGATAATAAAATTAATACGTACATTTATTATATTTCTAGCGATAATAACTGCATAATATGGGTAATAATGCATGTTATATTGATAATAATATATGTAATAAGTATAATTATTACAGTTCTAGCGATAATAACTGCATTATATGGGTAATAATGCACGTTATATTGCTAACAATATAAGTAATAAGTATAATTATTACAGTTCTAGCGATAATAACTGCATTATATGGGTAAAAATGCATGTTATATTGATAATATTGGGAGTAATAAGTATATTTATTATAGTTCTAGCGATAATAACTGCATAATATGGGTAATAATGCATGTTATATTGAGAATAATATAAGTAATAAGCATAATTATTACAGTTCTGGCGATAATAACTGCATTATATGGGTAACAATGCACGTTATATTGCTAATAGTATAAGTAATAAGTATAATTATTACAGTTCTAGCAATAATACCTCCATTATATGGGTAATAATGCATGTTATATTGATAATAATATGAGTAATAAGTATAATTATTACAGTTCTAGCGATAATACCTCCATTATATGGGTAATAATGCACGTTATATTGCTAATAATATAAGTAATGAGTACAGTTATTACAGTTCTAGCCATAATAACTGCATTATATTGGTAATAATGCATGTTATATTGATAATAACATAAGTAATGAGTATAATTATTACAGTTCTAGCGATAATAACTGCATTATATGGGTAATAATGCACGTTATATTGCTAACAATATAAGTAATAAGTATAATTATTACAGTTCTAGCGATAATAACTGCATTATATGGGTAAAAATGCATGTTATATTGATAATAATAAAAGTAATAAGTATATTTATTACAGTTCTAGCGATAATGACTGCATTATATGGATAATAATGCACGTTATATTGCTAACAATATAAGTAATGAGTATAATTATTACAGTTCTAGCGATAATAACTGCATAATATGGGTAATAATGCACGTTATATTGCTAATAATATAAGCAATGAGTACAATTATCACAGTTCTAGCGATAATAACTGCATTATATTTGGAATAATGCACGTTATATTGCTAACAATATAAGTAATAAGTATAATTATTACGGTTCTATCGATAATAACTGCATAATATGGGTAATAATGCATGTTATGTTGATGATAATGAAAGGAATACGTGTGTTTATTATAGTTCTAGCGATAGTAACCGCATAATATGGGTAATAATGCATGTTATATTGAGAATAATATAAGTAATAAGTATAATTATTACAGTTCTGGCGATAATAACTGCATTATATGGGTAATAATGCACGTTATATTGCTAATAGTATAAGTAATAAGTATAATTATTACAGTTCTATCGATAATACCTCCATTATATGGGTAATAATGCATGTTATATTGATAATGATATAAGTAATAAGTATAGTTATTACAGTTCTAGCGATAATAACTGCATAATATGGGTAATAATGCACGTTATATTGCTAATAATATAAGTAATGAGTACAATTATTACAGTTCTAGCGATAATAATAGTAAAATATGGCTAATAGTGCATGATATATTGATAATAGTAAAAGTAATAAGTATATTTATTACAGTTCTATCGATAATAACTGCATAATATGGGTAATAATGCATGTTATATTGATGATAATGAAAGTAATACGTGTATTTATTATAGTTCTAGCGATAATAACTGCATTATATGGGTAATAATGGATGTTATATTGAGAATGATATAAGTAATAAGTATAATTATTACAGTTCTAGCGATAATAACTGCATAATATGGGTAATAATGCACGTTATATTGCTAATAATATAAGTAATGAGTACAATTATTACAGTTCTAGCGATAATAACTGCATTATATGGGAAATAATGCATGTTATATTGATAATATCGGGTGTAATAAGTATAATTATTATAGTTCTAGCGATAATAATAGTAAAATCTGGCAAATAGTGCATGTTATATTGATAATAATAAAAGTAATAAGTATATTTATTACAGTTCTATCGATAATAACTGCATGATATGGGTAATAATGCATGTTATATTGATGATAATAAAAGTAATACGTATATTTATTATAGTTGTAGCGATAATAACTGCATAATATGGGTAATAATGCATGTTATATTGATAATAATATAAGTAATAAGTATAATTATTACAGTTCTAGCGATAATGACTGCATTATATGGGTAACAATGCACGTTATATTGCTAACAATATAAGGAATAAGTATAATTATTACAGTTCTAGCAATAATACCTCCATTATATTGGTAATAATGCATGTTATATTGATGATAATGAAAGTGATACGTGTATTTATTATAGTGCTAGCGATAATAACTGCATAATATGGGTAATAATGCATGTTATATTGAGAATAATATAAGTGATAAGTATAATTATTACAGTTCTGGCGATAATAACTGCATTATATGGGTAATAATGCACGTTATATTGCTAATAGTATAAGTAATAAGTATAATTATTACAGATCTATCGATAATTCCTCCATTATATGGGTAATAATGCATGTTATATTGATAATGATATAAGTAATAAGTATAATTATTACAGTTCTAGCGATAATAACTGCATAATATGGGTAATAATGCACGTTATATTGCTAATAATATAAGTAATGAGTACAATTATTACAGTTCTAGCGATAATAACTGCATTATATGGGTAATAATGCATGTTATATTGATAATAATATAAGTAATAAGTATAATTATTACAGTTCTAGCGATAATAACTGCATTATATGGGTAATAATGCATGTTATATTGATAATATTGGGAGTAATAAGTATAATTATAATAGTTTTAGCGATAATAATAGTAAAATATGGCAAATAGAGCATGTTATATTGATGATAATAAAAGTAATAAATATATTTATTACAGTTCTATCGATAATAACGGCATAATATGGGTAATAATGCATGTTATATTGCTAATAGTATAAGTAATAAGTATAATTATTACAGTTCTATCGATAATACCTCCATTATATGGGTAATAATGCATGTTATATTGATAGTGATATAAGTAATTAGTATAATTATTACAGTTCTAGCGATAATAACTGCATAATATGGGTAATAATGCACGTTATATTGCTAATAATATAAGTAATGAGTACAATTATTACAGTTCTAGCGATAATAACTGCATTATATGGGTAATAATGCATGTTATATTGATAATAATATAAGTAATAAGTATAATTATTACAGATCTATCGATAATTCCTCCATTATATGGGTAATAATGCATGTTATATTGATAATGATATAAGTAATAAGTATAATTATTACAGTTCTAGCGATAATAACTGCATAATATGGGTAATAATGCACGTTATATTGCTAATAATATAAGTAATGAGTACAATTATTACAGTTCTAGCGATAATAACTGCATTATATGGGTAATAATGCATGTTATATTGATAATAATATAAGTAATAAGTATAATTATTACAGTTCTAGCGATAATAACTGCATTATATGGGTAATAATGCATGTTATATTGATAATATTGGGAGTAATAAGTATAATTATAATAGTTTTAGCGATAATAATAGTAAAATATGGCAAATAGAGCATGTTATATTGATGATAATAAAAGTAATAAATATATTTATTACAGTTCTATCGATAATAACGGCATAATATGGGTAATAATGCATGTTATATTGCTAATAGTATAAGTAATAAGTATAATTATTACAGTTCTATCGATAATACCTCCATTATATGGGTAATAATGCATGTTATATTGATAGTGATATAAGTAATTAGTATAATTATTACAGTTCTAGCGATAATAACTGCATAATCTGGGTAATAATGCACGTTATATTGCTAATAATATAAGTAATGAGTACAATTATTACAGTTCTAGCGATAATAACTGCATTATATGGGTAATAATGCATGTTATATTGATAATAATATAAGTAATAAGTATAATTATTACAGTTCTAGCGATAATAACTGCATTATATGGATAATAATGCACGTTATATTGCTAACAATATAAGTAATAAGTATAATTATTACAGTTCTAGCGATAATAACTGCATTATATGGGTAATAATACATGTTATGTTGAGAATAATATAAGTAATAAGTGTAATTATTACAGTTCTGGCGATAATAACTGCATTATATGGGTAATAATGCACGTTATATTGCTAATAGTATAAGTAATAAGTATAATTATTACAGTTCTATCGATAATCCCTCCATTATGTGGGTAATAATGCATGTTATACTGATGATAATGAAAGTAATACGTATATTTATTATAGTTCTAGCGATAATAACTGCATAATATGGGTAATAATGCATGTTATATTGAGAATAATATAAGTAATAAGTATAATTATTACAGTTCTAGCGATAATACCTCCATTATGTGGGTAATAATGCATGTTATACTGATGATAATGAAAGTAATACGTATATTTATTATAGTTCTAGCGATAATAACTGCATAATATGGGTAATAATGCACGTTATATTGCTAACAATATAAGTAATAAGTATAATTATTACAGTTCTAGCGATAATAATAGTAAAATATGGCTAATAGTGCATGACATATTGATAATAGTAAAAGTAATAAGTATATTTATTACAGTTCTATCGATAATAACTGCATAATATGGGTAATAATGCATGTTATATTGATGATAATGAAAGTAGTAAGTATATTTATTACTGTTCTAGCGATAATAACTGCATTATATGCGTAATAAGGCATGTTATATTGATAATATCGGGAGTAATAAGTATAATTATTATAGTTCTAGCGATAATAATAGTAAAATATGGCTAATAGTGCATGATATATTGATAATAGTAAAAGTAATAAGTATATTTATTACAGTTCTATCGATAATAACTGCATAATATGGGTAATAATGCATGTTATATTGATAATAATGAAAGTAGTAAGTATATGTATTACAGTTCTAGCGATAATAACTGCATTATATGGGTAATAATGCACGTTATATTGCTAATAATATAAGTAATAAGTATAATTATTACAGTTCTAGCGATAATAACTGCATTATATGCGTAATAAGGCATGTTATATTGATAATATTGGGAGTAATAAGTATAATTATTATAGTTCTAGCGATAATAATAGTAAAATATGGCTAGTAGTGCATGATATATTGATAATAGTAAAAGTAATAAGTATAATTATTACTGTTCTATCGATAATAACTGCATAATATGGGTAATAATGCATGTTATATTGATGATAATGAAAGTAATACGTGTATTTATTATAGTTCTAGCGATAATAACTGCATTATATGGGTAATAATGCACGTTATATTGCTAATAGTATAAGTAATAAGTATAATTATTACAGCTCTAGCGATAATACCTCCATTATATGGGTAATAATGCATGTTATACTGATAATGATATAAGTAATAAGTATAATTATTACAGTTCTAGCGATAATAACTGCATAATATGGGTAATGATGCACGTTATATTGCTAATAATATAAGTAATGAGTACAATTATTACAGTTCTAGCGACAATAACTGCATTATATGGGTAATAAGGCATGTTATATTGATAATAATATAAGTAATAAGTATAATTATTACAGTTCTAGCGATAATAACTGCATAATATGGGTAATGATGCACGTTATATTGCTAATAATATAAGTAATGAGTACAATTATTACAGTTCTAGCGACAATAACTGCATTATATGGGTAATAAGGCATGTTATATTGATAATAATATAAGTAATAAGTATAATTATTACAGTTCTAGCGATAATACCTCCATTATGTGGGTAATAATGCATGTTATACTGATGATAATGAAAGTAATACGTATATTTATTATAGTTCTAGCGATAATAACTGCATAATATGGGTAATAATGGATGTTATATTGAGAATAATATAAGTAATAAGTATAATTATTACAGTTCTGGCGATAGTAACTGCATTATATGGGTAATAATGCAAGCTATATTGCTAATAGTATAAGTAATAAGTATAATTATTACAGTGCTTGCGATAATACCTCCATTATATGGGTAATAATGCATTCTATATTCATAATGATATAAGTAATAAGTATAATTATTACAGTTCTAGCTATAATAACTGCATTATATGGGTCATAATGCACGTTATACTGCTAATAATATAAGTAATAAGTATAATTATTACAGTTCTAGCGATAATAACTGTATTACATGGGTAATAATGCATGTTATATTGATAATATCGAGAGTAATAAGTATAATTATTATAGTTCTAGCGATAATAATAGTAAAATATGGCTAATAGTGCATGATATATTGATAATAGTAAAAGTAATAAGTATATTTATTACAGTTCTATCGATAATAACTGCATAATATGGGTAATAATGCATGTTATGTTGATGACAATGAAAGTAATACGTATGTTTATTATAGTTCTAGCGATAATAACTGCATAATATGGGTAATAATGGATGTTATATTGAGAATAATATAAGTAATAAGTATAATTATTACAGTTCTAGCGATAATAACTGCATAATATGGGTAATAATGCACGTTATATTGCTAATAGTATAAGTAATAAGTATAATTATTACAGTTCTAGCGATAATACCTCCATTATATGGGTAATAATGCATGTTATATTGATAATGATATAAGTAATAAGTATAATTATTACAGTTCTAGCGATAATAACTGCATAATATGGGTAATAATGCACGTTATATTGCTAATAATATAAGTAATAAGTATAATTATTACAGTTCTAGCGATAATAACTGCATTGTATGGGTAATAATGCATGTTATATTGATAATATCGGGAGTACTAAGTATAATTATTATAGTTCTAGCGATAATAATAGTAAAATATGGCAAATAGTGCATGTTATAAGGAGAATAATGAAAGAAATAAGTATATTTATTACAGTTCTATCGATAATAACTGCATAATATGGGTAATAATGCATGTTATATTGATAATAATATAAGTAATAAGTAGAATTATTACAGTTCTAGCGATAATAACTGCATTATATGGGTAATAATGCACGTTATATTGCTAACAATATAAGTAATAAGTATAATTATTACAGTTCTAGCGATAATACCTCCATTATATGGGTAATAATGCACGTTATATTGCTAATAATATAAGTAATGAGTACAATTATTACAGTTCTAGCAATAATACCTCCATTATATGGGTAATAATGCATGTTATATTGATAATGATATAAGTAATAAGTATAATTATTACAGTTCTAGCGATAATAACTGCATAATATGGGTAATAATGGATGTTATATTGAGAATAATATAAGTAATAAGTATAATTATTACAGTTCTGGCGATAATAACTGCATTATATGGGTAATAATGCACGCTATATTGCTAATAGTATAAGTAATAAGTATAATTATTACAGTGCTTGCGATAATACCTCCATTATATGGGTAATAATGCATGTTATATTGAGAATAATATAAGTAATAAGTATAATTATTACAGTTCTAGCGATAATAACTGCATTATATGGGTAATAATGCACGTTATACTGCTAATAATATAAGTAATAAGTATAGTTATTACAGTTCTAGCGATAATAACTGCATTATATGGGAAATAATGCATGTTATATTGATAATATCGGGAGTAATAAGTATAATTATTATAGTTTTAGCGATAATAATAGTAAAATCTGGCAAATAGTGCATGTTATATTGATAATAATAAAAGTAATTAGTATATTTATTACAGTTCTATCGATAATAACTGCATGATATGGGTAATAATGCATGTTATATTGATGATAATAAAAGTAATACGTATATTTATTATAGTTCTAGCGATAATAACTGCATAATATGGGTAATAATGCATGTTATATTGAGAATAATATAAGTGATAAGTATAATTATTACAGTTCTGGCGATAATAACTGCATTATATGGGTAATAATGCACGTTATATTGCTAATAGTATAAGTAATAAGTATAATTGTTACAGTTCTAGCGATAATACCTCCATTATGTGGGTAATAATGCATGTTATATTGATAATGATATAAGTAGTAAGTATAATTATTACAGTTCTAGCGATAATAACTGCATAATATGGGTAATAATGCATGTTATATTGAGAATAATATAAGTAATAAGTATAATTATTACAGTTCTGGCGATAATAACTGCATTATATGGGTAATAATGCAATGTTATATTGATAATATCGGGAGTAATAAGTATAATTATTATAGTTCTAGCGATAATAATAGTAAAATATGGCAAATAGTGCGTGTTATATTGATAATAATAAAAGTAATACGTATATTTATTACAGTTCTATCGATAATAACTGCATGATATGGGTAATAATTATGTTATATTGATGATAGTAAAATTAATACGTACATTTATTATAGTTCTAGCGATAATAACTGCATAATATGGGTAATAATGCATGTTATATTGATAATAATATATGTAATAAGTATAATTATTACAGTTCTAGCGATAATAACTGCATTATATGGGTAATAATGCACGTTATATTGCTAACAATATAAGTAATAAGTATAATTATTACAGTTCTAGCGATAATAACTGCATTATATGGGTAAAAATGCATGTTATATTGATAATATTGGGAGTAATAAGTATATTTATTATAGTTCTAGCGATAATAACTGCATAATATGGGTAATAATGCATGTTATATTGAGAATAATATAAGTAATAAGTATAATTATTACAGTTCTGGCGATAATAACTGCATTATATGGGTAACAATGCACGTTATATTGCTAATAGTATAAGTAATAAGTATAATTATTACAGTTCTAGCAATAATACCTCCATTATATGGGTAATAATGCATGTTATATTGATAATAATATGAGTAATAAGTATAATTATTACAGTTCTAGCGATAATACCTCCATTATATGGGTAATAATGCACGTTATATTGCTAATAATATAAGTAATGAGTACAGTTATTACAGTTCTAGCCATAATAACTGCATTATATTGGTAATAATGCATGTTATATTGATAAAAACATAAGTAATAAGTATAATTATTACAGTTCTAGCGATAATAACTGTATTACATGGGTAATAATGCATGTTATATTGATAATATCGAGAGTAATAAGTATAATTATTATAGTTCTAGCGATAATAATAGTAAAATATGGCTAATAGTGCATGATATATTGATAATAGTAAAAGTAATAAGTATATTTATTACAGTTCTATCGATAATAACTGCATAATATGGGTAATAATGCATGTTATGTTGATGACAATGAAAGTAATACGTATGTTTATTATAGTTCTAGCGATAATAACTGCATAATATGGGTAATAATGGATGTTATATTGAGAATAATATAAGTAATAAGTAGAATTATTACAGTTCTAGCGATAATAACTGCATAATATGGGTAATAATGCACGTTATATTGCTAATAGTATAAGTAATAAGTATAATTATTACAGTTCTAGCGATAATACCTCCATTATATGGGTAATAATGCATGTTATATTGATAATGATATAAGTAATAAGTATAATTATTACAGTTCTAGCGATAATAACTGCATAATATGGGTAATAATGCACGTTATATTGCTAATAATATAAGTAATAAGTATAATTATTACAGTTCTAGCGATAATAACTGCATTGTATGGGTAATAATGCATGTTATATTGATAATATCGGGAGTAATAAGTATAATTATTATAGTTCTAGCGATAATAATAGTAAAATATGGCAAATAGTGCATGTTATATCGATAATAATAAAAGTAATAAGTATATTTATTACAGTTCTATCGATAATAACTGCATAATATGGGTAATAATTATGTTATATTGATGATAATAAAATTAATACGTACATTTATTATAGTTCTAGCGATAATAACTGCATAATATGGGTAATAATGCATGTTATATTGACAATAATATATGTAATAAGAATAATTATTACAGTTCTAGCGATAATAACTGCATTATATGGGTAATAATGCACGTTATATTGCTAACAATATAAGTAATAAGTATAATTATTACAGTTCTAGCGATAATAACTGCATTATATGGGTAAAAATGCATGTTATATTGAGAATAATATAAGTAATAAGTATAATTATTACAGTTCTGGCGATAATAACTGCATTATATGGGTAACAATGCACGTTATATTGCTAATAGTATAAGTAATAAGTATAATTATTACAGTTCTAGCAATAATACCTCCATTATATGGGTAATAATGCATGTTATATTGATAATAATATAAGTAATAAGTATAATTATTACAGTTCTAGCGATAATACCTCCATTATATGGGTAATAATGCACGTTATATTGCTAATAATATAAGTAATGAGTACAGTTATTACAGTTCTAGCCATAATAACTGCATTATATTGGTAATAATGCATGTTATATTGATAATAACATAAGTAATAAGTATAATTATTACAGTTCTAGCGATAATAACTGCATTATATGGGTAATAATGCATGTTATATTGATAATATCGGGAGTACTAAGTATAATTATTATAGTTCTAGCGATAATAATAGTAAAATATGGCAAATAGTGCATGTTATAAGGAGAATAATGAAAGAAATAAGTATATTTATTACAGTTCTTTTGATAATAACTGCATAATATGGGTAATAATGCACGTTATATTGCTAATAATATAAGTAATGAGTACAATTATTACAGTTCTAGCAATAATACCTCCATTATATGGGTAATAATGCATGTTATATTGATAATGATATAAGTAATAAGTATAATTATTACAGTTCTAGCGATAATAACTGCATAATATGGGTAATAATGGATGTTATATTGAGAATAATATAAGTAATAAGTATAATTATTACAGTTCTGGCGATAATAACTGCATTATATGGGTAATAATGCACGCTATATTGCTAATAGTATAAGAAATAAGTATAATTATTACAGTGCTTGCGATAATACCTCCATTATATGGGTAATAATGCATGTTATATTGAGAATAATATAAGTAATAAGTATAATTATTACAGTTCTAGCGATAATAACTGCATTATATGGGTAATAATGCACGTTATACTGCTAATAATATAAGTAATAAGTATAGTTATTACAGTTCTAGCGATAATAACTGCATTATATGGGAAATAATGCATGTTATATTGATAATATCGGGAGTAATAAGTATAATTATTATAGTTTTAGCGATAATAATAGTAAAATCTGGCAAATAGTGCATGTTATATTGATAATAATAAAAGTAATTAGTATATTTATTACAGTTCTATCGATAATAACTGCATGATATGGGTAATAATGCATGTTATATTGATGATAATAAAAGTAATACGTATATTTATTATAGTTCTAGCGATAATAACTGCATAATATGGGTAATAATGCATGTTATATTGAGAATAATATAAGTGATAAGTATAATTATTACAGTTCTGGCGATAATAACTGCATTATATGGGTAATAATGCACGTTATATTGCTAATAGTATAAGTAATAAGTATAATTGTTACAGTTCTAGCGATAATACCTCCATTATGTGGGTAATAATGCATGTTATATTGATAATGATATAAGTAGTAAGTATAATTATTACAGTTCTAGCGATAATAACTGCATAATATGGGTAATAATGCATGTTATATTGAGAATAATATAAGTAATAAGTATAATTATTACAGTTCTGGCGATAATAACTGCATTATATGGGTAATAATGCAATGTTATATTGATAATATCGGGAGTAATAAGTATAATTATTATAGTTCTAGCGATAATAATAGTAAAATATGGCAAATAGTGCGTGTTATATTGATAATAATAAAAGTAATACGTATATTTATTACAGTTCTATCGATAATAACTGCATGATATGGGTAATAATTATGTTATATTGATGATAATAAAATTAATACGTACATTTATTATAGTTCTAGCGATAATAACTGCATAATATGGGTAATAATGCATGTTATATTGATAATAATATATGTAATAAGTATAATTATTACAGTTCTAGCGATAGTAACTGCATTATATGGGTAATAATGCACGTTATATTGCTAACAATATAAGTAATAAGTATAATTATTACAGTTCTAGCGATAATAACTGCATTATATGGGTAAAAATGCATGTTATATTGATAATATTGGGAGTAATAAGTATATTTATTATAGTTCTAGCGATAATAACTGCATAATATGGGTAATAATGCATGTTATATTGAGAATAATATAAGTAATAAGTATAATTATTACAGTTCTGGCGATAATAACTGCATTATATGGGTAACAATGCACGTTATATTGCTAATAGTATAAGTAATAAGTATAATTATTACAGTTCTAGCAATAATACCTCCATTATATGGGTAATAATGCATGTTATATTGATAATAATATGAGTAATAAGTATAATTATTACAGTTCTAGCGATAATACCTCCATTATATGGGTAATAATGCACGTTATATTGCTAATAATATAAGTAATGAGTACAGTTATTACAGTTCTAGCCATAATAACTGCATTATATTGGTAATAATGCATGTTATATTGATAATAACATAAGTAATAAGTATAATTATTTCAGTTCTAGCGATAATAACTGTATTACATGGGTAATAATGCATGTTATATTGATAATATCGAGAGTAATAAGTATAATTATTATAGTTCTAGCGATAATAATAGTAAAATATGGCTAATAGTGCATGATATATTGATAATAGTAAAAGTAATAAGTATATTTATTACAGTTCTATCGATAATAACTGCATAATATGGGTAATAATGCATGTTATGTTGATGACAATGAAAGTAATACGTATGTTTATTATAGTTCTAGCGATAATAACTGCATAATATGGGTAATAATGGATGTTATATTGAGAATAATATAAGTAATAAGTATAATTATTACAGTTCTAGCGATAATAACTGCATAATATGGGTAATAATGCACGTTATATTGCTAATAGTATAAGTAATAAGTATAATTATTACAGTTCTAGCGATAATACCTCCATTATATGGGTAATAATGCATGTTATATTGATAATGATATAAGTAATAAGTATAATTATTACAGTTCTAGCGATAATAACTGCATAATATGGGTAATAATGCACGTTATATTGCTAATAATATAAGTAATAAGTATAATTATTACAGTTCTAGCGATAATAACTGCATTGTATGGGTAATAATGCATGTTATATTGATAATATCGGGAGTAATAAGTATAATTATTATAGTTCCAGCGATAATAATAGTAAAATATGGCAAATAGTGCATGTTATATCGATAATAATAAAAGTAATAAGTATATTTATTACAGTTCTATCGATAATAACTGCATAATATGGGTAATAATTATGTTATATTGATGATAATAAAATTAATACGTACATTTATTATAGTTCTAGCGATAATAACTGCATAATATGGGTAATAATGCATGTTATATTGATAATAATATATGTAATAAGAATAATTATTACAGTTCTAGCGATAATAACTGCATTATATGGGTAATAATGCACGTTATATTGCTAACAATATAAGTAATAAGTATAATTATTACAGTTCTAGCGATAATAACTGCATTATATGGGTAAAAATGCATGTTATATTGAGAATAATATAAGTAATAAGTATAATTATTACAGTTCTGGCGATAATAACTGCATTATATGGGTAATAATGCACGTTATATTGCTAATAGTATAAGTAATAAGTATAATTGTTACAGTTCTAGCGATAATACCTCCATTATGTGGGTAATAATGCATGTTATATTGATAATGATATAAGTAATAAGTATAATTATTACAGTTCTAGCGATAATAACTGCATTATATGGGTAATAATGCAATGTTATATTGATAATATCGGGAGTAATAAGTATAATTATTATAGTTCTAGCGATAATAATAGTAAAATATGGCAAATAGTGCATGTTATATTGATAATAATAAAAGTAATAAGTATATTTATTACAGTTCTATCGATAATAACTGCATGATATGGGTAATAATTATGTTATATTGATGATAATAAAATTAATACGTACATTTATTATAGTTCTAGCGATAATAACTGCATAATATGGGTAATAATGCATGTTATATTGATAATAATATATGTAATAAGTATAATTATTACAGTTCTAGCGATAATAACTGCATTATATGGGTAATAATGCACGTTATATTGCTAACAATATAAGTAATAAGTATAATTATTACAGTTCTAGCGATAATAACTGCATTATATGGGTAAAAATGCATGTTATATTGATAATATTGGGAGTAATAAGTATATTTATTATAGTTCTAGCGATAATAACTGCATAATATGGGTAATAATGCATGTTATATTGAGAATAATATAAGTAATAAGTATAATTATTACAGTTCTGGCGATAATAACTGCATTATATGGGTAACGATGCACGTTATATTGCTAATAGTATAAGTAATAAGTATAATTATTACAGTTCTAGCAATAATACCTCCATTATATGGGTAATAATGCATGTTATATTGATAATAATATGAGTAATAAGTATAATTATTACAGTTCTAGCGATAATACCTCCATTATATGGGTAATAATGCACGTTATATTGATAATAACATAAGTAATAAGTATAATTATTACAGTTCTAGCGATAATAACTGCATTATATGGGTAATAATGCATGTTATATTGATGATAATAAAAGTAATACGTATATTTATTATAGTTCTAGCGATAATAACTGCATAATATGGGTAATAATGCATGTTATATTGAGAATAATATAAGTGATAAGTATAATTATTACAGTTCTAGCGATAATAACTGCATTATATGGGTAATAATGCATGTTATATTGCTAACAATATAAGTAATAAGTATAATTATTACAGTTCTAGCGATAATACCTCCATTATATGGGTAATAATGCACGTTATATTGCTAATAATATAAGTAATGAGTACAATTATTACAGTTCTAGCAATAATACCTCCATTATATGGGTAATAATGCATGTTATATTGATAATGATATAAGTAATAAGTATAATTATTACAGTTCTAGCGATAATAACTGCATAATATGGGTAATAATGGATGTTATATTGAGAATAACATAAGTAATAAGTATAATTATTACAGTTCTGGCGATAATAACTGCATTATATGGGTAATAATGCACGCTATATTGCTAATAGTATAAGTAATAAGTATAATTATTACAGTGCTTGCGATAATACCTCCATTATATGGGTAATAATGCATGTTATATTGAGAATAATATAAGTAATAAGTATAATTATTACAGTTCTAGCGATAATAACTGCATTATATGGGTAATAATGCACGTTATACTGCTAATAATATAAGTAATAAGTATAGTTATTACAGTTCTAGCGATAATAACTGCATTATATGGGAAATAATGCATGTTATATTGATAATATCGGGAGTAATAGGTATAATTATTATAGTTCTAGCGATAATAATAGTAAAATCTGGCAAATAGTGCATGTTATATTGATAATAATAAAAGTAATAAGTTTATTTATTACAGTTCTATCGATAATAACTGCATGATATGGGTAATAATGCATGTTATATTGATGATAATAAAAGTAATACGTATATTTATTATAGTTCTAGCGATAATAACTGCATAATATGGGTAATAATGCATGTTATATTGAGAATAATATAAGTGATAAGTATAATTATTACAGTTCTGGCGATAATAACTGCATTATATGGGTAATAATGCACGTTATATTGCTAATAGTATAAGTAATAAGTATAATTGTTACAGTTCTAGCGATAATACCTCCATTATGTGGGTAATAATGCATGTTATATTGATAATGATATAAGTAATAAGTATAATTATTACAGTTCTAGCGATAATAACTGCATAATATGGGTAATAATGCATGTTATATTGAGAATAATATAAGTAATAAGTATAATTATTACAGTTCTGGCGATAATAACTGCATTATATGGGTAATAATGCAATGTTATATTGATAATATCGGGAGTAATAAGTATAATTATTATAGTTCTAGCGATAATAATAGTAAAATATGGCAAATAGTGCATGTTATATTGATAATAATAAAAGTAATAAGTATATTTATTACAGTTCTATCGATAATAACTGCATGATATGGGTAATAATTATGTTATATTGATGATAATAAAATTAATACGTACATTTATTATATTTCTAGCGATAATAACTGCATAATATGGGTAATAATGCATGTTATATTGATAATAATATATGTAATAAGTATAATTATTACAGTTCTAGCGATAATAACTGCATTATATGGGTAATAATGCACGTTATATTGCTAACAATATAAGTAATAAGTATAATTATTACAGTTCTAGCGATAATAACTGCATTATATGGGTAAAAATGCATGTTATATTGATAATATTGGGAGTAATAAGTATATTTATTATAGTTCTAGCGATAATAACTGCATAATATGGGTAATAATGCATGTTATATTGAGAATAATATAAGTAATAAGCATAATTATTACAGTTCTGGCGATAATAACTGCATTATATGGGTAACAGTGCACGTTATATTGCTAATAGTATAAGTAATAAGTATAATTATTACAGTTCTAGCAATAATACCTCCATTATATGGGTAATAATGCATGTTATATTGATAATAATATGAGTAATAAGTATAATTATTACAGTTCTAGCGATAATACCTCCATTATATGGGTAATAATGCACGTTATATTGCTAATAATATAAGTAATGAGTACAGTTATTACAGTTCTAGCCATAATAACTGCATTATATTGGTAATAATGCATGTTATATTGATAATAACATAAGTAATGAGTATAATTATTACAGTTCTAGCGATAATAACTGCATTATATGGGTAATAATGCATGTTATATTGATAATATCGGGAGTAATAAGTATAATTATTATAGTTCTAGCGATAATAATAGTAAAATATGGCAAATAGTGCATGTTATAAGGAGAATAATAAAAGAAATAAGTATATTTATTACAGTTCTATCGATAATAACTGCATAATATGGGTAATAATGCATGTTATATTGATAATAATATAAGTAATAAGTAGAATTATTACAGTTCTAGCGATAATAACTGCATTATATGGGTAATAATGCACGTTATATGGCTAACAATATAAGTAATAAGTATAATTATTACAGTTCTAGCGATAATACCTCTATTATATGGGTAATAATGCACGTTATATTGCTAATAATATAAGTAATGAGTACAATTATTACAGTTCTAGCAATAATACCTCCATTATATGGGTAATAATGCATGTTATATTGATAATGATATAAGTAATAAGTATAATTATTACAGTTCTAGCGATAATAACTGCATTATATGGGTAATAATGCACGTTATACTGCTAATAATATAAGTAATAAGTATAGTTATTACAGTTCTAGCGATAATAACTGTATTACATGGGTAATAATGCATGTTATATTGATAATATCGGGAGTAATAAGTATAATTATTATAGTTCTAGCGATAATAATAGTAAAATATGGCTAATAGTGCATGATATATTGATAATAGTAAAAGTAATAAGTATATTTATTACAGTTCTATCGATAATAACTGCATAATATGGGTAATAATGCATGTTATGTTGATGACAATGAAAGTAATACGTATGTTTATTATAGTTCTAGCGATAGTAACTGCATAATATGGGTAATAATGCATGTTATATTGAGAATAATATAAGTAATAAGTATAATTATTACAGTTCTAGCGATAATACCTCCATTATATTGGTAATAATGCATGTTATATTGATAACGATATAAGTAATAAGTATAATTATTACAGTTCTAGCGATAATAACTGCATTATATGGGTAATAATGCATGTTATATTGATAATATCGGGAGTAATAAGTATAATTATTATAGTTCTAGCGATAATAATAGTAAAATATGGCAAATAGTGCATGTTATAAGGAGAATAATAAAAGAAATAAGTATATTTATTACAGTTCTATTGATAATAACTGCATAATATGGGTAATAATGCATGTTATGTTGATGACAATGAAAGTAATACGTATGTTTATTATAGTTCTAGCGATAATAACTGCATAATATGGGTAATAATGGATGTTATATTGAGAATAATATAAGTAATAAGTATAATTATTACAGTTCTAGCGATAATAACTGCATAATATGGGTAATAATGCACGTTATATTGCTAATAGTATAAGTAATAAGTATAATTATTACAGTTCTAGCGATAATACCTCCATTATATGGGTAATAATGCATGTTATATTGATAATGATATAAGTAATAAGTATAATTATTACAGTTCTAGCGATAATAACTGCATTATATGGGTAAAAATGCATGTTATATTGAGAATAATATAAGTAATAAGTATAATTATTACAGTTCTGGCGATAATAACTGCATTATATGGGTAACAATGCACGTTATATTGCTAATAGTATAAGTAATAAGTATAATTATTACAGTTCTAGCAATAATACCTCCATTATATGGGTAATAATGCATGTTATATTGATAATAATATAAGTAATAAGTAGAATTATTACAGTTCTAGCGATAATAACTGCATTATATGGGTAATAATGCACGTTATATTGCTAACAATATAAGTAATAAGTATAATTATTACAGTTCTAGCGATAATACCTCCATTATATGGGTAATAATGCACGTTATATTGCTAATAATATAAGTAATGAGTGCAATTATTACAGTTCCAGCAATAATACCTCCATTATATGGGTAATAATGCATGTTATATTGATAATGATATAAGTAATAAGTATAATTATTACAGTTCTAGCGATAATAACTGCATTATATGGGAAATAATGCATGTTATATTGATAATATCGGGAGTAATAAGTATAATTATTATAGTTTTAGCGACAATAATAGTAAAATCTGGCAAATAGTGCATGTTATATTGATAATAATAAAAGTAATTAGTATATTTATTACAGTTCTATCGATAATAACTGCATGATATGGGTAATAATGCATGTTATATTGATGATAATAAAAGTAATACGTATATTTATTATAGTTCTAGCGATAATAACTGCATAATATGGGTAATAATGCATGTTATATTGAGAATAATATAAGTGATAAGTATAATTATTACAGTTCTGGCGATAATAACTGCATTATATGGGTAATAATGCTCGTTATATTGCTAATAGTATAAGTAATAAGTATAATTGTTACAGTTCTAGCGATAATACCTCCATTATGTGGGTAATAATGCATGTTATATTGATAATGATATAAGTAATAAGTATAATTATTACAGTTCTAGCGATAATAACTGCATAATATGGGTAATAATGCATGTTATATTCAGAATAATATAAGTAATAAGTATAATTATTACAGTTCTGGCGATAATAACTGCATTATATGGGTAATAATGCAATGTTATATTGATAATATCGGGAGTAATAAGTATAATTATTATAGTTCTAGCGATAATAATAGTAAAATATGGCAAATAGTGCATGTTATATTGATAATAATAAAAGTAATAAGTATATTTATTACAGTTCTATCGATAATAACTGCATGATATGGGTAATAATTATGTTATATTGATGATAATAAAATTAATACGTACATTTATTATAGTTCTAGCGATAATAACTGCATAATATGGGTAATAATGCATGTTATATTGATAATAATATATGTAATAAGTATAATTATTACAGTTCTAGCGATAATAACTGCATTATATGGGTAATAATGCACGTTATATTGCTAACAATATAAGTAATAAGTATAATTATTACAGTTCTAGCGATAATAACTGCATTATATGGGTAAAAATGCATGTTATATTGATAATATTGGGAGTAATAAGTATATTTATTATAGTTCTAGCGATAATAACTGCATAATATGGGTAATAATGCATGTTATATTGAGAATAATATAAGTAATAAGCATAATTATTACAGTTCTGGCGATAATAACTGCATTATATGGGTAACAATGCACGTTATATTGCTAATAGTATAAGTAATAAGTATAATTATTACAGTTCTAGCAATAATACCTCCATTATATGGGTAATAATGCATGTTATATTGATAATAATATGAGTAATAAGTATAATTATTACAGTTCTAGCGATAATACCTCCATTATATGGGTAATAATGCACGTTATATTGCTAATAATATAAGTAATGAGTACAGTTATTACAGTTCTAGCCATAATAACTGCATTATATTGGTAATAATGCATGTTATATTGATAATAACATAAGTAATAAGTATAATTATTACAGTTCTAGCGATAATAACTGCATTATATGGGTAATAATGCATGTTATATTGATAATATCGGGAGTAATAAGTATAATTATTATAGTTCTAGCGATAATAATAGTAAAATATGGCAAATAGTGCATGTTATAAGGAGAATAATAAAAGAAATAAGTATATTTATTACAGTTCTATCGATAATAACTGCATAATATGGGTAATAATGCATGTTATATTGATAATAATATAAGTAATAAGTAGAATTATTACAGTTCTAGCGATAATAACTGCATTATATGGGTAATAATGCACGTTATATGGCTAACAATATAAGTAATAAGTATAATTATTACAGTTCTAGCGATAATACCTCCATTATATGGGTAATAATGCACGTTATATTGCTAATAATATAAGTAATGAGTACAATTATTACAGTTCTAGCAATAATACCTCCATTATATGGGTAATAATGCATGTTATATTGATAATGATATAAGTAATAAGTATAATTATTACAGTTCTAGCGATAATAACTGCATAATATGGGTAATAATGCATGTTATATTGAGAATAATATAAGTGATAAGTATAATTATTACAGTTCTGGCGATAATAACTGCATTATATGGGTAATAATGCACGTTATATTGCTAATAGTATAAGTAATAAGTATAATTGTTACAGTTCTAGCGATAATACCTCCATTATGTGGGTAATAATGCATGTTATATTGACAATGATATAAGTAATAAGTATAATTATTACAGTTCTAGCGATAATAACTGCATAATATGGGTAATAATGCATGTTATATTGAGAATAATATAAGTAATAAGTATAATTATTACAGTTCTGGCGATAATAACTGCATTATATGGGTAATAATGCAATGTTATATTGATAATATCGGGAGTAATAAGTCTAATTATTATAGTTCTAGCGACAATAATAGTAAAATATGGCAAATAGTGCATGTTCTATTGATAGTAATAAAAGTAATAAGTATATTTATTACAGTTCTATCGATAATAACTGCATGATATGGGTAATAATTATGTTATATTGATGATAATAAAATTAATACGTACATTTATTATAGTTCTAGCGATAATAACTGCATAATATGGGTAATAATGCATGTTATATTGATAATAATATATGTAATAAGTATAATTATTACAGTTCTAGCGATAATAACTGCATTATATGGGTAATAATGCACGTTATATTGCTAACAATATAAGTAATAAGTATAATTATTACAGTTCTAGCGATAATAACTGCATTATATGGGTAAAAATGCATGTTATATTGATAATATTGGGAGTAATAAGTATATTTATTATAGTTCTAGCGATAATAACTGCATAATATGGGTAATAATGCATGTTATATTGAGAATAATATAAGTAATAAGCATAATTATTACAGTTCTGGCGATAATAACTGCATTATGTGGGTAATAATGCATGTTATATTGATAATAATATGAGTAATAAGTATAATTATTACAGTTCTAGCGATAATACCTCCATTATATGGGTAATAATGCACGTTATATTGCTAATAATATAAGTAATGAGTACAGTTATTACAGTTCTAGCCATAATAACTGCATTATATTGGTAATAATGCATGTTATATTGATAATAACATAAGTAATAAGTATAATTATTACAGTTCTAGCGATAATAACTGCATTATATGGGTAATAATGCATGTTATATTGATAATATCGGGAGTAATAAGTATAATTATTACAGTTCTAGCGATAATAACTGCATTATATGGGTAATAATGCACGTTATATTGCTAACAATATAAGTAATAAGTATAATTATTACAGTTCTAGCGATAATAACTGCATTATATGGGTAAAAATGCATGTTATATTGAGAATAATATAAGTAATAAGTATAATTATTACAGTTCTGGCGATAATAACTGCATTATATGGGTAATAATGCAATGTTATATTGATAATATCGGGAGTAATAAGTATAATTGTTATAGTTCTAGCGACAATAATAGTAAAATATGGCAAATAGTGCATGTTCTATTGATAGTAATAAAAGTAATAAGTATATTTATTACAGTTCTATCGATAATAACTGCATGATATGGGTAATAATTATGTTATATTGATGATAATAAAATTAATACGTACATTTATTATAGTTCTAGCGATAATAACTGCATAATATGGGTAATAATGCACGTTATATTGCTAACAATATAAGTAATAAGTATAATTATTACAGTTCTAGCGATAATAACTGCATTATATGGGTAAAAATGCATGTTATATTGATAATATTGGGAGTAATAAGTATATTTATTATAGTTCTAGCGATAATAACTGCATAATATGGGTAATAATGCATGTTATATTGAGAATAATATAAGTAATAAGCATAATTATTACAGTTCTGGCGATAATAACTGCATTATATGGGTAAAAATGCATGTTATATTGATAATATTGGGAGTAATAAGTATATTTATTATAGTTCTAGCGATAATAACTGCATAATATGGGTAATAATGCATGTTATATTGATAATAATATATGTAATAAGTATAATTATTACAGTTCTAGCGATAATAACTGCATTATATGGGTAATAATGCACGTTATATTGCTAACAATATAAGTAATAAGTATAATTATTACAGTTCTAGCGATAATAACTGCATTATATGGGTAAAAATGCATGTTATATTGATAATATTGGGAGTAATAAGTATATTTATTATAGTTCTAGCGATAATAACTGCATAATATGGGTAATAATGCATGTTATATTGAGAATAATATAAGTAATAAGCATAATTATTACAGTTCTGGCGATAATAACTGCATTATATGGGTAACAATGCACGTTATATTGCTAATAGTATAAGTAATAAGTATAATTATTACAGTTCTAGCAATAATACCTCCATTATATGGGTAATAATGCATGTTATATTGATAACAATATGAGTAATAAGTATAATTATTACAGTTCTAGCGATAATACCTCCATTATATGGGTAATAATGCACGTTATATTGCTAATAATATAAGTAATGAGTACAGTTATTACAGTTCTAGCCATAATAACTGCATTATATTGGTAATAATGCATGTTATATTGATAATAACATAAGTAATAAGTATAATTATTACAGTTCTAGCGATAATAACTGCATTATATGGGTAATAATGCATGTTATATTGATAATATCGGGAGTAATAAGTATAATTATTATAGTTCTAGCGATAATAATAGTAAAATATGGCAAATAGTGCATGTTATAAGGAGAATAATAAAAGAAATAAGTATATTTATTACAGTTCTATCGATAATAACTGCATAATATGGGTAATAATGCATGTTATATTGATAATAATATAAGTAATAAGTAGAATTATTACAGTTCTAGCGATAATAACTGCATTATATGGGTAATAATGCACGTTATATGGCTAACAATATAAGTAATAAGTATAATTATTACAGTTCTAGCGATAATACCTCCATTATATGGGTAATAATGCACGTTATATTGCTAATAATATAAGTAATGAGTACAATTATTACAGTTCTAGCAATAATACCTCCATTATATGGGTAATAATGCATGTTATATTGATAATGATATAAGTAATAAGTATAATTATTACAGTTCTAGCGATAATAACTGCATAATATGGGTAATAATGCATGTTATATTGAGAATAATATAAGTGATAAGTATAATTATTACAGTTCTGGCGATAATAACTGCATTATATGGGTAATAATGCACGTTATATTGCTAATAGTATAAGTAATAAGTATAATTGTTACAGTTCTAGCGATAATACCTCCATTATGTGGGTAATAATGCATGTTATATTGACAATGATATAAGTAATAAGTATAATTATTACAGTTCTAGCGATAATAACTGCATAATATGGGTAATAATGCATGTTATATTGAGAATAATATAAGTAATAAGTATAATTATTACAGTTCTGGCGATAATAACTGCATTATATGGGTAATAATGCAATGTTATATTGATAATATCGGGAGTAATAAGTATAATTATTATAGTTCTAGCGATAATAATAGTAAAATATGGCAAATAGTGCATGTTATATTGATAATAATAAAAGTAATAAGTATATTTATTACAGTTCTATCGATAATAACTGCATGATATGGGTAATAATTATGTTATATTGATGATAATAAAATTAATACGTACATTTATTATATTTCTAGCGATAATAACTGCATAATATGGGTAATAATGCATGTTATATTGATAATAATATATGTAATAAGTATAATTATTACAGTTCTAGCGATAATAACTGCATTATATGGGTAATAATGCACGTTATATTGCTAACAATATAAGTAATAAGTATAATTATTACAGTTCTAGCGATAATAACTGCATTATATGGGTAAAAATGCATGTTATATTGATAATATTGGGAGTAATAAGTATATTTATTATAGTTCTAGCGATAATAACTGCATAATATGGGTAATAATGCATGTTATATTGAGAATAATATAAGTAATAAGCATAATTATTACAGTTCTGGCGATAATAACTGCATTATATGGGTAACAATGCACGTTATATTGCTAATAGTATAAGTAATAAGTATAATTATTACAGTTCTAGCAATAATACCTCCATTATATGGGTAATAATGCATGTTATATTGATAATAATATGAGTAATAAGTATAATTATTACAGTTCTAGCGATAATACCTCCATTATATGGGTAATAATGCACGTTATATTGCTAATAATATAAGTAATGAGTACAGTTATTACAGTTCTAGCCATAATAACTGCATTATATTGGTAATAATGCATGTTATATTGATAATAACATAAGTAATAAGTATAATTATTACAGTTCTAGCGATAATAACTGCATTATATGGGTAATAATGCATGTTATATTGATAATATCGGGAGTAATAAGTATAATTATTATAGTTCTAGCGATAATAATAGTAAAATATGGCAAATAGTGCATGTTATAAGGAGAATAATAAAAGAAATAAGTATATTTATTACAGTTCTATCGATAATAACTGCATAATATGGGTAATAATGCATGTTATATTGATAATAATATAAGTAATAAGTAGAATTATTACAGTTCTAGCGATAATAACTGCATTATATGGGTAATAATGCACGTTATATGGCTAACAATATAAGTAATAAGTATAATTATTACAGTTCTAGCGATAATACCTCCATTATATGGGTAATAATGCACGTTATATTGCTAATAATATAAGTAATGAGTACAATTATTACAGTTCTAGCAATAATACCTCCATTATATGGGTAATAATGCATGTTATATTGATAATGATATAAGTAATAAGTATAATTATTACAGTTCTAGCGATAATAACTGCATAATATGGGTAATAATGCATGTTATATTGAGAATAATATAAGTGATAAGTATAATTATTACAGTTCTGGCGATAATAACTGCATTATATGGGTAATAATGCACGTTATATTGCTAATAGTATAAGTAATAAGTATAATTGTTACAGTTCTAGCGATAATACCTCCATTATGTGGGTAATAATGCATGTTATATTGACAATGATATAAGTAATAAGTATAATTATTACAGTTCTAGCGATAATAACTGCATAATATGGGTAATAATGCATGTTATATTGAGAATAATATAAGTAATAAGTATAATTATTACAGTTCTGGCGATAATAACTGCATTATATGGGTAATAATGCAATGTTATATTGATAATATCGGGAGTAATAAGTATAATTATTATAGTTCTAGCGACAATAATAGTAAAATATGGCAAATAGTGCATGTTCTATTGATAGTAATAAAAGTAATAAGTATATTTATTACAGTTCTATCGATAATAACTGCATGATATGGGTAATAATTATGTTATATTGATGATAATAAAATTAATACGTACATTTATTATAGTTCTAGCGATAATAACTGCATAATATGGGTAATAATGCATGTTATATTGATAATAATATATGTAATAAGTATAATTATTACAGTTCTAGCGATAATAACTGCATTATATGGGTAATAATGCACGTTATATTGCTAACAATATAAGTAATAAGTATAATTATTACAGTTCTAGCGATAATAACTGCATTATATGGGTAAAAATGCATGTTATATTGATAATATTGGGAGTAATAAGTATATTTATTATAGTTCTAGCGATAATAACTGCATAATATGGGTAATAATGCATGTTATATTGAGAATAATATAAGTAATAAGCATAATTATTACAGTTCTGACGATAATAACTGCATTATGTGGGTAATAATGCATGTTATATTGATAATAATATGAGTAATAAGTATAATTATTACAGTTCTAGCGATAATACCTCCATTATATGGGTAATAATGCACGTTATATTGCTAATAATATAAGTAATGAGTACAGTTATTACAGTTCTAGCCATAATAACTGCATTATATTGGTAATAATGCATGTTATATTGATAATAACATAAGTAATAAGTATAATTATTACAGTTCTAGCGATAATAACTGCATTATATGGGTAATAATGCATGTTATATTGATAATATCGGGAGTAATAAGTATAATTATTACAGTTCTAGCGATAATAACTGCATTATATGGGTAATAATGCACGTTATATTGCTAACAATATAAGTAATAAGTATAATTATTACAGTTCTAGCGATAATAACTGCATTATATGGGTAAAAATGCATGTTATATTGAGAATAATATAAGTAATAAGTATAATTATTACAGTTCTGGCGATAATAACTGCATTATATGGGTAATAATGCAATGTTATATTGATAATATCGGGAGTAATAAGTATAATTATTATAGTTCTAGCGACAATAATAGTAAAATATGGCAAATAGTGCATGTTCTATTGATAGTAATAAAAGTAATAAGTATATTTATTACAGTTCTATCGATAATAACTGCATGATATGGGTAATAATTATGTTATATTGATGATAATAAAATTAATACGTACATTTATTATAGTTCTAGCGATAATAACTGCATAATATGGGTAATAATGCACGTTATATTGCTAACAATATAAGTAATAAGTATAATTATTACAGTTCTAGCGATAATAACTGCATTATATGGGTAAAAATGCATGTTATATTGATAATATTGGGAGTAATAAGTATATTTATTATAGTTCTAGCGATAATAACTGCATAATATGGGTAATAATGCATGTTATATTGAGAATAATATAAGTAATAAGCATAATTATTACAGTTCTGGCGATAATAACTGCATTATATGGGTAAAAATGCATGTTATATTGAGAATAATATAAGTAATAAGTATAATTATTACAGTTCTGGCGATAACAACTGCATTATATGGGTAATAATGCACGTTATATTGCTAACAATATAAGTAATAAGTATAATTATTACAGTTCTAGCGATAATAACTGCATTATATGGGTAAAAATGCATGTTATATTGAGAATAATATAAGTAATAAGTATAATTATTACAGTTCTGGCGATAATAACTGCATTATATGGGTAACACTGCACGTTATATTGCTAATAGTATAAGTAATAAGTATAATTATTACAGTTCTAACAATAATACCTCCATTATATGGGTAATAATGCATGTTATATTGATAATAATATAAGTAATAAGTATAATTATTACAGTTCTAGCGATAATAACTGCATTATATGGGTAATAATGCATGTTATATTGATAATATCGGGAGTAATAAGTATAATTATTATAGTTCTAGCGATAATAATAGTAAAATATGGCAAATAGTGCATGTTATAAGGAGAATAATAAAAGAAATAAGTATATTTATTACAGTTCTATCGATAATAACTGCATAATATGGGTAATAATGCATGTTATATTGATAATAATATAAGTAATAAGTAGAATTATTACAGTTCTAGCGATAATAACTGCATTATATGGGTAAAAATGCATGTTATATTGAGAATAATATAAGTAATAAGTATAATTATTACAGTTCTGGCGATAATAACTGCATTATATGGGTAAAAATGCATGTTATATTGAGAATAATATAAGTAATAAGTATAATTATTACAGTTCTGGCGATAACAACTGCATTATATGGGTAATAATGCACGTTATATTGCTAACAATATAAGTAATAAGTATAATTATTACAGTTCTAGCGATAATAACTGCATTATATGGGTAAAAATGCATGTTATATTGAGAATAATATAAGTAATAAGTATAATTATTACAGTTCTGGCGATAATAACTGCATTATATGGGTAACACTGCACGTTATATTGCTAATAGTATAAGTAATAAGTATAATTATTACAGTTCTAACAATAATACCTCCATTATGTGGGTAATAATGCATGTTATATTGATAATGATATAAGTAATAAGTATAATTATTACAGTTCTAGCGATAATAACTGCATAATATGGGTAATAATGCATGTTATATTCAGAATAATATAAGTAATAAGTATAATTATTACAGTTCTGGCGATAATAACTGCATTATATGGGTAATAATGCAATGTTATATTGATAATATCGGGAGTAATAAGTATAATTATTATAGTTCTAGCGATAATAATAGTAAAATATGGCAAATAGTGCATGTTATATTGATAATAATAAAAGTAATAAGTATATTTATTACAGTTCTATCGATAATAACTGCATGATATGGGTAATAATTATGTTATATTGATGATAATAAAATTAATACGTACATTTATTATAGTTCTAGCGATAATAACTGCATAATATGGGTAATAATGCATGTTATATTGATAATAATATATGTAATAAGTATAATTATTACAGTTCTAGCGATAATAACTGCATTATATGGGTAATAATGCACGTTATATTGCTAACAATATAAGTAATAAGTATAATTATTACAGTTCTAGCGATAATAACTGCATTATATGGGTAAAAATGCATGTTATATTGATAATATTGGGAGTAATAAGTATATTTATTATAGTTCTAGCGATAATAACTGCATAATATGGGTAATAATGCATGTTATATTGAGAATAATATAAGTAATAAGCATAATTATTACAGTTCTGGCGATAATAACTGCATTATATGGGTAACAATGCACGTTATATTGCTAATAGTATAAGTAATAAGTATAATTATTACAGTTCTAGCAATAATACCTCCATTATATGGGTAATAATGCATGTTATATTGATAATAATATGAGTAATAAGTATAATTATTACAGTTCTAGCGATAATACCTCCATTATATGGGTAATAATGCACGTTATATTGCTAATAATATAAGTAATGAGTACAGTTATTACAGTTCTAGCCATAATAACTGCATTATATTGGTAATAATGCATGTTATATTGATAATAACATAAGTAATAAGTATAATTATTACAGTTCTAGCGATAATAACTGCATTATATGGGTAATAATGCATGTTATATTGATAATATCGGGAGTAATAAGTATAATTATTATAGTTCTAGCGATAATAATAGTAAAATATGGCAAATAGTGCATGTTATAAGGAGAATAATAAAAGAAATAAGTATATTTATTACAGTTCTATCGATAATAACTGCATAATATGGGTAATAATGCATGTTATATTGATAATAATATAAGTAATAAGTAGAATTATTACAGTTCTAGCGATAATAACTGCATTATATGGGTAATAATGCACGTTATATGGCTAACAATATAAGTAATAAGTATAATTATTACAGTTCTAGCGATAATACCTCCATTATATGGGTAATAATGCACGTTATATTGCTAATAATATAAGTAATGAGTACAATTATTACAGTTCTAGCAATAATACCTCCATTATATGGGTAATAATGCATGTTATATTGATAATGATATAAGTAATAAGTATAATTATTACAGTTCTAGCGATAATAACTGCATAATATGGGTAATAATGCATGTTATATTGAGAATAATATAAGTGATAAGTATAATTATTACAGTTCTGGCGATAATAACTGCATTATATGGGTAATAATGCACGTTATATTGCTAATAGTATAAGTAATAAGTATAATTGTTACAGTTCTAGCGATAATACCTCCATTATGTGGGTAATAATGCATGTTATATTGACAATGATATAAGTAATAAGTATAATTATTACAGTTCTAGCGATAATAACTGCATAATATGGGTAATAATGCATGTTATATTGAGAATAATATAAGTAATAAGTATAATTATTACAGTTCTGGCGATAATAACTGCATTATATGGGTAATAATGCAATGTTATATTGATAATATCGGGAGTAATAAGTCTAATTATTATAGTTCTAGCGACAATAATAGTAAAATATGGCAAATAGTGCATGTTCTATTGATAGTAATAAAAGTAATAAGTATATTTATTACAGTTCTATCGATAATAACTGCATGATATGGGTAATAATTATGTTATATTGATGATAATAAAATTAATACGTACATTTATTATAGTTCTAGCGATAATAACTGCATAATATGGGTAATAATGCATGTTATATTGATAATAATATATGTAATAAGTATAATTATTACAGTTCTAGCGATAATAACTGCATTATATGGGTAATAATGCACGTTATATTGCTAACAATATAAGTAATAAGTATAATTATTACAGTTCTAGCGATAATAACTGCATTATATGGGTAAAAATGCATGTTATATTGATAATATTGGGAGTAATAAGTATATTTATTATAGTTCTAGCGATAATAACTGCATAATATGGGTAATAATGCATGTTATATTGAGAATAATATAAGTAATAAGCATAATTATTACAGTTCTGGCGATAATAACTGCATTATGTGGGTAATAATGCATGTTATATTGATAATAATATGAGTAATAAGTATAATTATTACAGTTCTAGCGATAATACCTCCATTATATGGGTAATAATGCACGTTATATTGCTAATAATATAAGTAATGAGTACAGTTATTACAGTTCTAGCCATAATAACTGCATTATATTGGTAATAATGCATGTTATATTGATAATAACATAAGTAATAAGTATAATTATTACAGTTCTAGCGATAATAACTGCATTATATGGGTAATAATGCATGTTATATTGATAATATCGGGAGTAATAAGTATAATTATTACAGTTCTAGCGATAATAACTGCATTATATGGGTAATAATGCACGTTATATTGCTAACAATATAAGTAATAAGTATAATTATTACAGTTCTAGCGATAATAACTGCATTATATGGGTAAAAATGCATGTTATATTGAGAATAATATAAGTAATAAGTATAATTATTACAGTTCTGGCGATAATAACTGCATTATATGGGTAATAATGCAATGTTATATTGATAATATCGGGAGTAATAAGTATAATTATTATAGTTCTAGCGACAATAATAGTAAAATATGGCAAATAGTGCATGTTCTATTGATAGTAATAAAAGTAATAAGTATATTTATTACAGTTCTATCGATAATAACTGCATGATATGGGTAATAATTATGTTATATTGATGATAATAAAATTAATACGTACATTTATTATAGTTCTAGCGATAATAACTGCATAATATGGGTAATAATGCACGTTATATTGCTAACAATATAAGTAATAAGTATAATTATTACAGTTCTAGCGATAATAACTGCATTATATGGGTAAAAATGCATGTTATATTGATAATATTGGGAGTAATAAGTATATTTATTATAGTTCTAGCGATAATAACTGCATAATATGGGTAATAATGCATGTTATATTGAGAATAATATAAGTAATAAGCATAATTATTACAGTTCTGGCGATAATAACTGCATTATATGGGTAAAAATGCATGTTATATTGATAATATTGGGAGTAATAAGTATATTTATTATAGTTCTAGCGATAATAACTGCATAATATGGGTAATAATGCATGTTATATTGATAATAATATATGTAATAAGTATAATTATTACAGTTCTAGCGATAATAACTGCATTATATGGGTAATAATGCACGTTATATTGCTAACAATATAAGTAATAAGTATAATTATTACAGTTCTAGCGATAATAACTGCATTATATGGGTAAAAATGCATGTTATATTGATAATATTGGGAGTAATAAGTATATTTATTATAGTTCTAGCGATAATAACTGCATAATATGGGTAATAATGCATGTTATATTGAGAATAATATAAGTAATAAGCATAATTATTACAGTTCTGGCGATAATAACTGCATTATATGGGTAACAATGCACGTTATATTGCTAATAGTATAAGTAATAAGTATAATTATTACAGTTCTAGCAATAATACCTCCATTATATGGGTAATAATGCATGTTATATTGATAACAATATGAGTAATAAGTATAATTATTACAGTTCTAGCGATAATACCTCCATTATATGGGTAATAATGCACGTTATATTGCTAATAATATAAGTAATGAGTACAGTTATTACAGTTCTAGCCATAATAACTGCATTATATTGGTAATAATGCATGTTATATTGATAATAACATAAGTAATAAGTATAATTATTACAGTTCTAGCGATAATAACTGCATTATATGGGTAATAATGCATGTTATATTGATAATATCGGGAGTAATAAGTATAATTATTATAGTTCTAGCGATAATAATAGTAAAATATGGCAAATAGTGCATGTTATAAGGAGAATAATAAAAGAAATAAGTATATTTATTACAGTTCTATCGATAATAACTGCATAATATGGGTAATAATGCATGTTATATTGATAATAATATAAGTAATAAGTAGAATTATTACAGTTCTAGCGATAATAACTGCATTATATGGGTAATAATGCACGTTATATGGCTAACAATATAAGTAATAAGTATAATTATTACAGTTCTAGCGATAATACCTCCATTATATGGGTAATAATGCACGTTATATTGCTAATAATATAAGTAATGAGTACAATTATTACAGTTCTAGCAATAATACCTCCATTATATGGGTAATAATGCATGTTATATTGATAATGATATAAGTAATAAGTATAATTATTACAGTTCTAGCGATAATAACTGCATAATATGGGTAATAATGCATGTTATATTGAGAATAATATAAGTGATAAGTATAATTATTACAGTTCTGGCGATAATAACTGCATTATATGGGTAATAATGCACGTTATATTGCTAATAGTATAAGTAATAAGTATAATTGTTACAGTTCTAGCGATAATACCTCCATTATGTGGGTAATAATGCATGTTATATTGACAATGATATAAGTAATAAGTATAATTATTACAGTTCTAGCGATAATAACTGCATAATATGGGTAATAATGCATGTTATATTGAGAATAATATAAGTAATAAGTATAATTATTACAGTTCTGGCGATAATAACTGCATTATATGGGTAATAATGCAATGTTATATTGATAATATCGGGAGTAATAAGTATAATTATTATAGTTCTAGCGATAATAATAGTAAAATATGGCAAATAGTGCATGTTATATTGATAATAATAAAAGTAATAAGTATATTTATTACAGTTCTATCGATAATAACTGCATGATATGGGTAATAATTATGTTATATTGATGATAATAAAATTAATACGTACATTTATTATATTTCTAGCGATAATAACTGCATAATATGGGTAATAATGCATGTTATATTGATAATAATATATGTAATAAGTATAATTATTACAGTTCTAGCGATAATAACTGCATTATATGGGTAATAATGCACGTTATATTGCTAACAATATAAGTAATAAGTATAATTATTACAGTTCTAGCGATAATAACTGCATTATATGGGTAAAAATGCATGTTATATTGATAATATTGGGAGTAATAAGTATATTTATTATAGTTCTAGCGATAATAACTGCATAATATGGGTAATAATGCATGTTATATTGAGAATAATATAAGTAATAAGCATAATTATTACAGTTCTGGCGATAATAACTGCATTATATGGGTAACAATGCACGTTATATTGCTAATAGTATAAGTAATAAGTATAATTATTACAGTTCTAGCAATAATACCTCCATTATATGGGTAATAATGCATGTTATATTGATAATAATATGAGTAATAAGTATAATTATTACAGTTCTAGCGATAATACCTCCATTATATGGGTAATAATGCACGTTATATTGCTAATAATATAAGTAATGAGTACAGTTATTACAGTTCTAGCCATAATAACTGCATTATATTGGTAATAATGCATGTTATATTGATAATAACATAAGTAATAAGTATAATTATTACAGTTCTAGCGATAATAACTGCATTATATGGGTAATAATGCATGTTATATTGATAATATCGGGAGTAATAAGTATAATTATTATAGTTCTAGCGATAATAATAGTAAAATATGGCAAATAGTGCATGTTATAAGGAGAATAATAAAAGAAATAAGTATATTTATTACAGTTCTATCGATAATAACTGCATAATATGGGTAATAATGCATGTTATATTGATAATAATATAAGTAATAAGTAGAATTATTACAGTTCTAGCGATAATAACTGCATTATATGGGTAATAATGCACGTTATATGGCTAACAATATAAGTAATAAGTATAATTATTACAGTTCTAGCGATAATACCTCCATTATATGGGTAATAATGCACGTTATATTGCTAATAATATAAGTAATGAGTACAATTATTACAGTTCTAGCAATAATACCTCCATTATATGGGTAATAATGCATGTTATATTGATAATGATATAAGTAATAAGTATAATTATTACAGTTCTAGCGATAATAACTGCATAATATGGGTAATAATGCATGTTATATTGAGAATAATATAAGTGATAAGTATAATTATTACAGTTCTGGCGATAATAACTGCATTATATGGGTAATAATGCACGTTATATTGCTAATAGTATAAGTAATAAGTATAATTGTTACAGTTCTAGCGATAATACCTCCATTATGTGGGTAATAATGCATGTTATATTGACAATGATATAAGTAATAAGTATAATTATTACAGTTCTAGCGATAATAACTGCATAATATGGGTAATAATGCATGTTATATTGAGAATAATATAAGTAATAAGTATAATTATTACAGTTCTGGCGATAATAACTGCATTATATGGGTAATAATGCAATGTTATATTGATAATATCGGGAGTAATAAGTATAATTATTATAGTTCTAGCGACAATAATAGTAAAATATGGCAAATAGTGCATGTTCTATTGATAGTAATAAAAGTAATAAGTATATTTATTACAGTTCTATCGATAATAACTGCATGATATGGGTAATAATTATGTTATATTGATGATAATAAAATTAATACGTACATTTATTATAGTTCTAGCGATAATAACTGCATAATATGGGTAATAATGCATGTTATATTGATAATAATATATGTAATAAGTATAATTATTACAGTTCTAGCGATAATAACTGCATTATATGGGTAATAATGCACGTTATATTGCTAACAATATAAGTAATAAGTATAATTATTACAGTTCTAGCGATAATAACTGCATTATATGGGTAAAAATGCATGTTATATTGATAATATTGGGAGTAATAAGTATATTTATTATAGTTCTAGCGATAATAACTGCATAATATGGGTAATAATGCATGTTATATTGAGAATAATATAAGTAATAAGCATAATTATTACAGTTCTGGCGATAATAACTGCATTATGTGGGTAATAATGCATGTTATATTGATAATAATATGAGTAATAAGTATAATTATTACAGTTCTAGCGATAATACCTCCATTATATGGGTAATAATGCACGTTATATTGCTAATAATATAAGTAATGAGTACAGTTATTACAGTTCTAGCCATAATAACTGCATTATATTGGTAATAATGCATGTTATATTGATAATAACATAAGTAATAAGTATAATTATTACAGTTCTAGCGATAATAACTGCATTATATGGGTAATAATGCATGTTATATTGATAATATCGGGAGTAATAAGTATAATTATTACAGTTCTAGCGATAATAACTGCATTATATGGGTAATAATGCACGTTATATTGCTAACAATATAAGTAATAAGTATAATTATTACAGTTCTAGCGATAATAACTGCATTATATGGGTAAAAATGCATGTTATATTGAGAATAATATAAGTAATAAGTATAATTATTACAGTTCTGGCGATAATAACTGCATTATATGGGTAATAATGCAATGTTATATTGATAATATCGGGAGTAATAAGTATAATTATTATAGTTCTAGCGACAATAATAGTAAAATATGGCAAATAGTGCATGTTCTATTGATAGTAATAAAAGTAATAAGTATATTTATTACAGTTCTATCGATAATAACTGCATGATATGGGTAATAATTATGTTATATTGATGATAATAAAATTAATACGTACATTTATTATAGTTCTAGCGATAATAACTGCATAATATGGGTAATAATGCACGTTATATTGCTAACAATATAAGTAATAAGTATAATTATTACAGTTCTAGCGATAATAACTGCATTATATGGGTAAAAATGCATGTTATATTGATAATATTGGGAGTAATAAGTATATTTATTATAGTTCTAGCGATAATAACTGCATAATATGGGTAATAATGCATGTTATATTGAGAATAATATAAGTAATAAGCATAATTATTACAGTTCTGGCGATAATAACTGCATTATATGGGTAAAAATGCATGTTATATTGAGAATAATATAAGTAATAAGTATAATTATTACAGTTCTGGCGATAACAACTGCATTATATGGGTAATAATGCACGTTATATTGCTAACAATATAAGTAATAAGTATAATTATTACAGTTCTAGCGATAATAACTGCATTATATGGGTAAAAATGCATGTTATATTGAGAATAATATAAGTAATAAGTATAATTATTACAGTTCTGGCGATAATAACTGCATTATATGGGTAACACTGCACGTTATATTGCTAATAGTATAAGTAATAAGTATAATTATTACAGTTCTAACAATAATACCTCCATTATATGGGTAATAATGCATGTTATATTGATAATAATATAAGTAATAAGTATAATTATTACAGTTCTAGCGATAATAACTGCATTATATGGGTAATAATGCATGTTATATTGATAATATCGGGAGTAATAAGTATAATTATTATAGTTCTAGCGATAATAATAGTAAAATATGGCAAATAGTGCATGTTATAAGGAGAATAATAAAAGAAATAAGTATATTTATTACAGTTCTATCGATAATAACTGCATAATATGGGTAATAATGCATGTTATATTGATAATAATATAAGTAATAAGTAGAATTATTACAGTTCTAGCGATAATAACTGCATTATATGGGTAAAAATGCATGTTATATTGAGAATAATATAAGTAATAAGTATAATTATTACAGTTCTGGCGATAATAACTGCATTATATGGGTAAAAATGCATGTTATATTGAGAATAATATAAGTAATAAGTATAATTATTACAGTTCTGGCGATAACAACTGCATTATATGGGTAATAATGCACGTTATATTGCTAACAATATAAGTAATAAGTATAATTATTACAGTTCTAGCGATAATAACTGCATTATATGGGTAAAAATGCATGTTATATTGAGAATAATATAAGTAATAAGTATAATTATTACAGTTCTGGCGATAATAACTGCATTATATGGGTAACACTGCACGTTATATTGCTAATAGTATAAGTAATAAGTATAATTATTACAGTTCTAACAATAATACCTCCATTATATGGGTAATAATGCATGTTATATTGATAATAATATAAGTAATAAGTATAATTATTACAGTTCTAGCGATAATAACTGCATTATATGGGTAATAATGCATGTTATATTGATAATAATATATGTAATATGTATAATTATTACAGTTCTAGCGATAATAACTGCATTATATGGGTAATAATGCACGTTATATTGCTAACAATATAAGTAATAAGTATAATTATTACAGTTCTAGCGATAATAACTGCATTATATGGGTAAAAATGCATGTTATATTGAGAATAGTATAAGTAATAAGTATAATTATTACAGTTCTGGCGATAATAACTGCATTATATGGGTAAAAATGCATGTTATATTGAGAATAATATAAGTAATAAGTATAATTATTACAGTTCTGGCGATAACAACTGCATTATATGGGTAATAATGCACGTTATATTGCTAACAATATAAGTAATAAGTATAATTATTACAGTTCTAGCGATAATAACTGCATTATATGGGTAAAAATGCATGTTATATTGAGAATAATATAAGTAATAAGTATAATTATTACAGTTCTGGCGATAATAACTGCATTATATGGGTAACACTGCACGTTATATTGCTAATAGTATAAGTAATAAGTATAATTATTACAGTTCTAACAATAATACCTCCATTATATGGGTAATAATGCATGTTATATTGATAATAATATAAGTAATAAGTATAATTATTACAGTTCTAGCGATAATAACTGCATTATATGGGTAATAATGCATGTTATATTGATAATATCGGGAGTAATAAGTATAATTATTATAGTTCTAGCGATAATAATAGTAAAATATGGCAAATAGTGCATGTTATAAGGAGAATAATAAAAGAAATATGTATATTTATTACAGTTCTATCGATAATAACTGCATAATATGGGTAATAATGCATGTTATATTGATAATAATATAAGTAATAAGTAGAATTATTACAGTTCTAGCGATAATAACTGCATTATATGGGTAATAATGCACGTTATATGGCTAACAATATAAGTAATAAGTATAATTATTACAGTTCTAGCGATAATACCTCCATTATATGGGTAATAATGCACGTTATATTGCTAATAATATAAGTAATGAGTACAATTATTACAGTTCTAGCAATAATACCTCCATTATATGGGTAATAATGCATGTTATATTGATAATGATATAAGTAATAAGTATAATTATTACAGTTCTAGCGATAATAACTGCATTATATGGGTAATAATGCACGTTATACTGCTAATAATATAAGTAATAAGTATAGTTATTACAGTTCTAGCGATAATAACTGTATTACATGGGTAATAATGCATGTTATATTGATAATATCGGGAGTAATAAGTATAATTATTATAGTTCTAGCGATAATAATAGTAAAATATGGCTAATAGTGCATGATATATTGATAATAGTAAAAGTAATAAGTATATTTATTACAGTTCTATCGATAATAACTGCATAATATGGGTAATAATGCATGTTATGTTGATGACAATGAAAGTAATACGTATGTTTATTATAGTTCTAGCGATAGTAACTGCATAATATGGGTAATAATGCATGTTATATTGAGAATAATATAAGTAATAAGTATAATTATTACAGTTCTAGCGATAATACCTCCATTATATTGGTAATAATGCATGTTATATTGATAACGATATAAGTAATAAGTATAATTATTACAATTCTAGCGATAATAACTGCATTATATGGGTAATAATGCATGTTATATTGATAATATCGGGAGTAATAAGTATAATTATTATAGTTCTAGCGATAATAATAGTAAAATATGGCAAATAGTGCATGTTATAAGGAGAATAATAAAAGAAATAAGTATATTTATTACAGTTCTATTGATAATAACTGCATAATATGGGTAATAATGCATGTTATATTGATAATATCGGGAGTAATAAGTATAATTATTATAGTTCTAGCGATAATAATAGTAAAATCTGGCAAATAGTGCATGTTATATTGAAAATAATAAAAGTAATAAGTATATTTATTACAGTTCTATCGATAATAACTGCATGATATGGGTAATAATGCATGTTATATTGATGATAATAAAAGTAATACGTATATTTATTATAGTTCTAGCGATAATAACTGCATAATATGGGTAATAATGCATGTTATATTGAGAATAATATAAGTGATAAGTATAATTATTACAGTTCTGGCGATAATAACTGCATTATATGGGTAATAATGCACGTTATATTGCTAATAGTATAAGTAATAAGTATAATTGTTACAGTTCTAGCGATAATACCTCCATTATGTGGGTAATAATGCATGTTATATTGATAATGATATAAGTAATAAGTATAATTATTACAGTTCTAGCGATAATAACTGCATAATATGGGTAATAATGCATGTTATATTGAGAATAATATAAGTAATAAGTATAATTATTACAGTTCTGGCGATAATAACTGCATTATATGGGTAATAATGCAATGTTATATTGATAATATCGGGAGTAATAAGTATAGTTATTATAGTTCTAGCGATAATAATAGTAAAATATGGCAAATAGTGCATGTTCTATTGATAATAATAAAAGTAATAAGTATATTTATTACAGTTCTATCGATAATAACTGCATGATATGGGTAATAATTATGTTATATTGATGATAATAAAATTAATACGTACATTTATTATAGTTCTAGCGATAATAACTGCATAATATGGGTAATAATGCATGTTATATTGATAATAATATATGTAATAAGTATAATTATTACAGTTCTAGCGATAATAACTGCATTATATGGGTAATAATGCACGTTATATTGCTAACAATATAAGTAATAAGTATAATTATTACAGTTCTAGCGATAATAACTGCATTATATGGGTAAAAATGCATGTTATATTGATAATATTGGGAGTAATAAGTATATTTATTATAGTTCTAGCGATAATAACTGCATAATATGGGTAATAATGCATGTTATATTGAGAATAATATAAGTAATAAGCATAATTATTACAGTTCTGGCGATAATAACTGCATTATATGGGTAACAATGCACGTTATATTGCTAATAGTATAAGTAATAAGTATAATTATTACAGTTCTAGCAATAATACCTCCATTATGTGGGTAATAATGCATGTTATATTGATAATAATATGAGTAATAAGTATAATTATTACAGTTCTAGCGATAATACCTCCATTATATGGGTAATAATGCACGTTATATTGCTAATAATATAAGTAATGAGTACAGTTATTACAGTTCTAGCCATAATAACTGCATTATATTGGTAATAATGCATGTTATATTGATAATAACATAAGTAATAAGTATAATTATTACAGTTCTAGCGATAATAACTGCATTATATGGGTAATAATGCATGTTATATTGATAATATCGGGAGTAATAAGTATAATTATTATAGTTCTAGCGATAATAATAGTAAAATATGGCAAATAGTGCATGTTATAAGGAGAATAATAAAAGAAATAAGTATATTTATTACAGTTCTATCGATAATAACTGCATAATATGGGTAATAATGCATGTTATATTGATAATAATATAAGTAATAAGTAGAATTATTACAGTTCTAGCGATAATAACTGCATTATATGGGTAATAATGCACGTTATATGGCTAACAATATAAGTAATAAGTATAATTATTACAGTTCTAGCGATAATACCTCCATTATATGGGTAATAATGCACGTTATATTGCTAATAATATAAGTAATGAGTACAATTATTACAGTTCTAGCAATAATACCTCCATTATATGGGTAATAATGCATGTTATACTGATAATATCGGGAGTAATAAGTATAATTATTATAGTTCTAGCGATAATAATAGTAAAATATGGCCAATAGTGCATGTTATATTGATAATAATAAAAGTAATAAGTATATTTATTACAGTTCTATCGATAATAACTGCATAATATGGGTAATAATGCATGTTATATTGATGATAATAAAAGTAATACGTATATTTATTATAGTTGTAGCGATAATAACTGCATAATATGGGTAATAATGCATGTTATATTGATAATAATATAAGTAATAAGTATAATTATTACAGTTCTAGCGATAATGACTGCATTATATGGGTAACAATGCACGTTATATTGCTAACAATATAAGTAATGAGTATAATTATTACAGTTCTAGCGATAATAACTGCATTATATGGGTAATAATGCATGTTACATTGATAATATTGGGAGTAATAAGTGTATTTATTATAGTTCTAGCGATTATAACTGCATAATATGGGTAATAATGCATGTTATGTTGATAATAATGTAAGTAATAAGTATAATTATTACAGTTCTAGCAATAATACCTCCATTATATGGGTAATAATGCATGTTATATTGATGATAATGAAAGTGATACGTGTATTTATTATAGTGCTTGCGATAATAACTGCATAATATGGGTAATAATGCATGTTATATTGAGAATAATATAAGTGATAAGTATAATTATTACAGTTCTGGCGATAATAACTGCATTATATGGGTAAAAATGCATGTTATATTGAGAATAATATAAGTAATAAGTATAATTATTACAGTTCTGGCGATAACAACTGCATTATATGGGTAATAATGCACGTTATATTGCTAACAATATAAGTAATAAGTATAACTATTACAGTTCTAGCGATAATAACTGCATTATATGGGTAAAAATGCATGTTATATTGAGAATAATATAAGTAATAAGTATAATTATTACAGTTCTGGCGATAATAACTGCATTATATGGGTAACAATGCACGTTATATTGCTAATAGTATAAGTAATGAGTACAGTTATTACAGTTCTAGCCATAATAACTGCATTATATTGGTAATAATGCATGTTATATTGATAATAATAAAAGTAATAAGTATATTTATTACAGTTCTATCGATAATAACTGCATGATATGGGTAATAATGCAATGTTATATTGATAATATCGGGAGTATTAAGTATAATTATTATAGTTCTAGCGATAATAATAGTAAAATATGGCAAATAGTGCATGTTATATTGATAATAATAAAAGTAATAAGTATATTTATTACAGTTCTATCGATAATAACTGCATAATATGGGTAATAATGCATGTTATATTGATGATAATAAAAGTAATACGTATATTTATTATAGTTGTAGCGATAATAACTGCATAATATGGGTAATAATGCATGTTATATTGATAATAATATAAGTAATAAGTATAATTATTACAGTTCTAGCGATAATGACTGCATTATATGGGTAACAATGCACGTTATATTGCTAACAATATAAGTAATGAGTATAATTATTACAGTTCTAGCGATAATAACTGCATTATATGGGTAAAAATGCATGTTATATTGAGAATAATATAAGTAATAAGTATAATTATTACAGTTCTGGCGATAATAACTTCTTTATATGGGTAATAATGCACGTTATATTGCTAATAGTATAAGTAATAAGTATAATTATTACAGTTCTAGCGATAATACCACCATTATATGGGTAATAATGCATGTTATATTGATAATGATATAAGTAATAAGTATAATTATTACAGTTCTAGCGATAATAACTGCATAATATGGGTAATAATGCACGTTATATTGCTAATAGTACAAGTAATAAGTATAATTATTACAGTTCTAGCGATAATACCTCCATTATATGGGTAATAATGCATGTTATACTGATAATATCGGGAGTAATAAGTATAATTATTATAGTTCTAGCGATAATAATAGTAAAATATGGCAAATAGTGCATGTTATATTGATAATAATAAAAGTAATAAGTATATTTATTACAGTTCTATCGATAATAACTGCATAATATGGGTAATAATTATGTTATATTGATGATAATAAAATTAATACGTACATTTATTATAGTTCTAGCGATAATAACTGCATAATATGGGTAATAATGCATGTTATATTGATAATAATATATGTAATAAGTATAATTATTACAGTTCTAGCGATAATAACTGCATTATATGGGTAATAATGCACGTTATATTGCTAACAATATAAGTAATAAGTATAATTATTACAGTTCTAGCGATAATAACTGCATTATATGGGTAAAAATGCATGTTATATTGAGAATAATATAAGTAATAAGTATAATTATTACAGTTCTGGCGATAATAACTGCATTATATGGGTAAAAATGCATGTTATATTGAGAATAATATAAGTAATAAGTATAATTATTACAGTTCTGGCGATAACAACTGCATTATATGGGTAATAATGCACGTTATATTGCTAACAATATAAGTAATAAGTATAATTATTACAGTTCTAGCGATAATAACTGCATTATATGGGTAAAAATGCATGTTATATTGAGAATAATATAAGTAATAAGTATAATTATTACAGTTCTGGCGATAATAACTGCATTATATGGGTAACACTGCACGTTATATTGCTAATAGTATAAGTAATAAGTATAATTATTACAGTTCTAACAATAATACCTCCATTATATGGGTAATAATGCATGTTATATTGATAATAATATAAGTAATAAGTATAATTATTACAGTTCTAGCGATAATACCTCCATTATATTGGTAATAATGCATGTTATATTGATAACGATATAAGTAATAAGTATAATTATTACAGTTCTAGCGATAATAACTGCATTATATGGGTAATAATGCATGTTATATTGATAATATCGGGAGTAATAAGTATAATTATTATAGTTCTAGCGATAATAATAGTAAAATATGGCAAATAGTGCATGTTATAAGGAGAATAATAAAAGAAATAAGTATATTTATTACAGTTCTATTGATAATAACTGCATAATATGGGTAATAATGCATGTTATATTGATAATATCGGGAGTAATAAGTATAATTATTATAGTTCTAGCGATAATAATAGTAAAATCTGGCAAATAGTGCATGTTATATTGATAATAATAAAAGTAATAAGTATATTTATTACAGTTCTATCGATAATAACTGCATGATATGGGTAATAATGCATGTTATATTGATGATAATAAAAGTAATACGTATATTTATTATAGTTCTAGCGATAATAACTGCATAATATGGGTAATAATGCATGTTATATTGAGAATAATATAAGTGATAAGTATAATTATTACAGTTCTGGCGATAATAACTGCATTATATGGGTAATAATGCACGTTATATTGCTAATAGTATAAGTAATAAGTATAATTGTTACAGTTCTAGCGATAATACCTCCATTATGTGGGTAATAATGCATGTTATATTGATAATGATATAAGTAATAAGTATAATTATTACAGTTCTAGCGATAATAACTGCATAATATGGGTAATAATGCATGTTATATTGAGAATAATATAAGTAATAAGTATAATTATTACAGTTCTGGCGATAATAACTGCATTATATGGGTAATAATGCAATGTTATATTGATAATATCGGGAGTAATAAGTATAGTTATTATAGTTCTAGCGATAATAATAGTAAAATATGGCAAATAGTGCATGTTCTATTGATAATAATAAAAGTAATAAGTATATTTATTACAGTTCTATCGATAATAACTGCATGATATGGGTAATAATTATGTTATATTGATGATAATAAAATTAATACGTACATTTATTATAGTTCTAGCGATAATAACTGCATAATATGGGTAATAATGCACGTTATATTGCTAACAATATAAGTAATAAGTATAATTATTACAGTTCTAGCGATAATAACTGCATTATATGGGTAAAAATGCATGTTATATTGATAATATTGGGAGTAATAAGTATATTTATTATAGTTCTAGCGATAATAACTGCATAATATGGGTAATAATGCATGTTATATTGAGAATAATATAAGTAATAAGCATAATTATTACAGTTCTGGCGATAATAACTGCATTATATGGGTAACAATGCACGTTATATTGCTAATAGTATAAGTAATAAGTATAATTATTACAGTTCTAGCAATAATACCTCCATTATGTGGGTAATAATGCATGTTATATTGATAATAATATGAGTAATAAGTATAATTATTACAGTTCTAGCGATAATACCTCCATTATATGGGTAATAATGCACGTTATATTGCTAATAATATAAGTAATGAGTACAGTTATTACAGTTCTAGCCATAATAACTGCATTATATTGGTAATAATGCATGTTATATTGATAATAACATAAGTAATAAGTATAATTATTACAGTTCTAGCGATAATAACTGCATTATATGGGTAATAATGCATGTTATATTGATAATATCGGGAGTAATAAGTATAATTATTACAGTTCTAGCGATAATAACTGCATTATATGGGTAATAATGCACGTTATATTGCTAACAATATAAGTAATAAGTATAATTATTACAGTTCTAGCGATAATAACTGCATTATATGGGTAAAAATGCATGTTATATTGAGAATAATATAAGTAATAAGTATAATTATTACAGTTCTGGCGATAATAACTGCATTATATGGGTAAAAATGCATGTTATATTGAGAATAATATAAGTAATAAGTATAATTATTACAGTTCTGGCGATAACAACTGCATTATATGGGTAATAATGCACGTTATATTGCTAACAATATAAGTAATAAGTATAATTATTACAGTTCTAGCGATAATAACTGCATTATATGGGTAAAAATGCATGTTATATTGATAATATTGGGAGTAATAAGTATATTTATTATAGTTCTAGCGATAATAACTGCATAATATGGGTAATAATGCATGTTATATTGAGAATAATATAAGTAATAAGCATAATTATTACAGTTCTGGCGATAATAACTGCATTATATGGGTAACAATGCACGTTATATTGCTAATAGTATAAGTAATAAGTATAATTATTACAGTTCTAGCAATAATACCTCCATTATGTGGGTAATAATGCATGTTATATTTATAATAATATGAGTAATAAGTATAATTATTACAGTTCTAGCGATAATACCTCCATTATATGGGTAATAATGCACGTTATATTGCTAATAATATAAGTAATGAGTACAGTTATTACAGTTCTAGCCATAATAACTGCATTATATTGGTAATAATGCATGTTATATTGATAATAACATAAGTAATAAGTATAATTATTACAGTTCTAGCGATAATAACTGCATTATATGGGTAATAATGCATGTTATATTGATAATATCGGGAGTAATAAGTATAATTATTACAGTTCTAGCGATAATAACTGCATTATATGGGTAATAATGCACGTTATATTGCTAACAATATAAGTAATAAGTATAATTATTACAGTTCTAGCGATAATAACTGCATTATATGGGTAAAAATGCATGTTATATTGAGAATAATATAAGTAATAAGTATAATTATTACAGTTCTGGCGATAATAACTGCATTATATGGGTAAAAATGCATGTTATATTGAGAATAATATAAGTAATAAGTATAATTATTACAGTTCTGGCGATAACAACTGCATTATATGGGTAATAATGCACGTTATATTGCTAACAATATAAGTAATAAGTATAATTATTACAGTTCTAGCGATAATAACTGCATTATATGGGTAAAAATGCATGTTATATTGAGAATAATATAAGTAATAAGTATAATTATTACAGTTCTGGCGATAATAACTGCATTATATGGGTAACACTGCACGTTATATTGCTAATAGTATAAGTAATAAGTATAATTATTACAGTTCTAACAATAATACCTCCATTATATGGGTAATAATGCATGTTATATTGATAATAATATAAGTAATAAGTATAATTATTACAGTTCTAGCGATAATAACTGCATTATATGGGTAATAATGCATGTTATATTGATAATATCGGGAGTAATAAGTATAATTATTATAGTTCTAGCGATAATAATAGTAAAATATGGCAAATAGTGCATGTTATAAGGAGAATAATAAAAGAAATAAGTATATTTATTACAGTTCTATCGATAATAACTGCATAATATGGGTAATAATGCATGTTATATTGATAATAATATAAGTAATAAGTAGAATTATTACAGTTCTAGCGATAATAACTGCATTATATGGGTAAAAATGCATGTTATATTGAGAATAATATAAGTAATAAGTATAATTATTACAGTTCTGGCGATAATAACTGCATTATATGGGTAAAAATGCATGTTATATTGAGAATAATATAAGTAATAAGTATAATTATTACAGTTCTGGCGATAACAACTGCATTATATGGGTAATAATGCACGTTATATTGCTAACAATATAAGTAATAAGTATAATTATTACAGTTCTAGCGATAATAACTGCATTATATGGGTAAAAATGCATGTTATATTGAGAATAATATAAGTAATAAGTATAATTATTACAGTTCTGGCGATAATAACTGCATTATATGGGTAACACTGCACGTTATATTGCTAATAGTATAAGTAATAAGTATAATTATTACAGTTCTAACAATAATACCTCCATTATATGGGTAATAATGCATGTTATATTGATAATAATATAAGTAATAAGTATAATTATTACAGTTCTAGCGATAATAACTGCATTATATGGGTAATAATGCATGTTATATTGATAATAATATATGTAATAAGTATAATTATTACAGTTCTAGCGATAATAACTGCATTATATGGGTAATAATGCACGTTATATTGCTAACAATATAAGTAATAAGTATAATTATTACAGTTCTAGCGATAATAACTGCATTATATGGGTAAAAATGCATGTTATATTGAGAATAATATAAGTAATAAGTATAATTATTACAGTTCTGGCGATAATAACTGCATTATATGGGTAAAAATGCATGTTATATTGAGAATAATATAAGTAATAAGTATAATTATTACAGTTCTGGCGATAACAACTGCATTATATGGGTAATAATGCACGTTATATTGCTAACAATATAAGTAATAAGTATAATTATTACAGTTCTAGCGATAATAACTGCATTATATGGGTAAAAATGCATGTTATATTGAGAATAATATAAGTAATAAGTATAATTATTACAGTTCTGGCGATAATAACTGCATTATATGGGTAACACTGCACGTTATATTGCTAATAGTATAAGTAATAAGTATAATTATTACAGTTCTAACAATAATACCTCCATTATATGGGTAATAATGCATGTTATATTGATAATAATATAAGTAATAAGTATAATTATTACAGTTCTAGCGATAATAACTGCATTATATGGGTAATAATGCATGTTATATTGATAATATCGGGAGTAATAAGTATAATTATTATAGTTCTAGCGATAATAATAGTAAAATATGGCAAATAGTGCATGTTATAAGGAGAATAATAAAAGAAATATGTATATTTATTACAGTTCTATCGATAATAACTGCATAATATGGGTAATAATGCATGTTATATTGATAATAATATAAGTAATAAGTAGAATTATTACAGTTCTAGCGATAATAACTGCATTATATGGGTAATAATGCACGTTATATGGCTAACAATATAAGTAATAAGTATAATTATTACAGTTCTAGCGATAATACCTCCATTATATGGGTAATAATGCACGTTATATTGCTAATAATATAAGTAATGAGTACAATTATTACAGTTCTAGCAATAATACCTCCATTATATGGGTAATAATGCATGTTATACTGATAATATCGGGAGTAATAAGTATAATTATTATAGTTCTAGCGATAATAATAGTAAAATATGGCTAATAGTGCATGATATATTGATAATAGTAAAAGTAATAAGTATATTTATTACAGTTCTATCGATAATAACTGCATAATATGGGTAATAATGCATGTTATGTTGATGACAATGAAAGTAATACGTATGTTTATTATAGTTCTAGCGATAGTAACTGCATAATATGGGTAATAATGCATGTTATATTGAGAATAATATAAGTAATAAGTATAATTATTACAGTTCTAGCGATAATACCTCCATTATATTGGTAATAATGCATGTTATATTGATAACGATATAAGTAATAAGTATAATTATTACAGTTCTAGCGATAATAACTGCATTGTATGGGTAATAATGCATGTTATATTGATAATATCGGGAGTAATAAGTATAATTATTATAGTTCTAGCGATAATAATAGTAAAATATGGCAAATAGTGCATGTTATATTGATAATAATAAAACTAATAAGTATATTTATTACAGTTCTATCGATAATAACTGCATAATATGGATAATAATTATGTTATATTGATGATAATAAGAGTAATACGTATATTTATTATAGTTCTAGCGATAATAACTGCATAATATGGGTAATAATGCATGTTATATTGAGAATAATATAAGTAATAAGTATAATTATTACAGTTCTGGCGATAATAACTGCATTATATGGGTAATAATGCAATGTTATATTGATAATATCGGGAGTATTAAGTATAATTATTATAGTTCTAGCGATAATAATAGTAAAATATGGCAAATAGTGCATGTTATATTGATAATAATAAAAGTAATAAGTATATTTATTACAGTTCTATCGATAATAACTGCATAATATGGGTAATAATTATGTTATATTGATGATAATAAAATTAATACGTACATTTATTATAGTTCTAGCGATAATAACTGCATAATATGGGTAATAATGCATGTTATATTGATAATAATATATGTAATAAGTATAATTATTACAGTTCTAGCGATAATAACTGCATTATATGGGTAATAATGCACGTTATATTGCTAACAATATAAGTAATAAGTATAATTATTACAGTTCTAGCGATAATAACTGCATTATATGGGTAAAAATGCATGTTATATTGAGAATAATATAAGTAATAAGTATAATTATTACAGTTCTGGCGATAATAACTGCATTATATGGGTAAAAATGCATGTTATATTGAGAATAATATAAGTAATAAGTATAATTATTACAGTTCTGGCGATAACAACTGCATTATATGGGTAATAATGCACGTTATATTGCTAACAATATAAGTAATAAGTATAATTATTACAGTTCTAGCGATAATAACTGCATTATATGGGTAAAAATGCATGTTATATTGAGAATAATATAAGTAATAAGTATAATTATTACAGTTCTGGCGATAATAACTGCATTATATGGGTAACACTGCACGTTATATTGCTAATAGTATAAGTAATAAGTATAATTATTACAGTTCTAACAATAATACCTCCATTATATGGGTAATAATGCATGTTATATTGATAATAATATAAGTAATAAGTATAATTATTACAGTTCTAGCGATAATACCTCCATTATATGGGTAATAATGCACGTTATATTGCTAATAATATAAGTAATGAGTACAGTTATTACAGTTCTAGCCATAATAACTGCATTATATTGGTAATAATGCATGTTATATTGATAATAATAAAAGTAATAAGTATATTTATTACAGTTCTATCGATAATAACTGCATGATATGGGTAATAATGCATGTTATATTGATGATAATAAAAGTAATACGTATATTTATTACAGTTCTAGCGATAATAACTGCATAATATGGGTAATAATGCATGTTATATTGAGAATAATATAAGTAATAAGTATAATTATTACAGTTCTGGCGATAATAACTGCATTATATGGGTAATAATGCAATGTTATATTGATAATATCGGGAGTAATAAGTATAATTATTATAGTTCTAGCGATAATAATAGTAAAATATGGCAAATAGTGCATGTTATATTGATAATAATAAAAGTAATAAGTATATTTATTACAGTTCTATCGATAATAACTGCATAATATGGGTAATAATGCATGTTATATTGATGATAATAAAAGTAATACGTATATTTATTATAGTTGTAGCGATAATAACTGCATAATATGGGTAATAATGCATGTTATATTGAGAATAATATAAGTAATAAGTATAATTATTACAGTTCTGGCGATAATAACTGCATTATATGGGTAATAATGCAATGTTATATTGATAATATCGGGAGTAATAAGTATAATTATTATAGTTCTAGCGATAATAATAGTAAAATATGGCCAATAGTGCATGTTATATTGATAATAATAAAAGTAATAAGTATATTTATTACAGTTCTATCGATAATAACTGCATAATATGGGTAATAATGCATGTTATATTGATGATAATAAAAGTAATACGTATATTTATTATAGTTGTAGCGATAATAACTGCATAATATGGGTAATAATGCATGTTATATTGATAATAATATAAGTAATAAGTATAATTATTACAGTTCTAGCGATAATGACTGCATTATATGGGTAACAATGCACGTTATATTGCTAACAATATAAGTAATGAGTATAATTATTACAGTTCTAGCGATAATAACTGCATTATATGGGTAATAATGCATGTTACATTGATAATATTGGGAGTAATAAGTGTATTTATTATAGTTCTAGCGATTATAACTGCATAATATGGGTAATAATGCATGTTATGTTGATAATAATGTAAGTAATAAGTATAATTATTACAGTTCTAGCAATAATACCTCCATTATATGGGTAATAATGCATGTTATATTGATGATAATGAAAGTGATACGTGTATTTATTATAGTGCTTGCGATAATAACTGCATAATATGGGTAATAATGCATGTTATATTGAGAATAATATAAGTGATAAGTATAATTATTACAGTTCTGGCGATAATAACTGCATTATATGGGTAAAAATGCATGTTATATTGAGAATAATATAAGTAATAAGTATAATTATTACAGTTCTGGCGATAACAACTGCATTATATGGGTAATAATGCACGTTATATTGCTAACAATATAAGTAATAAGTATAACTATTACAGTTCTAGCGATAATAACTGCATTATATGGGTAAAAATGCATGTTATATTGAGAATAATATAAGTAATAAGTATAATTATTACAGTTCTGGCGATAATAACTGCATTATATGGGTAACAATGCACGTTATATTGCTAATAGTATAAGTAATGAGTACAGTTATTACAGTTCTAGCCATAATAACTGCATTATATTGGTAATAATGCATGTTATATTGATAATAATAAAAGTAATAAGTATATTTATTACAGTTCTATCGATAATAACTGCATGATATGGGTAATAATGCAATGTTATATTGATAATATCGGGAGTATTAAGTATAATTATTATAGTTCTAGCGATAATAATAGTAAAATATGGCAAATAGTGCATGTTATATTGATAATAATAAAAGTAATAAGTATATTTATTACAGTTCTATCGATAATAACTGCATAATATGGGTAATAATGCATGTTATATTGATGATAATAAAAGTAATACGTATATTTATTATAGTTGTAGCGATAATAACTGCATAATATGGGTAATAATGCATGTTATATTGATAATAATATAAGTAATAAGTATAATTATTACAGTTCTAGCGATAATGACTGCATTATATGGGTAACAATGCACGTTATATTGCTAACAATATAAGTAATGAGTATAATTATTACAGTTCTAGCGATAATAACTGCATTATATGGGTAAAAATGCATGTTATATTGAGAATAATATAAGTAATAAGTATAATTATTACAGTTCTGGCGATAATAACTTCTTTATATGGGTAATAATGCACGTTATATTGCTAATAGTATAAGTAATAAGTATAATTATTACAGTTCTAGCGATAATACCACCATTATATGGGTAATAATGCATGTTATATTGATAATGATATAAGTAATAAGTATAATTATTACAGTTCTAGCGATAATAACTGCATAATATGGGTAATAATGCACGTTATATTGCTAATAGTACAAGTAATAAGTATAATTATTACAGTTCTAGCGATAATACCTCCATTATATGGGTAATAATGCATGTTATACTGATAATATCGGGAGTAATAAGTATAATTATTATAGTTCTAGCGATAATAATAGTAAAATATGGCAAATAGTGCATGTTATATTGATAATAATAAAAGTAATAAGTATATTTATTACAGTTCTATCGATAATAACTGCATAATATGGGTAATAATTATGTTATATTGATGATAATAAAATTAATACGTACATTTATTATAGTTCTAGCGATAATAACTGCATAATATGGGTAATAATGCATGTTATATTGATAATAATATATGTAATAAGTATAATTATTACAGTTCTAGCGATAATAACTGCATTATATGGGTAATAATGCACGTTATATTGCTAACAATATAAGTAATAAGTATAATTATTACAGTTCTAGCGATAATAACTGCATTATATGGGTAAAAATGCATGTTATATTGAGAATAATATAAGTAATAAGTATAATTATTACAGTTCTGGCGATAATAACTGCATTATATGGGTAAAAATGCATGTTATATTGAGAATAATATAAGTAATAAGTATAATTATTACAGTTCTGGCGATAACAACTGCATTATATGGGTAATAATGCACGTTATATTGCTAACAATATAAGTAATAAGTATAATTATTACAGTTCTAGCGATAATAACTGCATTATATGGGTAAAAATGCATGTTATATTGAGAATAATATAAGTAATAAGTATAATTATTACAGTTCTGGCGATAATAACTGCATTATATGGGTAACACTGCACGTTATATTGCTAATAGTATAAGTAATAAGTATAATTATTACAGTTCTAACAATAATACCTCCATTATATGGGTAATAATGCATGTTATATTGATAATAATATAAGTAATAAGTATAATTATTACAGTTCTAGCGATAATACCTCCATTATATTGGTAATAATGCATGTTATATTGATAACGATATAAGTAATAAGTATAATTATTACAGTTCTAGCGATAATAACTGCATTATATGGGTAATAATGCATGTTATATTGATAATATCGGGAGTAATAAGTATAATTATTATAGTTCTAGCGATAATAATAGTAAAATATGGCAAATAGTGCATGTTATAAGGAGAATAATAAAAGAAATAAGTATATTTATTACAGTTCTATTGATAATAACTGCATAATATGGGTAATAATGCATGTTATATTGATAATATCGGGAGTAATAAGTATAATTATTATAGTTCTAGCGATAATAATAGTAAAATCTGGCAAATAGTGCATGTTATATTGATAATAATAAAAGTAATAAGTATATTTATTACAGTTCTATCGATAATAACTGCATGATATGGGTAATAATGCATGTTATATTGATGATAATAAAAGTAATACGTATATTTATTATAGTTCTAGCGATAATAACTGCATAATATGGGTAATAATGCATGTTATATTGAGAATAATATAAGTGATAAGTATAATTATTACAGTTCTGGCGATAATAACTGCATTATATGGGTAATAATGCACGTTATATTGCTAATAGTATAAGTAATAAGTATAATTGTTACAGTTCTAGCGATAATACCTCCATTATGTGGGTAATAATGCATGTTATATTGATAATGATATAAGTAATAAGTATAATTATTACAGTTCTAGCGATAATAACTGCATAATATGGGTAATAATGCATGTTATATTGAGAATAATATAAGTAATAAGTATAATTATTACAGTTCTGGCGATAATAACTGCATTATATGGGTAATAATGCAATGTTATATTGATAATATCGGGAGTAATAAGTATAGTTATTATAGTTCTAGCGATAATAATAGTAAAATATGGCAAATAGTGCATGTTCTATTGATAATAATAAAAGTAATAAGTATATTTATTACAGTTCTATCGATAATAACTGCATGATATGGGTAATAATTATGTTATATTGATGATAATAAAATTAATACGTACATTTATTATAGTTCTAGCGATAATAACTGCATAATATGGGTAATAATGCACGTTATATTGCTAACAATATAAGTAATAAGTATAATTATTACAGTTCTAGCGATAATAACTGCATTATATGGGTAAAAATGCATGTTATATTGATAATATTGGGAGTAATAAGTATATTTATTATAGTTCTAGCGATAATAACTGCATAATATGGGTAATAATGCATGTTATATTGAGAATAATATAAGTAATAAGCATAATTATTACAGTTCTGGCGATAATAACTGCATTATATGGGTAACAATGCACGTTATATTGCTAATAGTATAAGTAATAAGTATAATTATTACAGTTCTAGCAATAATACCTCCATTATGTGGGTAATAATGCATGTTATATTGATAATAATATGAGTAATAAGTATAATTATTACAGTTCTAGCGATAATACCTCCATTATATGGGTAATAATGCACGTTATATTGCTAATAATATAAGTAATGAGTACAGTTATTACAGTTCTAGCCATAATAACTGCATTATATTGGTAATAATGCATGTTATATTGATAATAACATAAGTAATAAGTATAATTATTACAGTTCTAGCGATAATAACTGCATTATATGGGTAATAATGCATGTTATATTGATAATATCGGGAGTAATAAGTATAATTATTACAGTTCTAGCGATAATAACTGCATTATATGGGTAATAATGCACGTTATATTGCTAACAATATAAGTAATAAGTATAATTATTACAGTTCTAGCGATAATAACTGCATTATATGGGTAAAAATGCATGTTATATTGAGAATAATATAAGTAATAAGTATAATTATTACAGTTCTGGCGATAATAACTGCATTATATGGGTAAAAATGCATGTTATATTGAGAATAATATAAGTAATAAGTATAATTATTACAGTTCTGGCGATAACAACTGCATTATATGGGTAATAATGCACGTTATATTGCTAACAATATAAGTAATAAGTATAATTATTACAGTTCTAGCGATAATAACTGCATTATATGGGTAAAAATGCATGTTATATTGATAATATTGGGAGTAATAAGTATATTTATTATAGTTCTAGCGATAATAACTGCATAATATGGGTAATAATGCATGTTATATTGAGAATAATATAAGTAATAAGCATAATTATTACAGTTCTGGCGATAATAACTGCATTATATGGGTAACAATGCACGTTATATTGCTAATAGTATAAGTAATAAGTATAATTATTACAGTTCTAGCAATAATACCTCCATTATGTGGGTAATAATGCATGTTATATTGATAATAATATGAGTAATAAGTATAATTATTACAGTTCTAGCGATAATACCTCCATTATATGGGTAATAATGCACGTTATATTGCTAATAATATAAGTAATGAGTACAGTTATTACAGTTCTAGCCATAATAACTGCATTATATTGGTAATAATGCATGTTATATTGATAATAACATAAGTAATAAGTATAATTATTACAGTTCTAGCGATAATAACTGCATTATATGGGTAATAATGCATGTTATATTGATAATATCGGGAGTAATAAGTATAATTATTACAGTTCTAGCGATAATAACTGCATTATATGGGTAATAATGCACGTTATATTGCTAACAATATAAGTAATAAGTATAATTATTACAGTTCTAGCGATAATAACTGCATTATATGGGTAAAAATGCATGTTATATTGAGAATAATATAAGTAATAAGTATAATTATTACAGTTCTGGCGATAATAACTGCATTATATGGGTAAAAATGCATGTTATATTGAGAATAATATAAGTAATAAGTATAATTATTACAGTTCTGGCGATAACAACTGCATTATATGGGTAATAATGCACGTTATATTGCTAACAATATAAGTAATAAGTATAATTATTACAGTTCTAGCGATAATAACTGCATTATATGGGTAAAAATGCATGTTATATTGAGAATAATATAAGTAATAAGTATAATTATTACAGTTCTGGCGATAATAACTGCATTATATGGGTAACACTGCACGTTATATTGCTAATAGTATAAGTAATAAGTATAATTATTACAGTTCTAACAATAATACCTCCATTATATGGGTAATAATGCATGTTATATTGATAATAATATAAGTAATAAGTATAATTATTACAGTTCTAGCGATAATAACTGCATTATATGGGTAATAATGCATGTTATATTGATAATATCGGGAGTAATAAGTATAATTATTATAGTTCTAGCGATAATAATAGTAAAATATGGCAAATAGTGCATGTTATAAGGAGAATAATAAAAGAAATATGTATATTTATTACAGTTCTATCGATAATAACTGCATAATATGGGTAATAATGCATGTTATATTGATAATAATATAAGTAATAAGTAGAATTATTACAGTTCTAGCGATAATAACTGCATTATATGGGTAATAATGCACGTTATATGGCTAACAATATAAGTAATAAGTATAATTATTACAGTTCTAGCGATAATACCTCCATTATATGGGTAATAATGCACGTTATATTGCTAATAATATAAGTAATGAGTACAATTATTACAGTTCTAGCAATAATACCTCCATTATATGGGTAATAATGCATGTTATATTGATAATGATATAAGTAATAAGTATAATTATTACAGTTCTAGCGATAATAACTGCATTATATGGGTAATAATGCACGTTATACTGCTAATAATATAAGTAATAAGTATAGTTATTACAGTTCTAGCGATAATAACTGTATTACATGGGTAATAATGCATGTTATATTGATAATATCGGGAGTAATAAGTATAATTATTATAGTTCTAGCGATAATAATAGTAAAATATGGCTAATAGTGCATGATATATTGATAATAGTAAAAGTAATAAGTATATTTATTACAGTTCTATCGATAATAACTGCATAATATGGGTAATAATGCATGTTATGTTGATGACAATGAAAGTAATACGTATGTTTATTATAGTTCTAGCGATAGTAACTGCATAATATGGGTAATAATGCATGTTATATTGAGAATAATATAAGTAATAAGTATAATTATTACAGTTCTAGCGATAATACCTCCATTATATTGGTAATAATGCATGTTATATTGATAACGATATAAGTAATAAGTATAATTATTACAATTCTAGCGATAATAACTGCATTACATGGGTAATAATGCATGTTATATTGATAATATCGGGAGTAATAAGTATAATTATTATAGTTCTAGCGATAATAATAGTAAAATATGGCAAATAGTGCATGTTATAAGGAGAATAATAAAAGAAATAAGTATATTTATTACAGTTCTATTGATAATAACTGCATAATATGGGTAATAATGCATGTTATATTGATAATATCGGGAGTAATAAGTATAATTATTATAGTTCTAGCGATAATAATAGTAAAATCTGGCAAATAGTGCATGTTATATTGATAATAATAAAAGTAATAAGTATATTTATTACAGTTCTATCGATAATAACTGCATGATATGGGTAATAATGCATGTTATATTGATGATAATAAAAGTAATACGTATATTTATTATAGTTCTAGCGATAATAACTGCATAATATGGGTAATAATGCATGTTATATTGAGAATAATATAAGTGATAAGTATAATTATTACAGTTCTGGCGATAATAACTGCATTATATGGGTAATAATGCACGTTATATTGCTAATAGTATAAGTAATAAGTATAATTGTTACAGTTCTAGCGATAATACCTCCATTATGTGGGTAATAATGCATGTTATATTGATAATGATATAAGTAATAAGTATAATTATTACAGTTCTAGCGATAATAACTGCATAATATGGGTAATAATGCATGTTATATTGAGAATAATATAAGTAATAAGTATAATTATTACAGTTCTGGCGATAATAACTGCATTATATGGGTAATAATGCAATGTTATATTGATAATATCGGGAGTAATAAGTATAGTTATTATAGTTCTAGCGATAATAATAGTAAAATATGGCAAATAGTGCATGTTCTATTGATAATAATAAAAGTAATAAGTATATTTATTACAGTTCTATCGATAATAACTGCATGATATGGGTAATAATTATGTTATATTGATGATAATAAAATTAATACGTACATTTATTATAGTTCTAGCGATAATAACTGCATAATATGGGTAATAATGCATGTTATATTGATAATAATATATGTAATAAGTATAATTATTACAGTTCTAGCGATAATAACTGCATTATATGGGTAATAATGCACGTTATATTGCTAACAATATAAGTAATAAGTATAATTATTACAGTTCTAGCGATAATAACTGCATTATATGGGTAAAAATGCATGTTATATTGATAATATTGGGAGTAATAAGTATATTTATTATAGTTCTAGCGATAATAACTGCATAATATGGGTAATAATGCATGTTATATTGAGAATAATATAAGTAATAAGCATAATTATTACAGTTCTGGCGATAATAACTGCATTATATGGGTAACAATGCACGTTATATTGCTAATAGTATAAGTAATAAGTATAATTATTACAGTTCTAGCAATAATACCTCCATTATGTGGGTAATAATGCATGTTATATTGATAATAATATGAGTAATAAGTATAATTATTACAGTTCTAGCGATAATACCTCCATTATATGGGTAATAATGCACGTTATATTGCTAATAATATAAGTAATGAGTACAGTTATTACAGTTCTAGCCATAATAACTGCATTATATTGGTAATAATGCATGTTATATTGATAATAACATAAGTAATAAGTATAATTATTACAGTTCTAGCGATAATAACTGCATTATATGGGTAATAATGCATGTTATATTGATAATATCGGGAGTAATAAGTATAATTATTATAGTTCTAGCGATAATAATAGTAAAATATGGCAAATAGTGCATGTTATAAGGAGAATAATAAAAGAAATAAGTATATTTATTACAGTTCTATCGATAATAACTGCATAATATGGGTAATAATGCATGTTATATTGATAATAATATAAGTAATAAGTAGAATTATTACAGTTCTAGCGATAATAACTGCATTATATGGGTAATAATGCACGTTATATGGCTAACAATATAAGTAATAAGTATAATTATTACAGTTCTAGCGATAATACCTCCATTATATGGGTAATAATGCACGTTATATTGCTAATAATATAAGTAATGAGTACAATTATTACAGTTCTAGCAATAATACCTCCATTATATGGGTAATAATGCATGTTATACTGATAATATCGGGAGTAATAAGTATAATTATTATAGTTCTAGCGATAATAATAGTAAAATATGGCTAATAGTGCATGATATATTGATAATAGTAAAAGTAATAAGTATATTTATTACAGTTCTATCGATAATAACTGCATAATATGGGTAATAATGCATGTTATGTTGATGACAATGAAAGTAATACGTATGTTTATTATAGTTCTAGCGATAGTAACTGCATAATATGGGTAATAATGCATGTTATATTGAGAATAATATAAGTAATAAGTATAATTATTACAGTTCTAGCGATAATACCTCCATTATATTGGTAATAATGCATGTTATATTGATAACGATATAAGTAATAAGTATAATTATTACAGTTCTAGCGATAATAACTGCATTGTATGGGTAATAATGCATGTTATATTGATAATATCGGGAGTAATAAGTATAATTATTATAGTTCTAGCGATAATAATAGTAAAATATGGCAAATAGTGCATGTTATATTGATAATAATAAAACTAATAAGTATATTTATTACAGTTCTATCGATAATAACTGCATAATATGGATAATAATTATGTTATATTGATGATAATAAGAGTAATACGTATATTTATTATAGTTCTAGCGATAATAACTGCATAATATGGGTAATAATGCATGTTATATTGAGAATAATATAAGTAATAAGTATAATTATTATAGTTCTGGCGATAATAACTGCATTATATGGGTAATAATGCAATGTTATATTGATAATATCGGGAGTATTAAGTATAATTATTATAGTTCTAGCGATAATAATAGTAAAATATGGCAAATAGTGCATGTTATATTGATAATAATAAAAGTAATAAGTATATTTATTACAGTTCTATCGATAATAACTGCATAATATGGGTAATAATTATGTTATATTGATGATAATAAAATTAATACGTACATTTATTATAGTTCTAGCGATAATAACTGCATAATATGGGTAATAATGCATGTTATATTGATAATAATATATGTAATAAGTATAATTATTACAGTTCTGGCGATAACAACTGCATTATATGGGTAATAATGCACGTTATATTGCTAACAATATAAGTAATAAGTATAATTATTACAGTTCTAGCGATAATAACTGCATTATATGGGTAAAAATGCATGTTATATTGAGAATAATATAAGTAATAAGTATAATTATTACAGTTCTGGCGATAATAACTGCATTATATGGGTAACACTGCACGTTATATTGCTAATAGTATAAGTAATAAGTATAATTATTACAGTTCTAACAATAATACCTCCATTATATGGGTAATAATGCATGTTATATTGATAATAATATAAGTAATAAGTATAATTATTACAGTTCTAGCGATAATACCTCCATTATATGGGTAATAATGCACGTTATATTGCTAATAATATAAGTAATGAGTACAGTTATTACAGTTCTAGCCATAATAACTGCATTATATTGGTAATAATGCATGTTATATTGATAATAATAAAAGTAATAAGTATATTTATTACAGTTCTATCGATAATAACTGCATGATATGGGTAATAATGCATGTTATATTGATGATAATAAAAGTAATACGTATATTTATTACAGTTCTAGCGATAATAACTGCATAATATGGGTAATAATGCATGTTATATTGAGAATAATATAAGTAATAAGTATAATTATTACAGTTCTGGCGATAATAACTGCATTATATGGGTAATAATGCAATGTTATATTGATAATATCGGGAGTAATAAGTATAATTATTATAGTTCTAGCGATAATAATAGTAAAATATGGCAAATAGTGCATGTTATATTGATAATAATAAAAGTAATAAGTATATTTATTACAGTTCTATCGATAATAACTGCATAATATGGGTAATAATGCATGTTATATTGATGATAATAAAAGTAATACGTATATTTATTATAGTTGTAGCGATAATAACTGCATAATATGGGTAATAATGCATGTTATATTGAGAATAATATAAGTAATAAGTATAATTATTACAGTTCTGGCGATAATAACTGCATTATATGGGTAATAATGCAATGTTATATTGATAATATCGGGAGTAATAAGTATAATTATTATAGTTCTAGCGATAATAATAGTAAAATATGGCCAATAGTGCATGTTATATTGATAATAATAAAAGTAATAAGTATATTTATTACAGTTCTATCGATAATAACTGCATAATATGGGTAATAATGCATGTTATATTGATGATAATAAAAGTAATACGTATATTTATTATAGTTGTAGCGATAATAACTGCATAATATGGGTAATAATGCATGTTATATTGATAATAATATAAGTAATAAGTATAATTATTACAGTTCTAGCGATAATGACTGCATTATATGGGTAACAATGCACGTTATATTGCTAACAATATAAGTAATGAGTATAATTATTACAGTTCTAGCGATAATAACTGCATTATATGGGTAATAATGCATGTTACATTGATAATATTGGGAGTAATAAGTGTATTTATTATAGTTCTAGCGATTATAACTGCATAATATGGGTAATAATGCATGTTATGTTGATAATAATGTAAGTAATAAGTATAATTATTACAGTTCTAGCAATAATACCTCCATTATATGGGTAATAATGCATGTTATATTGATGATAATGAAAGTGATACGTGTATTTATTATAGTGCTTGCGATAATAACTGCATAATATGGGTAATAATGCATGTTATATTGAGAATAATATAAGTGATAAGTATAATTATTACAGTTCTGGCGATAATAACTGCATTATATGGGTAAAAATGCATGTTATATTGAGAATAATATAAGTAATAAGTATAATTATTACAGTTCTGGCGATAACAACTGCATTATATGGGTAATAATGCACGTTATATTGCTAACAATATAAGTAATAAGTATAACTATTACAGTTCTAGCGATAATAACTGCATTATATGGGTAAAAATGCATGTTATATTGAGAATAATATAAGTAATAAGTATAATTATTACAGTTCTGGCGATAATAACTGCATTATATGGGTAACAATGCACGTTATATTGCTAATAGTATAAGTAATGAGTACAGTTATTACAGTTCTAGCCATAATAACTGCATTATATTGGTAATAATGCATGTTATATTGATAATAATAAAAGTAATAAGTATATTTATTACAGTTCTATCGATAATAACTGCATGATATGGGTAATAATGCAATGTTATATTGATAATATCGGGAGTATTAAGTATAATTATTATAGTTCTAGCGATAATAATAGTAAAATATGGCAAATAGTGCATGTTATATTGATAATAATAAAAGTAATAAGTATATTTATTACAGTTCTATCGATAATAACTGCATAATATGGGTAATAATGCATGTTATATTGATGATAATAAAAGTAATACGTATATTTATTATAGTTGTAGCGATAATAACTGCATAATATGGGTAATAATGCATGTTATATTGATAATAATATAAGTAATAAGTATAATTATTACAGTTCTAGCGATAATGACTGCATTATATGGGTAACAATGCACGTTATATTGCTAACAATATAAGTAATGAGTATAATTATTACAGTTCTAGCGATAATAACTGCATTATATGGGTAAAAATGCATGTTATATTGAGAATAATATAAGTAATAAGTATAATTATTACAGTTCTGGCGATAATAACTTCTTTATATGGGTAATAATGCACGTTATATTGCTAATAGTATAAGTAATAAGTATAATTATTACAGTTCTAGCGATAATACCACCATTATATGGGTAATAATGCATGTTATATTGATAATGATATAAGTAATAAGTATAATTATTACAGTTCTAGCGATAATAACTGCATAATATGGGTAATAATGCACGTTATATTGCTAATAGTACAAGTAATAAGTATAATTATTACAGTTCTAGCGATAATACCTCCATTATATGGGTAATAATGCATGTTATACTGATAATATCGGGAGTAATAAGTATAATTATTATAGTTCTAGCGATAATAATAGTAAAATATGGCAAATAGTGCATGTTATATTGATAATAATAAAAGTAATAAGTATATTTATTACAGTTCTATCGATAATAACTGCATAATATGGGTAATAATTATGTTATATTGATGATAATAAAATTAATACGTACATTTATTATAGTTCTAGCGATAATAACTGCATAATATGGGTAATAATGCATGTTATATTGATAATAATATATGTAATAAGTATAATTATTACAGTTCTAGCGATAATAACTGCATTATATGGGTAATAATGCACGTTATATTGCTAACAATATAAGTAATAAGTATAATTATTACAGTTCTAGCGATAATAACTGCATTATATGGGTAAAAATGCATGTTATATTGAGAATAATATAAGTAATAAGTATAATTATTACAGTTCTGGCGATAATAACTGCATTATATGGGTAAAAATGCATGTTATATTGAGAATAATATAAGTAATAAGTATAATTATTACAGTTCTGGCGATAACAACTGCATTATATGGGTAATAATGCACGTTATATTGCTAACAATATAAGTAATAAGTATAATTATTACAGTTCTAGCGATAATAACTGCATTATATGGGTAAAAATGCATGTTATATTGAGAATAATATAAGTAATAAGTATAATTATTACAGTTCTGGCGATAATAACTGCATTATATGGGTAACACTGCACGTTATATTGCTAATAGTATAAGTAATAAGTATAATTATTACAGTTCTAACAATAATACCTCCATTATATGGGTAATAATGCATGTTATATTGATAATAATATAAGTAATAAGTATAATTATTACAGTTCTAGCGATAATACCTCCATTATATTGGTAATAATGCATGTTATATTGATAACGATATAAGTAATAAGTATAATTATTACAGTTCTAGCGATAATAACTGCATTATATGGGTAATAATGCATGTTATATTGATAATATCGGGAGTAATAAGTATAATTATTATAGTTCTAGCGATAATAATAGTAAAATATGGCAAATAGTGCATGTTATAAGGAGAATAATAAAAGAAATAAGTATATTTATTACAGTTCTATTGATAATAACTGCATAATATGGGTAATAATGCATGTTATATTGATAATATCGGGAGTAATAAGTATAATTATTATAGTTCTAGCGATAATAATAGTAAAATCTGGCAAATAGTGCATGTTATATTGATAATAATAAAAGTAATAAGTATATTTATTACAGTTCTATCGATAATAACTGCATGATATGGGTAATAATGCATGTTATATTGATGATAATAAAAGTAATACGTATATTTATTATAGTTCTAGCGATAATAACTGCATAATATGGGTAATAATGCATGTTATATTGAGAATAATATAAGTGATAAGTATAATTATTACAGTTCTGGCGATAATAACTGCATTATATGGGTAATAATGCACGTTATATTGCTAATAGTATAAGTAATAAGTATAATTGTTACAGTTCTAGCGATAATACCTCCATTATGTGGGTAATAATGCATGTTATATTGATAATGATATAAGTAATAAGTATAATTATTACAGTTCTAGCGATAATAACTGCATAATATGGGTAATAATGCATGTTATATTGAGAATAATATAAGTAATAAGTATAATTATTACAGTTCTGGCGATAATAACTGCATTATATGGGTAATAATGCAATGTTATATTGATAATATCGGGAGTAATAAGTATAGTTATTATAGTTCTAGCGATAATAATAGTAAAATATGGCAAATAGTGCATGTTCTATTGATAATAATAAAAGTAATAAGTATATTTATTACAGTTCTATCGATAATAACTGCATGATATGGGTAATAATTATGTTATATTGATGATAATAAAATTAATACGTACATTTATTATAGTTCTAGCGATAATAACTGCATAATATGGGTAATAATGCATGTTATATTGATAATAATATATGTAATAAGTATAATTATTACAGTTCTAGCGATAATAACTGCATTATATGGGTAATAATGCACGTTATATTGCTAACAATATAAGTAATAAGTATAATTATTACAGTTCTAGCGATAATAACTGCATTATATGGGTAAAAATGCATGTTATATTGATAATATTGGGAGTAATAAGTATATTTATTATAGTTCCAGCGATAATAACTGCATAATATGGGTAATAATGCATGTTATATTGAGAATAATATAAGTAATAAGCATAATTATTACAGTTCTGGCGATAATAACTGCATTATATGGGTAACAATGCACGTTATATTGCTAATAGTATAAGTAATAAGTATAATTATTACAGTTCTAGCAATAATACCTCCATTATGTGGGTAATAATGCATGTTATATTGATAATAATATGAGTAATAAGTATAATTATTACAGTTCTAGCGATAATACCTCCATTATATGGGTAATAATGCACGTTATATTGCTAATAATATAAGTAATGAGTACAGTTATTACAGTTCTAGCCATAATAACTGCATTATATTGGTAATAATGCATGTTATATTGATAATAACATAAGTAATAAGTATAATTATTACAGTTCTAGCGATAATAACTGCATTATATGGGTAATAATGCATGTTATATTGATAATATCGGGAGTAATAAGTATAATTATTATAGTTCTAGCGATAATAATAGTAAAATATGGCAAATAGTGCATGTTATAAGGAGAATAATAAAAGAAATAAGTATATTTATTACAGTTCTATCGATAATAACTGCATAATATGGGTAATAATGCATGTTATATTGATAATAATATAAGTAATAAGTAGAATTATTACAGTTCTAGCGATAATAACTGCATTATATGGGTAATAATGCACGTTATATGGCTAACAATATAAGTAATAAGTATAATTATTACAGTTCTAGCGATAATACCTCCATTATATGGGTAATAATGCACGTTATATTGCTAATAATATAAGTAATGAGTACAATTATTACAGTTCTAGCAATAATACCTCCATTATATGGGTAATAATGCATGTTATACTGATAATATCGGGAGTAATAAGTATAATTATTATAGTTCTAGCGATAATAATAGTAAAATATGGCTAATAGTGCATGATATATTGATAATAGTAAAAGTAATAAGTATATTTATTACAGTTCTATCGATAATAACTGCATAATATGGGTAATAATGCATGTTATGTTGATGACAATGAAAGTAATACGTATGTTTATTATAGTTCTAGCGATAGTAACTGCATAATATGGGTAATAATGCATGTTATATTGAGAATAATATAAGTAATAAGTATAATTATTACAGTTCTAGCGATAATAACTGCATTGTATGGGTAATAATGCATGTTATATTGATAATATCGGGAGTAATAAGTATAATTATTATAGTTCTAGCGATAATAATAGTAAAATATGGCAAATAGTGCATGTTATATTGATAATAATAAAACTAATAAGTATATTTATTACAGTTCTATCGATAATAACTGCATAATATGGATAATAATTATGTTATATTGATGATAATAAGAGTAATACGTATATTTATTATAGTTCTAGCGATAATAACTGCATAATATGGGTAATAATGCATGTTATATTGAGAATAATATAAGTAATAAGTATAATTATTACAGTTCTGGCGATAATAACTTCTTTATATGGGTAATAATGCACGTTATATTGCTAATAGTATAAGTAATAAGTATAATTATTACAGTTCTAGCGATAATACCTCCATTATATGGGTAATAATGCATGTTATATTGATAATGATATAAGTAATAAGTATAATTATTACAGTTCTAGCGATAATAACTGCACAATATGGGTAATAATGCACGTTATATTGCTAATAGTACAAGTAATAAGTATAATTATTACAGTTCTAGCGATAATACCTCCATTATATGGGTAATAATGCATGTTATACTGATAATATCGGGAGTAATAAGTATAATTATTATAGTTCTAGCGATAATAATAGTAAAATATGGCAAATAGTGCATGTTATATTGATAATAATAAAAGTAATAAGTACATTTATTACAGTTCTATCGATAATAACTGCATAATATGGGTAATAATTATGTTATATTGATGATAATAAAATTAATACGTACATTTATTATAGTTCTAGGGATAATAACTGCATAATATGGGTAATAATGCATGTTATATTGATAATAATATATGTAATAAGTATAATTATTACAGTTCTAGCGATAATAACTGCATTATATGGGTAATAATGCACGTTATATTGCTAACAATATAAGTAATAAGTATAATTATTACAGTTCTAGCGATAATAACTGCATTATATGGGTAAAAATGCATGTTATATTGAGAATAATATAAGTAATAAGTATAATTATTACAGTTCTGGCGATAATAACTGCATTATATGGGTAAAAATGCATGTTATATTGAGAATAATATAAGTAATAAGTATAATTATTACAGTTCTGGCGATAACAACTGCATTATATGGGTAATAATGCACGTTATATTGCTAACAATATAAGTAATAAGTATAATTATTACAGTTCTAGCGATAATAACTGCATTATATGGGTAAAAATGCATGTTATATAGAGAATAATATAAGTAATAAGTATAATTATTACAGTTCTGGCGATAATAACTGCATTATATGGGTAACACTGCACGTTATATTGCTAATAGTATAAGTAATAAGTATAATTATTACAGTTCTAACAATAATACCTCCATTATATGGGTAATAATGCATGTTATATTGATAATAATATAAGTAATAAGTATAATTATTACAGTTCTAGCGATAATACCTCCATTATATGGGTAATAATGCACGTTATATTGCTAATAATATAAGTAATGAGTACAGTTATTACAGTTCTAGCCATCATAACTGCATTATATTGGTAATAATGCATGTTAAATTGATAATAATAAAAGTAATAAGTATATTTATTACAGTTCTATCGATAATAACTGCATGATATGGGTAATAATGCATGTTATATTGATGATAATAAAAGTAATACGTATATTTATTACAGTTCTAGCGATAATAACTGCATAATATGGGTAATAATGCATGTTATATTGAGAATAATATAAGTAATAAGTATAATTATTACAGTTCTGGCGATAATAACTGCATTATATGGGTAATAATGCAATGTTATATTGATAATATCGGGAGTAATAAGTATAATTATTATAGTTCTAGCGATAATAATAGTAAAATATGGCAAATAGTGCATGTTATATTGATAATAATAAAAGTAATAAGTATATTTATTACAGTTCTATCGATAATAACTGCATAATATGGGTAATAATGCATGTTATATTGATGATAATAAAAGTAATACGTATATTTATTATAGTTGTAGCGATAATAACTGCATAATATGGGTAATAATGCATGTTATATTGATAATAATATAAGTAATAAGTATAATTATTACAGTTCTAGCGATAATGACTGCATTATATGGGTAACAATGCACGTTATATTGCTAGCAATATAAGTAATGAGTATAATTATTACAGTTCTAGCGATAATAACTGCATTATATGGGTAATAATGCATGTTACATTGATAATATTGGGAGTAATAAGTGTATTTATTATAGTTCTAGCGATTATAACTGCATAATATGGGTAATAATGCATGTTATGTTGATAATAATGTAAGTAATAAGTATAATTATTACAGTTCTAGCAATAATACCTCCATTATATGGGTAATAATGCATGTTATATTGATGATAATGAAAGTGATACGTGTATTTATTATAGTGCTTGCGATAATAACTGCATAATATGGGTAATAATGCATGTGTTATTGAGAATAATATAAGTGATAAGTATAATTATTACAGTTCTGGCGATAATAACTGCATTATATGGGTAAAAATGCATGTTATATTGAGAATAATATAAGTAATAAGTATAATTATTACAGTTCTGGCGATAACAACTGCATTATATGGGTAATAATGCACGTTATATTGCTAACAATATAAGTAATAAGTATAATTATTACAGTTCTAGCGATAATAACTGCATTATATGGGTAAAAATGCATGTTATATTGAGAATAATATAAGTAATAAGTATAATTATTACAGTTCTGGCGATAATAACTGCATTATATGGGTAACAATGCACGTTATATTGCTAATAGTATAAGTAATGAGTACAGTTATTACAGTTCTAGCCATAATAACTGCATTATATTGGTAATAATGCATGTTATATTGATAATAATAAAAGTAATAAGTATATTTATTACAGTTCTATCGATAATAACTGCATGATATGGGTAATAATGCAATGTTATATTGATAATATCGGGAGTATTAATTATAATTATTATAGTTCTAGCGATAATAATAGTAAAATATGGCAAATAGTGCATGTTATATTGATAATAATAAAAGTAATAAGTATATTTATTACAGTTCTATCGATAATAACTGCATAATATGGGTAATAATTATGTTATATTGATGATAATAAAATTAATACGTACATTTATTATAGTTCTAGCGATAATAACTGCATAATATGGGTAATAATGCATGTTATATTGATAATAATATATGTAATAAGTATAATTATTACAGTTCTAGCGATAATAACTGCATTATATGGGTAATAATGCACGTTATATTGCTAACAATATAAGTAATAAGTATAATTATTACAGTTCTAGCGATAATAACTGCATTATATGGGTAAAAATGCATGTTATATTGAGAATAATATAAGTAATAAGTATAATTATTACAGTTCTGGCGATAATAACTGCATTATATGGGTAAAAATGCATGTTATATTGAGAATAATATAAGTAATAAGTATAATTATTACAGTTCTGGCGATAACAACTGCATTATATGGGTAATAATGCACGTTATATTGCTAACAATATAAGTAATAAGTATAATTATTACAGTTCTAGCGATAATAACTGCATTATATGGGTAAAAATGCATGTTATATTGAGAATAATATAAGTAATAAGTATAATTATTACAGTTCTGGCGATAATAACTGCATTATATGGGTAACACTGCACGTTATATTGCTAATAGTATAAGTAATAAGTATAATTATTACAGTTCTAACAATAACACCTCCATTATATGGGTAATAATGCATGTTATATTGATAATAATATAAGTAATAAGTATAATTATTACAGTTCTAGCGATAATACCTCCATTATATTGGTAATAATGCATGTTATATTGATAACGATATAAGTAATAAGTATAATTATTACAGTTCTAGCGATAATAACTGCATTATATGGGTAATAATGCATGTTATATTGATAATATCGGGAGTAATAAGTATAATTATTATAGTTCTAGCGATAATAATAGTAAAATATGGCAAATAGTGCATGTTATAAGGAGAATAATAAAAGAAATAAGTATATTTATTACAGTTCTATTGATAATAACTGCATAATATGGGTAATAATGCATGTTATATTGATAATATCGGGAGTAATAAGTATAATTATTATAGTTCTAGCGATAATAATAGTAAAATCTGGCAAATAGTGCATGTTATATTGATAATAATAAAAGTAATAAGTATATTTATTACAGTTCTATCGATAATAACTGCATGATATGGGTAATAATGCATGTTATATTGATGATAATAAAAGTAATACGTATATTTATTATAGTTCTAGCGATAATAACTGCATAATATGGGTAATAATGCATGTTATATTGAGAATAATATAAGTGATAAGTATAATTATTACAGTTCTGGCGATAATAACTGCATTATATGGGTAATAATGCACGTTATATTGCTAATAGTATAAGTAATAAGTATAATTGTTACAGTTCTAGCGATAATACCTCCATTATGTGGGTAATAATGCATGTTATATTGATAATGATATAAGTAATAAGTATAATTATTACAGTTCTAGCGATAATAACTGCATAATATGGGTAATAATGCATGTTATATTGAGAATAATATAAGTAATAAGTATAATTATTACAGTTCTGGCGATAATAACTGCATTATATGGGTAATAATGCAATGTTATATTGATAATATCGGGAGTAATAAGTATAGTTATTATAGTTCTAGCGATAATAATAGTAAAATATGGCAAATAGTGCATGTTCTATTGATAATAATAAAAGTAATAAGTATATTTATTACAGTTCTATCGATAATAACTGCATGATATGGGTAATAATTATGTTATATTGATGATAATAAAATTAATACGTACATTTATTATAGTTCTAGCGATAATAACTGCATAATATGGGTAATAATGCATGTTATATTGATAATAATATATGTAATAAGTATAATTATTACAGTTCTAGCGATAATAACTGCATTATATGGGTAATAATGCACGTTATATTGCTAACAATATAAGTAATAAGTATAATTATTACAGTTCTAGCGATAATAACTGCATTATATGGGTAAAAATGCATGTTATATTGATAATATTGGGAGTAATAAGTATATTTATTATAGTTCCAGCGATAATAACTGCATAATATGGGTAATAATGCATGTTATATTGAGAATAATATAAGTAATAAGCATAATTATTACAGTTCTGGCGATAATAACTGCATTATATGGGTAACAATGCACGTTATATTGCTAATAGTATAAGTAATAAGTATAATTATTACAGTTCTAGCAATAATACCTCCATTATGTGGGTAATAATGCATGTTATATTGATAATAATATGAGTAATAAGTATAATTATTACAGTTCTAGCGATAATACCTCCATTATATGGGTAATAATGCACGTTATATTGCTAATAATATAAGTAATGAGTACAGTTATTACAGTTCTAGCCATAATAACTGCATTATATTGGTAATAATGCATGTTATATTGATAATAACATAAGTAATAAGTATAATTATTACAGTTCTAGCGATAATAACTGCATTATATGGGTAATAATGCATGTTATATTGATAATATCGGGAGTAATAAGTATAATTATTATAGTTCTAGCGATAATAATAGTAAAATATGGCAAATAGTGCATGTTATAAGGAGAATAATAAAAGAAATAAGTATATTTATTACAGTTCTATCGATAATAACTGCATAATATGGGTAATAATGCATGTTGTATTGATAATAATATAAGTAATAAGTAGAATTATTACAGTTCTAGCGATAATAACTGCATTATATGGGTAATAATGCACGTTATATGGCTAACAATATAAGTAATAAGTATAATTATTACAGTTCTAGCGATAATACCTCCATTATATGGGTAATAATGCACGTTATATTGCTAATAATATAAGTAATGAGTACAATTATTACAGTTCTAGCAATAATACCTCCATTATATGGGTAATAATGCATGTTATACTGATAATATCGGGAGTAATAAGTATAATTATTATAGTTCTAGCGATAATAATAGTAAAATATGGCTAATAGTGCATGATATATTGATAATAGTAAAAGTAATAAGTATATTTATTACAGTTCTATCGATAATAACTGCATAATATGGGTAATAATGCATGTTATGTTGATGACAATGAAAGTAATACGTATGTTTATTATAGTTCTAGCGATAGTAACTGCATAATATGGGTAATAATGCATGTTATATTGAGAATAATATAAGTAATAAGTATAATTATTACAGTTCTAGCGATAATACCTCCATTATATTGGTAATAATGCATGTTATATTGATAACGATATAAGTAATAAGTATAATTATTACAGTTCTAGCGATAATAACTGCATTGTATGGGTAATAATGCATGTTATATTGATAATATCGGGAGTAATAAGTATAATTATTATAGTTCTAGCGATAATAATAGTAAAATATGGCAAATAGTGCATGTTATATTGATAATAATAAAACTAATAAGTATATTTATTACAGTTCTATCGATAATAACTGCATAATATGGATAATAATTATGTTATATTGATGATAATAAGAGTAATACGTATATTTATTATAGTTCTAGCGATAATAACTGCATAATATGGGTAATAATGCATGTTATATTGAGAATAATATAAGTAATAAGTATAATTATTACAGTTCTGGCGATAATAACTTCTTTATATGGGTAATAATGCACGTTATATTGCTAATAGTATAAGTAATAAGTATAATTATTACAGTTCTAGCGATAATACCTCCATTATATGGGTAATAATGCATGTTATATTGATAATGATATAAGTAATAAGTATAATTATTACAGTTCTAGCGATAATAACTGCACAATATGGGTAATAATGCACGTTATATTGCTAATAGTACAAGTAATAAGTATAATTATTACAGTTCTAGCGATAATACCTCCATTATATGGGTAATAATGCATGTTATACTGATAATATCGGGAGTAATAAGTATAATTATTATAGTTCTAGCGATAATAATAGTAAAATATGGCAAATAGTGCATGTTATATTGATAATAATAAAAGTAATAAGTACATTTATTACAGTTCTATCGATAATAACTGCATAATATGGGTAATAATTATGTTATATTGATGATAATAAAATTAATACGTACATTTATTATAGTTCTAGCGATAATAACTGCATAATATGGGTAATAATGCATGTTATATTGATAATAATATATGTAATAAGTATAATTATTACAGTTCTAGCGATAATAACTGCATTATATGGGTAATAATGCACGTTATATTGCTAACAATATAAGTAATAAGTATAATTATTACAGTTCTAGCGATAATACCTCCATTATATTGGTAATAATGCATGTTATATTGATAACGATATAAGTAATAAGTATAATTATTACAGTTCTAGCGATAATAACTGCATTATATGGGTAATAATGCATGTTATATTGATAATATCGGGAGTAATAAGTATAATTATTATAGTTCTAGCGATAATAATAGTAAAATATGGCAAATAGTGCATGTTATAAGGAGAATAATAAAAGAAATAAGTATATTTATTACAGTTCTATTGATAATAACTGCATAATATGGGTAATAATGCATGTTATATTGATAATATCGGGAGTAATAAGTATAATTATTATAGTTCTAGCGATAATAATAGTAAAATCTGGCAAATAGTGCATGTTATATTGATAATAATAAAAGTAATAAGTATATTTATTACAGTTCTATCGATAATAACTGCATGATATGGGTAATAATGCATGTTATATTGATGATAATAAAAGTAATACGTATATTTATTATAGTTCTAGCGATAATAACTGCATAATATGGGTAATAATGCATGTTATATTGAGAATAATATAAGTGATAAGTATAATTATTACAGTTCTGGCGATAATAACTGCATTATATGGGTAATAATGCACGTTATATTGCTAATAGTATAAGTAATAAGTATAATTGTTACAGTTCTAGCGATAATACCTCCATTATGTGGGTAATAATGCATGTTATATTGATAATGATATAAGTAATAAGTATAATTATTACAGTTCTAGCGATAATAACTGCATAATATGGGTAATAATGCATGTTATATTGAGAATAATATAAGTAATAAGTATAATTATTACAGTTCTGGCGATAATAACTGCATTATATGGGTAATAATGCAATGTTATATTGATAATATCGGGAGTAATAAGTATAGTTATTATAGTTCTAGCGATAATAATAGTAAAATATGGCAAATAGTGCATGTTCTATTGATAATAATAAAAGTAATAAGTATATTTATTACAGTTCTATCGATAATAACTGCATGATATGGGTAATAATTATGTTATATTGATGATAATAAAATTAATACGTACATTTATTATAGTTCTAGCGATAATAACTGCATAATATGGGTAATAATGCATGTTATATTGATAATAATATATGTAATAAGTATAATTATTACAGTTCTAGCGATAATAACTGCATTATATGGGTAATAATGCACGTTATATTGCTAACAATATAAGTAATAAGTATAATTATTACAGTTCTAGCGATAATAACTGCATTATATGGGTAAAAATGCATGTTATATTGATAATATTGGGAGTAATAAGTATATTTATTATAGTTCCAGCGATAATAACTGCATAATATGGGTAATAATGCATGTTATATTGAGAATAATATAAGTAATAAGCATAATTATTACAGTTCTGGCGATAATAACTGCATTATATGGGTAACAATGCACGTTATATTGCTAATAGTATAAGTAATAAGTATAATTATTACAGTTCTAGCAATAATACCTCCATTATGTGGGTAATAATGCATGTTATATTGATAATAATATGAGTAATAAGTATAATTATTACAGTTCTAGCGATAATACCTCCATTATATGGGTAATAATGCACGTTATATTGCTAATAATATAAGTAATGAGTACAGTTATTACAGTTCTAGCCATAATAACTGCATTATATTGGTAATAATGCATGTTATATTGATAATAACATAAGTAATAAGTATAATTATTACAGTTCTAGCGATAATAACTGCATTATATGGGTAATAATGCATGTTATATTGATAATATCGGGAGTAATAAGTATAATTATTATAGTTCTAGCGATAATAATAGTAAAATATGGCAAATAGTGCATGTTATAAGGAGAATAATAAAAGAAATAAGTATATTTATTACAGTTCTATCGATAATAACTGCATAATATGGGTAATAATGCATGTTGTATTGATAATAATATAAGTAATAAGTAGAATTATTACAGTTCTAGCGATAATAACTGCATTATATGGGTAATAATGCACGTTATATGGCTAACAATATAAGTAATAAGTATAATTATTACAGTTCTAGCGATAATACCTCCATTATATGGGTAATAATGCACGTTATATTGCTAATAATATAAGTAATGAGTACAATTATTACAGTTCTAGCAATAATACCTCCATTATATGGGTAATAATGCATGTTATACTGATAATATCGGGAGTAATAAGTATAATTATTATAGTTCTAGCGATAATAATAGTAAAATATGGCTAATAGTGCATGATATATTGATAATAGTAAAAGTAATAAGTATATTTATTACAGTTCTATCGATAATAACTGCATAATATGGGTAATAATGCATGTTATGTTGATGACAATGAAAGTAATACGTATGTTTATTATAGTTCTAGCGATAGTAACTGCATAATATGGGTAATAATGCATGTTATATTGAGAATAATATAAGTAATAAGTATAATTATTACAGTTCTAGCGATAATACCTCCATTATATTGGTAATAATGCATGTTATATTGATAACGATATAAGTAATAAGTATAATTATTACAGTTCTAGCGATAATAACTGCATTGTATGGGTAATAATGCATGTTATATTGATAATATCGGGAGTAATAAGTATAATTATTATAGTTCTAGCGATAATAATAGTAAAATATGGCAAATAGTGCATGTTATATTGATAATAATAAAACTAATAAGTATATTTATTACAGTTCTATCGATAATAACTGCATAATATGGATAATAATTATGTTATATTGATGATAATAAGAGTAATACGTATATTTATTATAGTTCTAGCGATAATAACTGCATAATATGGGTAATAATGCATGTTATATTGAGAATAATATAAGTAATAAGTATAATTATTACAGTTCTGGCGATAATAACTTCTTTATATGGGTAATAATGCACGTTATATTGCTAATAGTATAAGTAATAAGTATAATTATTACAGTTCTAGCGATAATACCTCCATTATATGGGTAATAATGCATGTTATATTGATAATGATATAAGTAATAAGTATAATTATTACAGTTCTAGCGATAATAACTGCACAATATGGGTAATAATGCACGTTATATTGCTAATAGTACAAGTAATAAGTATAATTATTACAGTTCTAGCGATAATACCTCCATTATATGGGTAATAATGCATGTTATACTGATAATATCGGGAGTAATAAGTATAATTATTATAGTTCTAGCGATAATAATAGTAAAATATGGCAAATAGTGCATGTTATATTGATAATAATAAAAGTAATAAGTATATTTATTACAGTTCTATCGATAATAACTGCATGATATGGGTAATAATGCAATGTTATATTGATAATATCGGGAGTATTAAGTATAATTATTATAGTTCTAGCGATAATAATAGTAAAATATGGCAAATAGTGCATGTTATATTGATAATAATAAAAGTAATAAGTATATTTATTACAGTTCTATCGATAATAACTGCATAATATGGGTAATAATTATGTTATATTGATGATAATAAAATTAATACGTACATTTATTATAGTTCTAGCGATAATAACTGCATAATATGGGTAATAATGCATGTTATATTGATAATAATATATGTAATAAGTATAATTATTACAGTTCTAGCGATAATAACTGCATTATATGGGTAATAATGCACGTTATATTGCTAACAATATAAGTAATAAGTATAATTATTACAGTTCTAGCGATAATAACTGCATTATATGGGTAAAAATGCATGTTATATTGAGAATAATATAAGTAATAAGTATAATTATTACAGTTCTGGCGATAATAACTGCATTATATGGGTAAAAATGCATGTTATATTGAGAATAATATAAGTAATAAGTATAATTATTACAGTTCTGGCGATAACAACTGCATTATATGGGTAATAATGCACGTTATATTGCTAACAATATAAGTAATAAGTATAATTATTACAGTTCTAGCGATAATAACTGCATTATATGGGTAAAAATGCATGTTATATTGAGAATAATATAAGTAATAAGTATAATTATTACAGTTCTGGCGATAATAACTGCATTATATGGGTAACACTGCACGTTATATTGCTAATAGTATAAGTAATAAGTATAATTATTACAGTTCTAACAATAATACCTCCATTATATGGGTAATAATGCATGTTATATTGATAATAATATAAGTAATAAGTATAATTATTACAGTTCTAGCGATAATACCTCCATTATATTGGTAATAATGCATGTTATATTGATAACGATATAAGTAATAAGTATAATTATTACAGTTCTAGCGATAATAACTGCATTATATGGGTAATAATGCATGTTATATTGATAATATCGGGAGTAATAAGTATAATTATTATAGTTCTAGCGATAATAATAGTAAAATATGGCAAATAGTGCATGTTATAAGGAGAATAATAAAAGAAATAAGTATATTTATTACAGTTCTATTGATAATAACTGCATAATATGGGTAATAATGCATGTTATATTGATAATATCGGGAGTAATAAGTATAATTATTATAGTTCTAGCGATAATAATAGTAAAATCTGGCAAATAGTGCATGTTATATTGATAATAATAAAAGTAATAAGTATATTTATTGCAGTTCTATCGATAATAACTGCATGATATGGGTAATAATGCATGTTATATTGATGATAATAAAAGTAATACGTATATTTATTATAGTTCTAGCGATAATAACTGCATAATATGGGTAATAATGCATGTTATATTGAGAATAATATAAGTGATAAGTATAATTATTACAGTTCTGGCGATAATAACTGCATTATATGGGTAATAATGCACGTTATATTGCTAATAGTATAAGTAATAAGTATAATTGTTACAGTTCTAGCGATAATACCTCCATTATGTGGGTAATAATGCATGTTATATTGATAATGATATAAGTAATAAGTATAATTATTACAGTTCTAGCGATAATAACTGCATAATATGGGTAATAATGCATGTTATATTGAGAATAATATAAGTAATAAGTATAATTATTACAGTTCTGGCGATAATAACTGCATTATATGGGTAATAATGCAATGTTATATTGATAATATCGGGAGTAATAAGTATAGTTATTATAGTTCTAGCGATAATAATAGTAAAATATGGCAAATAGTGCATGTTCTATTGATAATAATAAAAGTAATAAGTATATTTATTACAGTTCTATCGATAATAACTGCATGATATGGGTAATAATTATGTTATATTGATGATAATAAAATTAATACGTACATTTATTATAGTTCTAGCGATAATAACTGCATAATATGGGTAATAATGCATGTTATATTGATAATAATATATGTAATAAGTATAATTATTACAGTTCTAGCGATAATAACTGCATTATATGGGTAATAATGCACGTTATATTGCTAACAATATAAGTAATAAGTATAATTATTACAGTTCTAGCGATAATAACTGCATTATATGGGTAAAAATGCATGTTATATTGATAATATTGGGAGTAATAAGTATATTTATTATAGTTCCAGCGATAATAACTGCATAATATGGGTAATAATGCATGTTATATTGAGAATAATATAAGTAATAAGCATAATTATTACAGTTCTGGCGATAATAACTGCATTATATGGGTAACAATGCACGTTATATTGCTAATAGTATAAGTAATAAGTATAATTATTACAGTTCTAGCAATAATACCTCCATTATGTGGGTAATAATGCATGTTATATTGATAATAATATGAGTAATAAGTATAATTATTACAGTTCTAGCGATAATACCTCCATTATATGGGTAATAATGCACGTTATATTGCTAATAATATAAGTAATGAGTACAGTTATTACAGTTCTAGCCATAATAACTGCATTATATTGGTAATAATGCATGTTATATTGATAATAACATAAGTAATAAGTATAATTATTACAGTTCTAGCGGTAATAACTGCATTATATGGGTAATAATGCATGTTATATTGATAATATCGGGAGTAATAAGTATAATTATTATAGTTCTAGCGATAATAATAGTAAAATATGGCAAATAGTGCATGTTATAAGGAGAATAATAAAAGAAATAAGTATATTTATTACAGTTCTAACGATAATAACTGCATAATATGGGTAATAATGCATGTTGTATTGATAATAATATAAGTAATAAGTAGAATTATTACAGTTCTAGCGATAATAACTGCATTATATGGGTAATAATGCACGTTATATGGCTAACAATATAAGTAATAAGTATAATTATTACAGTTCTAGCGATAATACCTCCATTATATGGGTAATAATGCACGTTATATTGCTAATAATATAAGTAATGAGTACAATTATTACAGTTCTAGCAATAATACCTCCATTATATGGGTAATAATGCATGTTATACTGATAATATCGGGAGTAATAAGTATAATTATTATAGTTCTAGCGATAATAATAGTAAAATATGGCTAATAGTGCATGATATATTGATAATAGTAAAAGTAATAAGTATATTTATTACAGTTCTATCGATAATAACTGCATAATATGGGTAATAATGCATGTTATGTTGATGACAATGAAAGTAATACGTATGTTTATTATAGTTCTAGCGATAGTAACTGCATAATATGGGTAATAATGCATGTTATATTGAGAATAATATAAGTAATAAGTATAATTATTACAGTTCTAGCGATAATACCTCCATTATATTGGTAATAATGCATGTTATATTGATAACGATATAAGTAATAAGTATAATTATTACATTTCTAGCGATAATAACTGCATTGTATGGGTAATAATGCATGTTATATTGATAATATCGGGAGTAATAAGTATAATTATTATAGTTCTAGCGATAATAATAGTAAAATATGGCAAATAGTGCATGTTATATTGATAATAATAAAACTAATAAGTATATTTATTACAGTTCTATCGATAATAACTGCATAATATGGATAATAATTATGTTATATTGATGATAATAAGAGTAATACGTATATTTATTATAGTTCTAGCGATAATAACTGCATAATATGGGTAATAATGCATGTTATATTGAGAATAATATAAGTAATAAGTATAATTATTACAGTTCTGGCGATAATAACTTCTTTATATGGGTAATAATGCACGTTATATTGCTAATAGTATAAGTAATAAGTATAATTATTACAGTTCTAGCGATAATACCTCCATTATATGGGTAATAATGCATGTTATATTGATAATGATATAAGTAATAAGTATAATTATTACAGTTCTAGCGATAATAACTGCACAATATGGGTAATAATGCACGTTATATTGCTAATAGTACAAGTAATAAGTATAATTATTACAGTTCTAGCGATAATACCTCCATTATATGGGTAATAATGCATGTTATACTGATAATATCGGGAGTAATAAGTATAATTATTATAGTTCTAGCGATAATAATAGTAAAATATGGCAAATAGTGCATGTTATATTGATAATAATAAAAGTAATAAGTACATTTATTACAGTTCTATCGATAATAACTGCATAATATGGGTAATAATTATGTTATATTGATGATAATAAAATTAATACGTACATTTATTATAGTTCTAGCGATAATAACTGCATAATATGGGTAATAATGCATGTTATATTGATAATAATATATGTAATAAGTATAATTATTACAGTTCTAGCGATAATAACTGCATTATATGGGTAATAATGCACGTTATATTGCTAACAATATAAGTAATAAGTATAATTATTACAGTTCTAGCGATAATAACTGCATTATATGGGTAAAAATGCATGTTATATTGAGAATAATATAAGTAATAAGTATAATTATTACAGTTCTGGCGATAATAACTGCATTATATGGGTAAAAATGCATGTTATATTGAGAATAATATAAGTAATAAGTATAATTATTACAGTTCTGGCGATAACAACTGCATTATATGGGTAATAATGCACGTTATATTGCTAACAATATAAGTAATAAGTATAATTATTACAGTTCTAGCGATAATAACTGCATTATATGGGTAAAAATGCATGTTATATAGAGAATAATATAAGTAATAAGTATAATTATTACAGTTCTGGCGATAATAACTGCATTATATGGGTAACACTGCACGTTATATTGCTAATAGTATAAGTAATAAGTATAATTATTACAGTTCTAACAATAATACCTCCATTATATGGGTAATAATGCATGTTATATTGATAATAATATAAGTAATGAGTACAGTTATTACAGTTCTAGCCATAATAACTGCATTATATTGGTAATAATGCATGTTAAATTGATAATAATAAAAGTAATAAGTATATTTATTACAGTTCTATCGATAATAACTGCATGATATGGGTAATAATGCATGTTATATTGATGATAATAAAAGTAATACGTATATTTATTACAGTTCTAGCGATAATAACTGCATAATATGGGTAATAATGCATGTTATATTGAGAATAATATAAGTAATAAGTATAATTATTACAGTTCTGGCGATAATAACTGCATTATATGGGTAATAATGCAATGTTATATTGATAATATCGGGAGTAATAAGTATAATTATTATAGTTCTAGCGATAATAATAGTAAAATATGGCAAATAGTGCATGTTATATTGATAATAATAAAAGTAATAAGTATATTTATTACAGTTCTATCGATAATAACTGCATAATATGGGTAATAATGCATGTTATATTGATGATAATAAAAGTAATACGTATATTTATTATAGTTGTAGCGATAATAACTGCATAATATGGGTAATAATGCATGTTATATTGATAATAATATAAGTAATAAGTATAATTATTACAGTTCTAGCGATAATGACTGCATTATATGGGTAACAATGCACGTTATATTGCTAGCAATATAAGTAATGAGTATAATTATTACAGTTCTAGCGATAATAACTGCATTATATGGGTAATAATGCATGTTACATTGATAATATTGGGAGTAATAAGTGTATTTATTATAGTTCTAGCGATTATAACTGCATAATATGGGTAATAATGCATGTTATGTTGATAATAATGTAAGTAATAAGTATAATTATTACAGTTCTAGCAATAATACCTCCATTATATGGGTAATAATGCATGTTATATTGATGATAATGAAAGTGATACGTGTATTTATTATAGTGCTTGCGATAATAACTGCATAATATGGGTAATAATGCATGTGTTATTGAGAATAATATAAGTGATAAGTATAATTATTACAGTTCTGGCGATAATAACTGCATTATATGGGTAAAAATGCATGTTATATTGAGAATAATATAAGTAATAAGTATAATTATTACAGTTCTGGCGATAACAACTGCATTATATGGGTAATAATGCACGTTATATTGCTAACAATATAAGTAATAAGTATAATTATTACAGTTCTAGCGATAATAACTGCATTATATGGGTAAAAATGCATGTTATATTGAGAATAATATAAGTAATAAGTATAATTATTACAGTTCTGGCGATAATAACTGCATTATATGGGTAACAATGCACGTTATATTGCTAATAGTATAAGTAATGAGTACAGTTATTACAGTTCTAGCCATAATACTGCATTATATTGGTAATAATGCATGTTATATTGATAATAATAAAAGTAATAAGTATATTTATTACAGTTCTATCGATAGTAACTGCATGATATGGGTAATAATGCAATGTTATATTGATAATATCGGGAGTATTAAGTATAATTATTATAGTTCTAGCGATAATAATAGTAAAATATGGCAAATAGTGCATGTTATATTGATAATAATAAAAGTAATAAGTATATTTATTACAGTTCTATCGATAATAACTGCATAATATGGGTAATAATGCATGTTATATTGATGATAATAAAAGTAATACGTATATTTATTATAGTTGTAGCGATAATAACTGCATAATATGGGTAATAATGCATGTTATATTGATAATAATATAAGTAATAAGTATAATTATTACAGTTCTAGCGATAATGACTGCATTATATGGGTAACAATGCACGTTATATTGCTAACAATATAAGTAATGAGTATAATTATTACAGTTCTAGCGATAATAACTGCATTATATGGGTAAAAATGCATGTTATATTGAGAATAATATAAGTAATAAGTATAATTATTACCGTTCTGGCGATAATAACTTCTTTATATGGGTAATAATGCACGTTATATTGCTAATAGTATAAGTAATAAGTATAATTATTACAGTTCTAGCGATAATACCTCCATTATATGGGTAATAATGCATGTTATATTGATAATGATATAAGTAATAAGTATAATTATTACAGTTCTAGCGATAATAACTGCATAATATGGTAATAATGCACGTTATATTGCTAATAGTACAAGTAATAAGTATAATTATTACAGTTCTAGCGATAATACCTCCATTATATGGGTAATAATGCATGTTATACTGATAATATCGGGAGTAATAAGTATAATTATTATAGTTCTAGCGATAATAATAGTAAAATATGGCAAATAGTGCATGTTATATTGATAATAATAAAAGTAATAAGTATATTTATTACAGTTCTATCGATAATAACTGCATAATATGGGTAATAATTATGTTATATTGATGATAATAAAATTAATACGTACATTTATTATAGTTCTAGCGATAATAACTGCATAATATGGGTAATAATGCATGTTATATTGATAATAATATATGTAATAAGTATAATTATTACAGTTCTAGCGATAATAACTGCATTATATGGGTAATAATGCACGTTATATTGCTAACAATATAAGTAATAAGTATAATTATTACAGTTCTAGCGATAATAACTGCATTATATGGGTAAAAATGCATGTTATATTGAGAATAATATAAGTAATAAGTATAATTATTACAGTTCTGGCGATAATAACTGCATTATATGGGTAAAAATGCATGTTATATTGAGAATAATATAAGTAATAAGTATAATTATTACAGTTCTGGCGATAACAACTGCATTATATGGGTAATAATGCACGTTATATTGCTAACAATATAAGTAATAAGTATAATTATTACAGTTCTAGCGATAATAACTGCATTATATGGGTAAAAATGCATGTTATATTGAGAATAATATAAGTAATAAGTATAATTATTACAGTTCTGGCGATAATAACTGCATTATATGGGTAACACTGCACGTTATATTGCTAATAGTATAAGTAATAAGTATAATTATTACAGTTCTAACAATAATACCTCCATTATATGGGTAATAATGCATGTTATATTGATAATAATATAAGTAATAAGTATAATTATTACAGTTCTAGCGATAATACCTCCATTATATGGGTAATAATGCACGTTATATTGCTAATAATATAAGTAATGAGTACAGTTATTACAGTTCTAGCCATAATAACTGCATTATATTGGTAATAATGCATGTTATATTGATAATAATAAAAGTAATAAGTATATTTATTACAGTTCTATCGATAATAACTGCATGATATGGGTAATAATGCATGTTATATTGATGATAATAAAAGTAATACGTATATTTATTACAGTTCTAGCGATAATAACTGCATAATATGGGTAATAATGCATGTTATATTGAGAATAATATAAGTAATAAGTATAATTATTACAGTTCTGGCGATAATAACTGCATTATATGGGTAATAATGCAATGTTATATTGATAATATCGGGAGTAATAAGTATAATTATTATAGTTCTAGCGATAATAATAGTAAAATATGGCAAATAGTGCATGTTATATTGATAATAATAAAAGTAATAAGTATATTTATTACAGTTCTATCGATAATAACTGCATAATATGGGTAATAATGCATGTTATATTGATGATAATAAAAGTAATACGTATATTTATTATAGTTGTAGCGATAATAACTGCATAATATGGGTAATAATGCATGTTATATTGAGAATAATATAAGTAATAAGTATAATTATTACAGTTCTGGCGATAATAACTGCATTATATGGGTAATAATGCAATGTTATATTGATAATATCGGGAGTAATAAGTATAATTATTATAGTTCTAGCGATAATAATAGTAAAATATGGCCAATAGTGCATGTTATATTGATAATAATAAAAGTAATAAGTATATTTATTACAGTTCTATCGATAATAACTGCATAATATGGGTAATAATGCATGTTATATTGATGATAATAAAAGTAATACGTATATTTATTATAGTTGTAGCGATAATAACTGCATAATATGGGTAATAATGCATGTTACATTGATAATATTGGGAGTAATAAGTGTATTTATTATAGTTCTAGCGATTATAACTGCATAATATGGGTAATAATGCATGTTATATTGATGATAATGAAAGTGATACGTGTATTTATTATAGTGCTTGCGATAATAACTGCATAATATGGGTAATAATGCATGTTATATTGAGAATAATATAAGTGATAAGTATAATTATTACAGTTCTGGCGATAATAACTGCATTATATGGGTAAAAATGCATGTTATATTGAGAATAATATAAGTAATAAGTATAATTATTACAGTTCTGGCGATAACAACTGCATTATATGGGTAATAATGCACGTTATATTGCTAACAATATAAGTAATAAGTATAATTATTACAGTTCTAGCGATAATAACTGCATTATATGGGTAAAAATGCATGTTATATTGAGAATAATATAAGTAATAAGTATAATTATTACAGTTCTGGCGATAATAACTGCATTATATGGGTAACAATGCACGTTATATTGCTAATAGTATAAGTAATGAGTACAGTTATTACAGTTCTAGCCATAATAACTGCATTATATTGGTAATAATGCATGTTATATTGATAATAATAAAAGTAATAAGTATATTTATTACAGTTCTATCGATAATAACTGCATGATATGGGTAATAATGCAATGTTATATTGATAATATCGGGAGTATTAAGTATAATTATTATAGTTCTAGCGATAATAATAGTAAAATATGGCAAATAGTGCATGTTATATTGATAATAATAAAAGTAATAAGTATATTTATTACAGTTCTATCGATAATAACTGCATAATATGGGTAATAATGCATGTTATATTGATGATAATAAAAGTAATACGTATATTTATTATAGTTGTAGCGATAATAACTGCATAATATGGGTAATAATGCATGTTATATTGATAATAATATAAGTAATAAGTATAATTATTACAGTTCTAGCGATAATGACTGCATTATATGGGTAACAATGCACGTTATATTGCTAACAATATAAGTAATGAGTATAATTATTACAGTTCTAGCGATAATAACTGCATTATATGGGTAAAAATGCATGTTATATTGAGAATAATATAAGTAATAAGTATAATTATTACAGTTCTGGCGATAATAACTTCTTTATATGGGTAATAATGCACGTTATATTGCTAATAGTATAAGTAATAAGTATAATTATTACAGTTCTAGCGATAATACCACCATTATATGGGTAATAATGCATGTTATATTGATAATGATATAAGTAATAAGTATAATTATTACAGTTCTAGCGATAATAACTGCATAATATGGGTAATAATGCACGTTATATTGCTAATAGTACAAGTAATAAGTATAATTATTACAGTTCTAGCGATAATACCTCCATTATATGGGTAATAATGCATGTTATACTGATAATATCGGGAGTAATAAGTATAATTATTATAGTTCTAGCGATAATAATAGTAAAATATGGCAAATAGTGCATGTTATATTGATAATAATAAAAGTAATAAGTATATTTATTACAGTTCTATCGATAATAACTGCATAATATGGGTAATAATGCATGTTATATTGATGATAATAAAAGTAATACGTATATTTATTATAGTTGTAGCGATAATAACTGCATAATATGGGTAATAATGCATGTTACATTGATAATATTGGGAGTAATAAGTGTATTTATTATAGTTCTAGCGATTATAACTGCATAATATGGGTAATAATGCATGTTATATTGATGATAATGAAAGTGATACGTGTATTTATTATAGTGCTTGCGATAATAACTGCATAATATGGGTAATAATGCATGTTATATTGAGAATAATATAAGTGATAAGTATAATTATTACAGTTCTGGCGATAATAACTGCATTATATGGGTAAAAATGCATGTTATATTGAGAATAATATAAGTAATAAGTATAATTATTACAGTTCTGGCGATAACAACTGCATTATATGGGTAATAATGCACGTTATATTGCTAACAATATAAGTAATAAGTATAATTATTACAGTTCTAGCGATAATAACTGCATTATATGGGTAAAAATGCATGTTATATTGAGAATAATATAAGTAATAAGTATAATTATTACAGTTCTGGCGATAATAACTGCATTATATGGGTAACAATGCACGTTATATTGCTAATAGTATAAGTAATGAGTACAGTTATTACAGTTCTAGCCATAATAACTGCATTATATTGGTAATAATGCATGTTATATTGATAATAATAAAAGTAATAAGTATATTTATTACAGTTCTATCGATAATAACTGCATGATATGGGTAATAATGCAATGTTATATTGATAATATCGGGAGTATTAAGTATAATTATTATAGTTCTAGCGATAATAATAGTAAAATATGGCAAATAGTGCATGTTATATTGATAATAATAAAAGTAATAAGTATATTTATTACAGTTCTATCGATAATAACTGCATAATATGGGTAATAATGCATGTTATATTGATGATAATAAAAGTAATACGTATATTTATTATAGTTGTAGCGATAATAACTGCATAATATGGGTAATAATGCATGTTATATTGATAATAATATAAGTAATAAGTATAATTATTACAGTTCTAGCGATAATGACTGCATTATATGGGTAACAATGCACGTTATATTGCTAACAATATAAGTAATGAGTATAATTATTACAGTTCTAGCGATAATAACTGCATTATATGGGTAAAAATGCATGTTATATTGAGAATAATATAAGTAATAAGTATAATTATTACAGTTCTGGCGATAATAACTTCTTTATATGGGTAATAATGCACGTTATATTGCTAATAGTATAAGTAATAAGTATAATTATTACAGTTCTAGCGATAATACCACCATTATATGGGTAATAATGCATGTTATATTGATAATGATATAAGTAATAAGTATAATTATTACAGTTCTAGCGATAATAACTGCATAATATGGGTAATAATGCACGTTATATTGCTAATAGTACAAGTAATAAGTATAATTATTACAGTTCTAGCGATAATACCTCCATTATATGGGTAATAATGCATGTTATACTGATAATATCGGGAGTAATAAGTATAATTATTATAGTTCTAGCGATAATAATAGTAAAATATGGCAAATAGTGCATGTTATATTGATAATAATAAAAGTAATAAGTATATTTATTACAGTTCTATCGATAATAACTGCATAATATGGGTAATAATTATGTTATATTGATGATAATAAAATTAATACGTACATTTATTATAGTTCTAGCGATAATAACTGCATAATATGGGTAATAATGCATGTTATATTGATAATAATATATGTAATAAGTATAATTATTACAGTTCTAGCGATAATAACTGCATTATATGGGTAATAATGCACGTTATATTGCTAACAATATAAGTAATAAGTATAATTATTACAGTTCTAGCGATAATAACTGCATTATATGGGTAAAAATGCATGTTATATTGAGAATAATATAAGTAATAAGTATAATTATTACAGTTCTGGCGATAATAACTGCATTATATGGGTAAAAATGCATGTTATATTGAGAATAATATAAGTAATAAGTATAATTATTACAGTTCTGGCGATAACAACTGCATTATATGGGTAATAATGCACGTTATATTGCTAACAATATAAGTAATAAGTATAATTATTACAGTTCTAGCGATAATAACTGCATTATATGGGTAAAAATGCATGTTATATTGAGAATAATATAAGTAATAAGTATAATTATTACAGTTCTGGCGATAATAACTGCATTATATGGGTAACACTGCACGTTATATTGCTAATAGTATAAGTAATAAGTATAATTATTACAGTTCTAACAATAATACCTCCATTATATGGGTAATAATGCATGTTATATTGATAATAATATAAGTAATAAGTATAATTATTACAGTTCTAGCGATAATACCTCCATTATATGGGTAATAATGCACGTTATATTGCTAATAATATAAGTAATGAGTACAGTTATTACAGTTCTAGCCATAATAACTGCATTATATTGGTAATAATGCATGTTATATTGATAATAATAAAAGTAATAAGTATATTTATTACAGTTCTATCGATAATAACTGCATGATATGGGTAATAATGCATGTTATATTGATGATAATAAAAGTAATACGTATATTTATTACAGTTCTAGCGATAATAACTGCATAATATGGGTAATAATGCATGTTATATTGAGAATAATATAAGTAATAAGTATAATTATTACAGTTCTGGCGATAATAACTGCATTATATGGGTAATAATGCAATGTTATATTGATAATATCGGGAGTAATAAGTATAATTATTATAGTTCTAGCGATAATAATAGTATAATATGGCAAATAGTGCATGTTATATTGATAATAATAAAAGTAATAAGTATATTTATTACAGTTCTATCGATAATAACTGCATAATATGGGTAATAATGCATGTTATATTGATGATAATAAAAGTAATACGTATATTTATTATAGTTGTAGCGATAATAACTGCATAATATGGGTAATAATGCATGTCATATTGATAATAATATAAGTAATAAGTATAATTATTACAGTTCTAGCGATAATAACTGCATTATATGGGTAATAATGCATGTTACATTGATAATATTGGGAGTAATAAGTGTATTTATTATAGTTCTAGCGATAATAACTGCATAATATGGGTAATAATGCATGTTATGTTGATAATAATGTAAGTAATAAGTATAATTATTACAGTTCTAGCAATAATACCTCCATTATATGGGTAATAATGCATGTTATATTGATGATAATGAAAGTGATACGTGTATTTATTATAGTGCTTGCGATAATAACTGCATAATATGGGTAATAATGCATGTTATATTGAGAATAATATAAGTGATAAGTATAATTATTACAGTTCTGGCGATAATAACTGCATTATATGGGTAAAAATGCATGTTATATTGAGAATAATATAAGTAATAAGTATAATTATTACAGTTCTGGCGATAACAACTGCATTATATGGGTAATAATGCACGTTATATTGCTAACAATATAAGTAATAAGTATAATTATTACAGTTCCAGCGATAATAACTGCATTATATGGGTAAAAATGCATGTTATATTGATAATAATATAAGTAATAAGTATAATTATTACAGTTCTAGCGATAATGACTGCATTATATGGGTAACAATGCACGTTATATTGCTAACAATATAAGTAATGAGTATAATTATTACAGTTCTAGCGATAATAACTGCATTATATGGGTAATAATGCATGTTACATTGATAATATTGGGAGTAATAAGTGTATTTATTATAGTTCTAGCGATAATAACTGCATAATATGGGTAATAATGCATGTTATGTTGATAATAATGTAAGTAATAAGTATAATTATTACAGTTCTAGCAATAATACCTCCATTATGTGGGTAATAATGCATGTTATATTGATGATAATGAAAGTGATACGTGTATTTATTATAGTGCTTGCGACAATAACTGCATAATATGGGTAATAATGCATGTTATATTGAGAATAATATAAGTGATAAGTATAATTATTACAGTTCTAGCGATAATAACTGCATAATATGGGTAATAATGCATGTTATATTGAGTATAATATAAGTAATAAGTATAATTATTACAGTTCTGGCGATAATAACTGCATTATATGGGTAATAATGCAATGTTATATTGATAATATCGGGAGTAATAAGTATAATTATTGTAGTTCTAGCGATAATAATAGTAAAATATGGCAAATAGTGCATGTTATATTGATAATAATAAAAGTAATAAGTATATTTATTACAGTTCTATCGATAATAACTGCATGATATGGGTAATAATTATGTTATATTGATGATAATAAAATTAATACGTACATTTATTATAGTTCTAGCGATAATAACTGCATAATATGGGTAATAATGCATGTTATATTGATAATAATATATGTAATAAGTATAATTATTACAGTTCTAGCGATAATAACTGCATTATATGGGTAATAATGCACGTTATATTGCTAACAATATAAGTAATAAGTATAATTATTACAGTTCTAGCGATAATAACTGCATTATATGGGTAAAAATGCATGTTATATTGATAATATTGGGAGTAATAAGTATATTTATTATAGTTCTAGCGATAATAACTGCATAATATGGGTAATAATGCATGTTATATTGAGAATAATATAAGTAATAAGCATAATTATTACAGTTCTGGCGATAATAACTGCATTATATGGGTAACAATGCACGTTATATTGCTAATAGTATAAGTAATAAGTATAATTATTACAGTTCTAGCAATAATACCTCCATTATGTGGGTAATAATGCATGTTATATTGATAATAATATGAGTAATAAGTATAATTATTACAGTTCTAGCGATAATACCTCCATTATATGGGTAATAATGCACGTTATATTGCTAATAATATAAGTAATGAGTACAGTTATTACAGTTCTAGCCATAATAACTGCATTATATTGGTAATAATGCATGTTATATTGATAATAACATAAGTAATAAGTATAATTATTACAGTTCTAGCGATAATAACTGCATTATATGGGTAATAATGCATGTTATATTGATAATATCGGGAGTAATAAGTATAATTATTATAGTTCTAGCGATAATAATAGTAAAATATGGCAAATAGTGCATGTTATAAGGAGAATAATAAAAGAAATAAGTATATTTATTACAGTTCTATCGATAATAACTGCATAATATGGGTAATAATGCATGTTATATTGATAATAATATAAGTAATAAGTAGAATTATTACAGTTCTAGCGATAATAACTGCATTATATGGGTAATAATGCACGTTATATGGCTAACAATATAAGTAATAAGTATAATTATTACAGTTCTAGCGATAATACCTCCATTATATGGGTAATAATGCACGTTATATTGCTAATAATATAAGTAATAAGTATAATTATTACAGTTCTAGCGATAATAACTGCATTATATGGGTAATAATGCACGTTATACTGCTAATAATATAAGTAATAAGTATAGTTATTACAGTTCTAGCGATAATAACTGTATTACATGGGTAATAATGCATGTTATATTGATAATATCGGGAGTAATAAGTATAATTATTATAGTTCTAGCGATAATAATAGTAAAATATGGCTAATAGTGCATGATATATTGATAATAGTAAAAGTAATAAGTATATTTATTACAGTTCTATCGATAATAACTGCATAATATGGGTAATAATGCATGTTATGTTGATGACAATGAAAGTAATACGTATGTTTATTATAGTTCTAGCGATAGTAACTGCATAATATGGGTAATAATGCATGTTATATTGAGAATAATATAAGTAATAAGTATAATTATTACAGTTCTAGCGATAATACCTCCATTATATTGGTAATAATGCATGTTATATTGATAACGATATAAGTAATAACTATAATTATTACAGTTCTAGCGATAATAACTGCATTGTATGGGTAATAATGCATGTTATATTGATAATATCGGGAGTAATAAGTATAATTATTATAGTTCTAGCGATAATAATAGTAAAATATGGCAAATAGTGCATGTTATATTGATAATAATAAAACTAATAAGTATATTTATTATAGTTCTAGCGATAATAACTGCATAATATGGGTAATAATGCATGTTATATTGAGAATAATATAAGTAATAAGTATAATTATTACAGTTCTGGCGATAATAACTTCTTTATATGGGTAATAATGCACGTTATATTGCTAATAGTATAAGTAATAAGTATAATTATTACAGTTCTAGCGATAATACCTCCATTATATGGGTAATAATGCATGTTATATTGATAATGATATTAGTAATAAGTATAATTATTACAGTTCTAGCGATAATAACTGCATAATATGGGTAATAATGCACGTTATATTGAGAATAATATAAGTAATAAGTATAATTATTACAGTTCTGGCGATAATAACTGCATTATATGGGTAACACTGCACGTTATATTGCTAATAGTACAAGTAATAAGTATAATTATTACAGTTCTAGCGATAATACCTCCATTATATGGGTAATAATGCATGTTATACTGATAATATCGGGAGTAATAAGTATAATTATTATAGTTCTAGCGATAATAATAGTAAAATATGGCAAATAGTGCATGTTATATTGATAATAATAAAAGTAATAAGTATATTTATTACAGTTCTATCGATAATAACTGCATAATATGGGTAATAATTATGTTATATTGATGATAATAAAATTAATACGTACATTTATTATAGTTCTAGCGATAATAACTGCATAATATGGGTAATAATGCATGTTATATTGATAATAATATATGTAATAAGTATAATTATTACAGTTCTGGCGATAATAACTGCATTATATGGGTAAAAATGCATGTTATATTGAGAATAATATAAGTAATAAGTATAATTATTACAGTTCTGGCGATAATAACTGCATTATATGGGTAACACTGCACGTTATATTGCTAATAGTATAAGTAATAAGTATAATTATTACAGTTCTAACAATAATACCTCCATTATATGGGTAATAATGCATGTTATATTGATAATAATATAAGTAATAAGTATAATTATTACAGTTCTAGCGATAATACCTCCATTATATGGGTAATAATGCACGTTATATTGCTAATAATATAAGTAATGAGTACAGTTATTACAGTTCTAGCCATAATAACTGCATTATATTGGTAATAATGCATGTTATATTGATAATAATAAAAGTAATAAGTACATTTATTACAGTTCTATCGATAATAACTGCATGATATGGGTAATAATGCATGTTATATTGATGATAATAAAAGTAATACGTATATTTATTACAGTTCTAGCGATAATAACTGCATAATATGGGTAATAATGCATGTTATATTGAGAATAATATAAGTGATAAGTATAATTATTACAGTTCTGGCGATAATAACTGCATTATATGGGTAAAAATGCATGTTATATTGAGAATAATATAAGTAATAAGTATAATTATTACAGTTCTGGCGATAACAACTGCATTATATGGGTAATAATGCACGTTATATTGCTAACAATATAAGTAATAAGTATAATTATTACAGTTCTAGCGATAATAACTGCATTATATGGGTAAAAATGCATGTTATATTGAGAATAATATAAGTAATAAGTATAATTATTACAGTTCTGGCGATAATAACTGCATTATATGGGTAACAATGCACGTTATATTGCTAATAGTATAAGTAATGAGTACAGTTATTACAGTTCTAGCCATAATAACTGCATTATATTGGTAATAATGCATGTTATATTGATAATAATAAAAGTAATAAGTATATTTATTACAGTTCTATCGATAATAACTGCATGATATGGGTAATAATGCATGTTATATTGATGATAATAAAAGTAATACGTATATTTATTACAGTTCTAGCGATAATAACTGCATAATATGGGTAATAATGCATGTTATATTGAGAATAATATAAGTAATAAGTATAATTATTACAGTTCTGGCGATAATAACTGCATTATATGGGTAATAATGCAATGTTATATTGATAATATCGGGAGTAATAAGTATAATTATTATAGTTCTAGCGATAATAATAGTAAAATATGGCAAATAGTACATGTTATATTGATAATAATAAAAGTAATAAGTATATTTATTACAGTTCTATCGATAATAACTGCATAATATGGGTAATAATGCATGTTATATTGATGATAATAAAAGTAATACGTATATTTATTATAGTTGTAGCGATAATAACTGCATAATATGGGTAATAATGCATGTTATATTGATAATAATATAAGTAATAAGTATAATTATTACAGTTCTAGCGATAATGACTGCATTATATGGGTAACAATGCACGTTATATTGCTAACAATATAAGTAATGAGTATAATTATTACAGTTCTAGCGATAATAACTGCATTATATGGGTAATAATGCATGTTACATTGATAATATTGGGAGTAATAAGTGTATTTATTATAATTCTAGCGATAATAACTGCATAATATGGGTAATAATGCATGTTATGTTGATAATAATGTAAGTAATAAGTATAATTATTACAGTTCTAGCAATAATACCTCCATTATATGGGTAATAATGCATGTTATATTGATGATAATGAAAGTGATACGTGTATTTATTATAGTGCTTGCGATAATAACTGCATAATATGGGTAATAATGCATGTTATATTGAGAATAATATAAGTGATAAGTATAATTATTACAGTTCTGGCGATAATAACTGCATTATATGGGTAAAAATGCATGTTATATTGAGAATAATATAAGTAATAAGTATAATTATTACAGTTCTGGCGATAACAACTGCATTATATGGGTAATAATGCACGTTATATTGCTAACAATATAAGTAATAAGTATAATTATTACAGTTCTAGCGATAATAACTGCATTATATGGGTAAAAATGCATGTTATATTGAGAATAATATAAGTAATAAGTATAATTATTACAGTTCTGGCGATAATAACTGCATTATATGGGTAACAATGCACGTTATATTGCTAATAGTATAAGTAATGAGTACAGTTATTACAGTTCTAGCCATAATAACTGCATTATATTGGTAATAATGCATGTTATATTGATAATAATAAAAGTAATAAGTATATTTATTACAGTTCTATCGATAATAACTGCATGATATGGGTAATAATGCATGTTATATTGATGATAATAAAAGTAATACGTATATTTATTATAGTTGTAGCGATAATAACTGCATAATATGGGTAATAATGCATGTTATATTGATAATAATATAAGTAATAAGTATAATTATTACAGTTCTAGCGCTAATGACTGCATTATATGGGTAACAATGCACGTTATATTGCTAACAATATAAGTAATGAGTATAATTATTACAGTTCTAGCGATAATAACTGCATTATATGGGTAATAATGCATGTTACATTGATAATATTGGGAGTAATAAGTGTATTTATTATAGTTCTAGCGATAATAACTGCATTATATGGGTAACAATGCACGTTATATTGCTAATAGTATAAGTAATAAGTATAATTATTACAGTTCTAACAATAATACCTCCATTATATGGGTAATAGTGCATGTTATATTGAGAATAATATAAGTAATAAGTATAATTATTACAGTTCTGGCGATAATAACTGCATTATATGGGTAACAATGCACGTTATATTGCTAATAGTATAAGTAATGAGTACAGTTATTACAGTTCTAGCCATAATAACTGCATTATATTGGTAATAATGCATGTTATATTGATAATAATAAAAGTAATAAGTATATTTATTACAGTTCTATCGATAATAACTGCATGATATGGGTAATAATGCATGTTATATTGATGATAATAAAAGTAATACGTATATTTATTATAGTTGTAGCGATAATAACTGCATAATATGGGTAATAATGCATGTTATATTGATAATAATATAAGTAATAAGTATAATTATTACAGTTCTAGCGCTAATGACTGCATTATATGGGTAACAATGCACGTTATATTGCTAACAATATAAGTAATGAGTATAATTATTACAGTTCTAGCGATAATAACTGCATTATATGGGTAATAATGCATGTTACATTGATAATATTGGGAGTAATAAGTGTATTTATTATAGTTCTAGCGATAATAACTGCATAATATGGGTAATAATGCATGTTATGTTGATAATAATGTAAGTAATAAGTATAATTATTACAGTTCTAGCAATAATACCTCCATTATATGGGTAATAATGCATGTTATATTGATGATAATGAAAGTGATACGTGTATTTATTATAGTGCTTGCGATAATAACTGCATAATATGGGTAATAATGCATGTTATATTGAGAATAATATAAGTGATAAGTATAATTATTACAGTTCTGGCGATAACAACTGCATTATATGGGTAATAATGCACGTTATATTGCTAACAATATAAGTAATAAGTATAATTATTACAGTTCTAGCGATAATAACTGCATTATATGGGTAAAAATGCATGTTATATTGAGAATAATATAAGTAATAAGTATAATTATTACAGTTCTGGCGATAATAACTGCATTATATGGGTAACAATGCACGTTATATTGCTAATAGTATAAGTAATAAGTATAATTATTACAGTTCTAACAATAATACCTCCATTATATGGGTAATAGTGCATGTTATATTGAGAATAATATAAGTAATAAGTATAATTATTACAGTTCTGGCGATAATAACTGCATTATATGGGTAACAATGCACGTTATATTGCTAATAGTATAAGTAATGAGTACAGTTATTACAGTTCTAGCCATAATAACTGCATTATATTGGTAATAATGCATGTTATATTGATAATAATAAAAGTAATAAGTATATTTATTACAGTTCTATCGATAATAACTGCATGATATGGGTAATAATGCATGTTATATTGATGATAATAAAAGTAATACGTATATTTATTACAGTTCTAGCGATAATAACTGCATAATATGGGTAATAATGCATGTTATATTGAGAATAATATAAGTAATAAGTATAATTATTACAGTTCTGGCGATAATAACTGCATTATATGGGTAATAATGCAATGTTATATTGATAATATCGGGAGTAATAAGTATAATTATTATAGTTCTAGCGATAATAATAGTAAAATATGGCAAATAGTACATGTTATATTGATAATAATAAAAGTAATAAGTATATTTATTACAGTTCTATCGATAATAACTGCATAATATGGGTAATAATGCATGTTATATTGATGATAATAAAAGTAATACGTATATTTATTATAGTTGTAGCGATAATAACTGCATAATATGGGTAATAATGCATGTTATATTGATAATAATATAAGTAATAAGTATAATTATTACAGTTCTAGCGATAATGACTGCATTATATGGGTAACAATGCACGTTATATTGCTAACAATATAAGTAATGAGTATAATTATTACAGTTCTAGCGATAATAACTGCATTATATGGGTAATAATGCATGTTACATTGATAATATTGGGAGTAATAAGTGTATTTATTATAATTCTAGCGATAATAACTGCATAATATGGGTAATAATGCATGTTATGTTGATAATAATGTAAGTAATAAGTATAATTATTACAGTTCTAGCAATAATACCTCCATTATATGGGTAATAATGCATGTTATATTGATGATAATGAAAGTGATACGTGTATTTATTATAGTGCTTGCGATAATAACTGCATAATATGGGTAATAATGCATGTTATATTGAGAATAATATAAGTGATAAGTATAATTATTACAGTTCTGGCGATAATAACTGCATTATATGGGTAAAAATGCATGTTATATTGAGAATAATATAAGTAATAAGTATAATTATTACAGTTCTGGCGATAACAACTGCATTATATGGGTAATAATGCACGTTATATTGCTAACAATATAAGTAATAAGTATAATTATTACAGTTCTAGCGATAATAACTGCATTATATGGGTAAAAATGCATGTTATATTGAGAATAATATAAGTAATAAGTATAATTATTACAGTTCTGGCGATAATAACTGCATTATATGGGTAACAATGCACGTTATATTGCTAATAGTATAAGTAATGAGTACAGTTATTACAGTTCTAGCCATAATAACTGCATTATATTGGTAATAATGCATGTTATATTGATAATAATAAAAGTAATAAGTATATTTATTACAGTTCTATCGATAATAACTGCATGATATGGGTAATAATGCATGTTATATTGATGATAATAAAAGTAATACGTATATTTATTATAGTTGTAGCGATAATAACTGCATAATATGGGTAATAATGCATGTTATATTGATAATAATATAAGTAATAAGTATAATTATTACAGTTCTAGCGCTAATGACTGCATTATATGGGTAACAATGCACGTTATATTGCTAACAATATAAGTAATGAGTATAATTATTACAGTTCTAGCGATAATAACTGCATTATATGGGTAATAATGCATGTTACATTGATAATATTGGGAGTAATAAGTGTATTTATTATAGTTCTAGCGATAATAACTGCATAATATGGGTAATAATGCATGTTATGTTGATAATAATGTAAGTAATAAGTATAATTATTACAGTTCTAGCAATAATACCTCCATTATATGGGTAATAATGCATGTTATATTGATGATAATGAAAGTGATACGTGTATTTATTATAGTGCTTGCGATAATAACTGCATAATATGGGTAATAATGCATGTTATATTGAGAATAATATAAGTGATAAGTATAATTATTACAGTTCTGGCGATAATAACTGCATTATATGGGTAATAATGCACGTTATATTGCTAATAGTATAAGTAATAAGTATAATTATTACAGTTCTATCGATAATTCCTCCATTATATGGATAATAATGCATGTTATATTGATAATGATATAAGTAATAAGTATAATTATTACAGTTCTAGCGATAATAACTGCATAATATGGGTAATAATGCACGTTATATTGCTAATAATATAAGTAATGAGTACAATTATTACAGTTCTAGCGATAATAACTGCATTATATGGGTAATAATGCAATGTTATATTGATAATATCGGGCGTAATAAGTATAATTATTATAGTTCTAGCGATAATAATAGTAAAATCTGGCAAATAGTGCATGTTATATTGATAATAATAAAAGTAATAAGTATATTTATTACAGTTCTAGCGATAATGACTGCATTATATGGGTAATAATGCACGTTATATTGCTAACAATATAAGTAATGAGTATAATTATTACAGTTCTAGCGATAATAACTGCATAATATGGGTAATAATGCACGTTATATTGCTAATAATATAAGCAATGAGTACAATTATCACAGTTCTAGCGATAATAACTGCATTATATGGGTAATAATGCACGTTATATTGCTAATAGTATAAGTAATAAGTATAATTATTACAGTTCTATCGATAATACCTCCATTATATGGGTAATAATGCATGTTATATTGATAATGATATAAGTAATAAGTATAGTTATTACAGTTTTAGCGATAATAACTGCATAATATGGGTAATAATGCACGTTATATTGCTAATAATATAAGTAATGAGTACAATTATTACAGTTCTAGCGATAATAACTGCATTACATGGGTAATAATGCACGTTATATTGCTAATAGTATAAGTAATAAGTATAATTATTACAATTCTAGCGATAATACCTCCATTATGTGGGTAATAATGCATATTATATTGATAATGATATAAGTAATAAGTATAATTATTACAGTTCTAGCGATAATAACTGCATAATATGGGTAATAATGCATGTTATATTGAGAATAATATAAGTAATAAGTATAATTATTACAGTTCTGGCGATAATAACTGCATTATATGGGTAATAATGCACGTTATATTGCTAATAGTATAAGTAATAAGTATAATTATTACAGTTCTATCGATAATACCTCCATTATATGGGTAATAATGCATGTTATATTGATAATGATATAAGTAATAAGTATAGTTATTACAGTTTTAGCGATAATAACTGCATAATATGGGTAATAATGCATGTTATATTGAGAATAATATAAGTGATAAGTATAATTATTACAGTTCTGGCGATAATAACTGCATTATATGGGTAAAAATGCATGTTATATTGAGAATAATATAAGTAATAAGTATAATTATTACAGTTCTGGCGATAACAACTGCATTATATGGGTAATAATGCACGTTATATTGCTAACAATATAAGTAATAAGTATAATTATTACAGTTCTAGCGATAATAACTGCATTATATGGGTAAAAATGCATGTTATATTGAGAATAATATAAGTAATAAGTATAATTATTACAGTTCTGGCGATAATAACTGCATTATATGGGTAACAATGCACGTTATATTGCTAATAGTATAAGTAATGAGTACAGTTATTACAGTTCTAGCCATAATAACTGCATTATATTGGTAATAATGCATGTTATATTGATAATAATAAAAGTAATAAGTATATTTATTACAGTTCTATCGATAATAACTGCATGATATGGGTAATAATGCAATGTTATATTGATAATATCGGGAGTATTAAGTATAATTGTTATAGTTCTAGCGATAATAATAGTAAAATATGGCAAATAGTGCATGTTATATTGATAATAATAAAAGTAATAAGTATATTTATTACAGTTCTATCGATAATAACTGCATAATATGGGTAATAATGCATGTTATATTGATGATAATAAAAGTAATACGTATATTTATTATAGTTGTAGCGATAATAACTGCATAATATGGGTAATAATGCATGTTACATTGATAATATTGGGAGTAATAAGTGTATTTATTATAGTTCTAGCGATAATAACTGCATAATATGGGTAATAATGCATGTTATGTTGATAATAATGTAAGTAATAAGTATAATTATTACAGTTCTAGCAATAATACCTCCATTATATGGGTAATAATGCATGTTATATTGATGATAATGAAAGTGATACGTGTATTTATTATAGTGCTTGCGACAATAACTGCATAATATGGGTAATAATGCATGTTATATTGAGAATAATATAAGTGATAAGTATAATTATTACAGTTCTGGCGATAATAACTGCATTATATGGGTAAAAATGCATGTTATATTGAGAATAATATAAGTAATAAGTATAATTGTTACAGTTCTAGCGATAATACCTCCATTATGTGGGTAATAATGCATGTTATATTGATAATGATATAAGTAATAAGTATAATTATTACAGTTCTAGCGATAATAACTGCATAATATGGGTAATAATGCATGTTATATTGAGTATAATATAAGTAATAAGTATAATTATTACAGTTCTGGCGATAATAACTGCATTATATGGGTAATAATGCAATGTTATATTGATAATATCGGGAGTAATAAGTATAATTATTATAGTTCTAGCGATAATAATAGTAAAATATGGCAAATAGTGCATGTTATATTGATAATAATAAAAGTAATAAGTATATTTATTACAGTTCTATCGATAATAACTGCATGATATGGGTAATAATTATGTTATATTGATGATAATAAAATTAATACGTACATTTATTATAGTTCTAGCGATAATAACTGCATAATATGGGTAATAATGCATGTTATATTGATAATAATATATGTAATAAGTATAATTATTACAGTTCTAGCGATAATAACTGCATTATATGGGTAATAATGCACGTTATATTGCTAACAATATAAGTAATAAGTATAATTATTACAGTTCTAGCGATAATAACTGCATTATATGGGTAAAAATGCATGTTATATTGATAATATTGGGAGTAATAAGTATATTTATTATAGTTCTAGCGATAATAACTGCATAATATGGGTAATAATGCATGTTATGTTGATAATAATGTAAGTAATAAGTATAATTATTACAGTTCTAGCAATAATACCTCCATTATATGGGTAATAATGCATGTTATATTGATGATAATGAAAGTGATACGTGTATTTATTATAGTGCTTGCGATAATAACTGCATAATATGGGTAATAATGCATGTTATATTGAGAATAATATAAGTGATAAGTATAATTATTACAGTTCTGGCGATAACAACTGCATTATATGGGTAATAATGCACGTTATATTGCTAACAATATAAGTAATAAGTATAATTATTACAGTTCTAGCGATAATAACTGCATTATATGGGTAAAAATGCATGTTATATTGAGAATAATATAAGTAATAAGTATAATTATTACAGTTCTGGCGATAATAACTGCATTATATGGGTAACAATGCACGTTATATTGCTAATAGTATAAGTAATAAGTATAATTATTACAGTTCTAACAATAATACCTCCATTATATGGGTAATAGTGCATGTTATATTGAGAATAATATAAGTAATAAGTATAATTATTACAGTTCTGGCGATAATAACTGCATTATATGGGTAACAATGCACGTTATATTGCTAATAGTATAAGTAATGAGTACAGTTATTACAGTTCTAGCCATAATAACTGCATTATATTGGTAATAATGCATGTTATATTGATAATAATAAAAGTAATAAGTATATTTATTACAGTTCTATCGATAATAACTGCATGATATGGGTAATAATGCATGTTATATTGATGATAATAAAAGTAATACGTATATTTATTACAGTTCTAGCGATAATAACTGCATAATATGGGTAATAATGCATGTTATATTGAGAATAATATAAGTAATAAGTATAATTATTACAGTTCTGGCGATAATAACTGCATTATATGGGTAATAATGCAATGTTATATTGATAATATCGGGAGTAATAAGTATAATTATTATAGTTCTAGCGATAATAATAGTAAAATATGGCAAATAGTACATGTTATATTGATAATAATAAAAGTAATAAGTATATTTATTACAGTTCTATCGATAATAACTGCATAATATGGGTAATAATGCATGTTATATTGATGATAATAAAAGTAATACGTATATTTATTATAGTTGTAGCGATAATAACTGCATAATATGGGTAATAATGCATGTTATATTGATAATAATATAAGTAATAAGTATAATTATTACAGTTCTAGCGATAATGACTGCATTATATGGGTAACAATGCACGTTATATTGCTAACAATATAAGTAATGAGTATAATTATTACAGTTCTAGCGATAATAACTGCATTATATGGGTAATAATGCATGTTACATTGATAATATTGGGAGTAATAAGTGTATTTATTATAATTCTAGCGATAATAACTGCATAATATGGGTAATAATGCATGTTATGTTGATAATAATGTAAGTAATAAGTATAATTATTACAGTTCTAGCAATAATACCTCCATTATATGGGTAATAATGCATGTTATATTGATGATAATGAAAGTGATACGTGTATTTATTATAGTGCTTGCGATAATAACTGCATAATATGGGTAATAATGCATGTTATATTGAGAATAATATAAGTGATAAGTATAATTATTACAGTTCTGGCGATAATAACTGCATTATATGGGTAAAAATGCATGTTATATTGAGAATAATATAAGTAATAAGTATAATTATTACAGTTCTGGCGATAACAACTGCATTATATGGGTAATAATGCACGTTATATTGCTAACAATATAAGTAATAAGTATAATTATTACAGTTCTAGCGATAATAACTGCATTATATGGGTAAAAATGCATGTTATATTGAGAATAATATAAGTAATAAGTATAATTATTACAGTTCTGGCGATAATAACTGCATTATATGGGTAACAATGCACGTTATATTGCTAATAGTATAAGTAATGAGTACTGTTATTACAGTTCTAGCCATAATAACTGCATTATATTGGTAATAATGCATGTTATATTGATAATAATAAAAGTAATAAGTATATTTATTACAGTTCTATCGATAATAACTGCATGATATGGGTAATAATGCATGTTATATTGATGATAATAAAAGTAATACGTATATTTATTATAGTTGTAGCGATAATAACTGCATAATATGGGTAATAATGCATGTTATATTGATAATAATATAAGTAATAAGTATAATTATTACAGTTCTAGCGCTAATGACTGCATTATATGGGTAACAATGCACGTTATATTGCTAACAATATAAGTAATGAGTATAATTATTACAGTTCTAGCGATAATAACTGCATTATATGGGTAATAATGCATGTTACATTGATAATATTGGGAGTAATAAGTGTATTTATTATAGTTCTAGCGATAATAACTGCATAATATGGGTAATAATGCATGTTATGTTGATAATAATGTAAGTAATAAGTATAATTATTACAGTTCTAGCAATAATACCTCCATTATATGGGTAATAATGCATGTTATATTGATGATAATGAAAGTGATACGTGTATTTATTATAGTGCTTGCGATAATAACTGCATAATATGGGTAATAATGCATGTTATATTGAGAATAATATAAGTGATAAGTATAATTATTACAGTTCTGGCGATAATAACTGCATTATATGGGTAATAATGCACGTTATATTGCTAATAGTATAAGTAATAAGTATAATTATTACAGTTCTATCGATAATTCCTCCATTATATGGATAATAATGCATGTTATATTGATAATGATATAAGTAATAAGTATAATTATTACAGTTCTAGCGATAATAACTGCATAATATGGGTAATAATGCACGTTATATTGCTAATAATATAAGTAATGAGTACAATTATTACAGTTCTAGCGATAATAACTGCATTATATGGGTAATAATGCAATGTTATATTGATAATATCGGGCGTAATAAGTATAATTATTATAGTTCTAGCGATAATAATAGTAAAATCTGGCAAATAGTGCATGTTATATTGATAATAATAAAAGTAATAAGTATATTTATTACAGTTCTAGCGATAATGACTGCATTATATGGGTAATAATGCACGTTATATTGCTAACAATATAAGTAATGAGTATAATTATTACAGTTCTAGCGATAATAACTGCATAATATGGGTAATAATGCACGTTATATTGCTAATAATATAAGCAATGAGTACAATTATCACAGTTCTAGCGATAATAACTGCATTATATGGGTAATAATGCACGTTATATTGCTAATAGTATAAGTAATAAGTATAATTATTACAGTTCTATCGATAATACCTCCATTATATGGGTAATAATGCATGTTATATTGATAATGATATAAGTAATAAGTATAGTTATTACAGTTTTAGCGATAATAACTGCATAATATGGGTAATAATGCACGTTATATTGCTAATAATATAAGTAATGAGTACAATTATTACAGTTCTAGCGATAATAACTGCATTACATGGGTAATAATGCACGTTATATTGCTAATAGTATAAGTAATAAGTATAATTATTACAATTCTAGCGATAATACCTCCATTATGTGGGTAATAATGCATATTATATTGATAATGATATAAGTAATAAGTATAATTATTACAGTTCTAGCGATAATAACTGCATAATATGGGTAATAATGCATGTTATATTGAGAATAATATAAGTAATAAGTATAATTATTACAGTTCTGGCGATAATAACTGCATTATATGGGTAATAATGCACGTTATATTGCTAATAGTATAAGTAATAAGTATAATTATTACAGTTCTATCGATAATACCTCCATTATATGGGTAATAATGCATGTTATATTGATAATGATATAAGTAATAAGTATAGTTATTACAGTTTTAGCGATAATAACTGCATAATATGGGTAATAATGCATGTTATATTGAGAATAATATAAGTGATAAGTATGATTATTACAGTTCTGGCGATAATAACTGCATTATATGGGTAAAAATGCATGTTATATTGAGAATAATATAAGTAATAAGTATAATCATTACAGTTCTGGCGATAACAACTGCATTATATGGGTAATAATGCACGTTATATTGCTAACAATATAAGTAATAAGTATAATTATTACAGTTCTAGCGATAATAACTGCATTATATGGGTAAAAATGCATGTTATATTGAGAATAATATAAGTAATAAGTATAATTATTACAGTTCTGGCGATAATAACTGCATTATATGGGTAACAATGCACGTTATATTGCTAATAGTATAAGTAATGAGTACAGTTATTACAGTTCTAGCCATAATAACTGCATTATATTGGTAATAATGCATGTTATATTGATAATAATAAAAGTAATAAGTATATTTATTACAGTTCTATCGATAATAACTGCATGATATGGGTAATAATGCAATGTTATATTGATAATATCGGGAGTATTAAGTATAATTATTATAGTTCTAGCGATAATAATAGTAAAATATGGCAAATAGTGCATGTTATATTGATAATAATAAAAGTAATAAGTATATTTATTACAGTTCTATCGATAATAACTGCATGATATGGGTAATAATTATGTTATATTGATGATAATAAAATTAATACGTACATTTATTATAGTTGTAGCGATAATAACTGCATAATATGGGTAATAATGCATGTTATATTGATAATAATATATGTAATAAGTATAATTATTACAGTTCTAGCGATAATAACTGCATTATATGGGTAATAATGCACGTTATATTGCTAACAATATAAGTAATAAGTATAATTATTACAGTTCTAGCGATAATAACTGCATTATATGGGTAAAAATGCATGTTATATTGATAATATTGGGAGTAATAAGTATATTTATTATAGTTCTAGCGATAATAACTGCATAATATGGGTAATAATGCATGTTATATTGAGAATAATATAAGTAATAAGCATAATTATTACAGTTCTGGCGATAATAACTGCATTATATGGGTAACAATGCACGTTATATTGCTAATAGTATAAGTAATAAGTATAATTATTACAGTTCTAGCAATAATACCTCCATTATGTGGGTAATAATGCATGTTATATTGATAATAATATGAGTAATAAGTATAATTATTACAGTTCTAGCGATAATACCTCCATTATATGGGTAATAATGCACGTTATATTGCTAATAATATAAGTAATGGGTACAGTTATTACAGCTCTAGCCATAATAACTGCATTATATTGGTAATAATGCATGTTATATTGATAATAACATAAGTAATAAGTATAATTATTACAGTTCTAGCGATAATAACTGCATTATATGGGTAATAATGCATGTTATATTGATAATATCGGGAGTAATAAGTATAATTATTATAGTTCTAGCGATAATAATAGTAAAATATGGCAAATAGTGCATGTTATAAGGCGAATAATAAAAGAAATAAGTATATTTATTACAGTTCTATCGATAATAACTGCATTATATGGGTAATAATGCATGTTATATTGATAATAATATAAGTAATAAGTAGAATTATTACAGTTCTAGCGATAATAACTGCATTATATGGGTAATAATGCACGTTATATGGCTAACAATATAAGTAATAAGTATAATTATTACAGTTCTAGCGATAATACCTCCATTATATGGGTAATAATGCACGTTATATTGCTAATAATATAAGTAATGAGTACAATTATTACAGTTCTAGCAATAATACCTCCATTATATGGGTAATAATGCATGTTATATTGATAATGATATAAGTAATAAGTATAATTATTACAGTTCTAGCGATAATAACTGCATTATATGGGTAATAATGCACGTTATACTGCTAATAATATAAGTAATAAGTATAGTTATTACAGTTCTAGCGATAATAACTGTATTACATGGGTAATAATGCATGTTATATTGATAATATCGGGAGTAATAAGTATAATTATTATAGTTCTAGCGATAATAATAGTAAAATATGGCTAATAGTGCATGATATATTGATAATAGTAAAAGTAATAAGTATATTTATTACAGTTCTATCGATAATAACTGCATAATATGGGTAATAATGCATGTTATATTGATGATAATAAAAGTAATACGTATATTTATTATAGTTGTAGCGATAATAACTGCATAATATGGGTAATAATGCATGTTACATTGATAATATTGGGAGTAATAAGTGTATTTATTATAGTTCTAGCGATTATAACTGCATAATATGGGTAATAATGCATGTTATATTGATGATAATGAAAGTGATACGTGTATTTATTATAGTGCTTGCGATAATAACTGCATAATATGGGTAATAATGCATGTTATATTGAGAATAATATAAGTGATAAGTATAATTATTACAGTTCTGGCGATAATAACTGCATTATATGGGTAAAAATGCATGTTATATTGAGAATAATATAAGTAATAAGTATAATTATTACAGTTCTGGCGATAACAACTGCATTATATGGGTAATAATGCACGTTATATTGCTAACAATATAAGTAATAAGTATAATTATTACAGTTCTAGCGATAATAACTGCATTATATGGGTAAAAATGCATGTTATATTGAGAATAATATAAGTAATAAGTATAATTATTACAGTTCTGGCGATAATAACTGCATTATATGGGTAACAATGCACGTTATATTGCTAATAGTATAAGTAATGAGTACAGTTATTACAGTTCTAGCCATAATAACTGCATTATATTGGTAATAATGCATGTTATATTGATAATAATAAAAGTAATAAGTATATTTATTACAGTTCTATCGATAATAACTGCATGATATGGGTAATAATGCAATGTTATATTGATAATATCGGGAGTATTAAGTATAATTATTATAGTTCTAGCGATAATAATAGTAAAATATGGCAAATAGTGCATGTTATATTGATAATAATAAAAGTAATAAGTATATTTATTACAGTTCTATCGATAATAACTGCATAATATGGGTAATAATGCATGTTATATTGATGATAATAAAAGTAATACGTATATTTATTATAGTTGTAGCGATAATAACTGCATAATATGGGTAATAATGCATGTTATATTGATAATAATATAAGTAATAAGTATAATTATTACAGTTCTAGCGATAATGACTGCATTATATGGGTAACAATGCACGTTATATTGCTAACAATATAAGTAATGAGTATAATTATTACAGTTCTAGCGATAATAACTGCATTATATGGGTAAAAATGCATGTTATATTGAGAATAATATAAGTAATAAGTATAATTATTACAGTTCTGGCGATAATAACTTCTTTATATGGGTAATAATGCACGTTATATTGCTAATAGTATAAGTAATAAGTATAATTATTACAGTTCTAGCGATAATACCACCATTATATGGGTAATAATGCATGTTATATTGATAATGATATAAGTAATAAGTATAATTATTACAGTTCTAGCGATAATAACTGCATAATATGGGTAATAATGCACGTTATATTGCTAATAGTACAAGTAATAAGTATAATTATTACAGTTCTAGCGATAATACCTCCATTATATGGGTAATAATGCATGTTATACTGATAATATCGGGAGTAATAAGTATAATTATTATAGTTCTAGCGATAATAATAGTAAAATATGGCAAATAGTGCATGTTATATTGATAATAATAAAAGTAATAAGTATATTTATTACAGTTCTATCGATAATAACTGCATAATATGGGTAATAATGCATGTTATATTGATGATAATAAAAGTAATACGTATATTTATTATAGTTGTAGCGATAATAACTGCATAATATGGGTAATAATGCATGTTACATTGATAATATTGGGAGTAATAAGTGTATTTATTATAGTTCTAGCGATTATAACTGCATAATATGGGTAATAATGCATGTTATATTGATGATAATGAAAGTGATACGTGTATTTATTATAGTGCTTGCGATAATAACTGCATAATATGGGTAATAATGCATGTTATATTGAGAATAATATAAGTGATAAGTATAATTATTACAGTTCTGGCGATAATAACTGCATTATATGGGTAAAAATGCATGTTATATTGAGAATAATATAAGTAATAAGTATAATTATTACAGTTCTGGCGATAACAACTGCATTATATGGGTAATAATGCACGTTATATTGCTAACAATATAAGTAATAAGTATAATTATTACAGTTCTAGCGATAATAACTGCATTATATGGGTAAAAATGCATGTTATATTGAGAATAATATAAGTAATAAGTATAATTATTACAGTTCTGGCGATAATAACTGCATTATATGGGTAACAATGCACGTTATATTGCTAATAGTATAAGTAATGAGTACAGTTATTACAGTTCTAGCCATAATAACTGCATTATATTGGTAATAATGCATGTTATATTGATAATAATAAAAGTAATAAGTATATTTATTACAGTTCTATCGATAATAACTGCATGATATGGGTAATAATGCAATGTTATATTGATAATATCGGGAGTATTAAGTATAATTATTATAGTTCTAGCGATAATAATAGTAAAATATGGCAAATAGTGCATGTTATATTGATAATAATAAAAGTAATAAGTATATTTATTACAGTTCTATCGATAATAACTGCATAATATGGGTAATAATGCATGTTATATTGATGATAATAAAAGTAATACGTATATTTATTATAGTTGTAGCGATAATAACTGCATAATATGGGTAATAATGCATGTTATATTGATAATAATATAAGTAATAAGTATAATTATTACAGTTCTAGCGATAATGACTGCATTATATGGGTAACAATGCACGTTATATTGCTAACAATATAAGTAATGAGTATAATTATTACAGTTCTAGCGATAATAACTGCATTATATGGGTAAAAATGCATGTTATATTGAGAATAATATAAGTAATAAGTATAATTATTACAGTTCTGGCGATAATAACTTCTTTATATGGGTAATAATGCACGTTATATTGCTAATAGTATAAGTAATAAGTATAATTATTACAGTTCTAGCGATAATACCACCATTATATGGGTAATAATGCATGTTATATTGATAATGATATAAGTAATAAGTATAATTATTACAGTTCTAGCGATAATAACTGCATAATATGGGTAATAATGCACGTTATATTGCTAATAGTACAAGTAATAAGTATAATTATTACAGTTCTAGCGATAATACCTCCATTATATGGGTAATAATGCATGTTATACTGATAATATCGGGAGTAATAAGTATAATTATTATAGTTCTAGCGATAATAATAGTAAAATATGGCAAATAGTGCATGTTATATTGATAATAATAAAAGTAATAAGTATATTTATTACAGTTCTATCGATAATAACTGCATAATATGGGTAATAATTATGTTATATTGATGATAATAAAATTAATACGTACATTTATTATAGTTCTAGCGATAATAACTGCATAATATGGGTAATAATGCATGTTATATTGATAATAATATATGTAATAAGTATAATTATTACAGTTCTAGCGATAATAACTGCATTATATGGGTAATAATGCACGTTATATTGCTAACAATATAAGTAATAAGTATAATTATTACAGTTCTAGCGATAATAACTGCATTATATGGGTAAAAATGCATGTTATATTGAGAATAATATAAGTAATAAGTATAATTATTACAGTTCTGGCGATAATAACTGCATTATATGGGTAAAAATGCATGTTATATTGAGAATAATATAAGTAATAAGTATAATTATTACAGTTCTGGCGATAACAACTGCATTATATGGGTAATAATGCACGTTATATTGCTAACAATATAAGTAATAAGTATAATTATTACAGTTCTAGCGATAATAACTGCATTATATGGGTAAAAATGCATGTTATATTGAGAATAATATAAGTAATAAGTATAATTATTACAGTTCTGGCGATAATAACTGCATTATATGGGTAACACTGCACGTTATATTGCTAATAGTATAAGTAATAAGTATAATTATTACAGTTCTAACAATAATACCTCCATTATATGGGTAATAATGCATGTTATATTGATAATAATATAAGTAATAAGTATAATTATTACAGTTCTAGCGATAATACCTCCATTATATGGGTAATAATGCACGTTATATTGCTAATAATATAAGTAATGAGTACAGTTATTACAGTTCTAGCCATAATAACTGCATTATATTGGTAATAATGCATGTTATATTGATAATAATAAAAGTAATAAGTATATTTATTACAGTTCTATCGATAATAACTGCATGATATGGGTAATAATGCATGTTATATTGATGATAATAAAAGTAATACGTATATTTATTACAGTTCTAGCGATAATAACTGCATAATATGGGTAATAATGCATGTTATATTGAGAATAATATAAGTAATAAGTATAATTATTACAGTTCTGGCGATAATAACTGCATTATATGGGTAATAATGCAATGTTATATTGATAATATCGGGAGTAATAAGTATAATTATTATAGTTCTAGCGATAATAATAGTATAATATGGCAAATAGTGCATGTTATATTGATAATAATAAAAGTAATAAGTATATTTATTACAGTTCTATCGATAATAACTGCATAATATGGGTAATAATGCATGTTATATTGATGATAATAAAAGTAATACGTATATTTATTATAGTTGTAGCGATAATAACTGCATAATATGGGTAATAATGCATGTCATATTGATAATAATATAAGTAATAAGTATAATTATTACAGTTCTAGCGATAATAACTGCATTATATGGGTAATAATGCATGTTACATTGATAATATTGGGAGTAATAAGTGTATTTATTATAGTTCTAGCGATAATAACTGCATAATATGGGTAATAATGCATGTTATGTTGATAATAATGTAAGTAATAAGTATAATTATTACAGTTCTAGCAATAATACCTCCATTATATGGGTAATAATGCATGTTATATTGATGATAATGAAAGTGATACGTGTATTTATTATAGTGCTTGCGATAATAACTGCATAATATGGGTAATAATGCATGTTATATTGAGAATAATATAAGTGATAAGTATAATTATTACAGTTCTGGCGATAATAACTGCATTATATGGGTAAAAATGCATGTTATATTGAGAATAATATAAGTAATAAGTATAATTATTACAGTTCTGGCGATAACAACTGCATTATATGGGTAATAATGCACGTTATATTGCTAACAATATAAGTAATAAGTATAATTATTACAGTTCCAGCGATAATAACTGCATTATATGGGTAAAAATGCATGTTATATTGATAATAATATAAGTAATAAGTATAATTATTACAGTTCTAGCGATAATGACTGCATTATATGGGTAACAATGCACGTTATATTGCTAACAATATAAGTAATGAGTATAATTATTACAGTTCTAGCGATAATAACTGCATTATATGGGTAATAATGCATGTTACATTGATAATATTGGGAGTAATAAGTGTATTTATTATAGTTCTAGCGATAATAACTGCATAATATGGGTAATAATGCATGTTATGTTGATAATAATGTAAGTAATAAGTATAATTATTACAGTTCTAGCAATAATACCTCCATTATGTGGGTAATAATGCATGTTATATTGATGATAATGAAAGTGATACGTGTATTTATTATAGTGCTTGCGACAATAACTGCATAATATGGGTAATAATGCATGTTATATTGAGAATAATATAAGTGATAAGTATAATTATTACAGTTCTAGCGATAATAACTGCATAATATGGGTAATAATGCATGTTATATTGAGTATAATATAAGTAATAAGTATAATTATTACAGTTCTGGCGATAATAACTGCATTATATGGGTAATAATGCAATGTTATATTGATAATATCGGGAGTAATAAGTATAATTATTGTAGTTCTAGCGATAATAATAGTAAAATATGGCAAATAGTGCATGTTATATTGATAATAATAAAAGTAATAAGTATATTTATTACAGTTCTATCGATAATAACTGCATGATATGGGTAATAATTATGTTATATTGATGATAATAAAATTAATACGTACATTTATTATAGTTCTAGCGATAATAACTGCATAATATGGGTAATAATGCATGTTATATTGATAATAATATATGTAATAAGTATAATTATTACAGTTCTAGCGATAATAACTGCATTATATGGGTAATAATGCACGTTATATTGCTAACAATATAAGTAATAAGTATAATTATTACAGTTCTAGCGATAATAACTGCATTATATGGGTAAAAATGCATGTTATATTGATAATATTGGGAGTAATAAGTATATTTATTATAGTTCTAGCGATAATAACTGCATAATATGGGTAATAATGCATGTTATATTGAGAATAATATAAGTAATAAGCATAATTATTACAGTTCTGGCGATAATAACTGCATTATATGGGTAACAATGCACGTTATATTGCTAATAGTATAAGTAATAAGTATAATTATTACAGTTCTAGCAATAATACCTCCATTATGTGGGTAATAATGCATGTTATATTGATAATAATATGAGTAATAAGTATAATTATTACAGTTCTAGCGATAATACCTCCATTATATGGGTAATAATGCACGTTATATTGCTAATAATATAAGTAATGAGTACAGTTATTACAGTTCTAGCCATAATAACTGCATTATATTGGTAATAATGCATGTTATATTGATAATAACATAAGTAATAAGTATAATTATTACAGTTCTAGCGATAATAACTGCATTATATGGGTAATAATGCATGTTATATTGATAATATCGGGAGTAATAAGTATAATTATTATAGTTCTAGCGATAATAATAGTAAAATATGGCAAATAGTGCATGTTATAAGGAGAATAATAAAAGAAATAAGTATATTTATTACAGTTCTATCGATAATAACTGCATAATATGGGTAATAATGCATGTTATATTGATAATAATATAAGTAATAAGTAGAATTATTACAGTTCTAGCGATAATAACTGCATTATATGGGTAATAATGCACGTTATATGGCTAACAATATAAGTAATAAGTATAATTATTACAGTTCTAGCGATAATACCTCCATTATATGGGTAATAATGCACGTTATATTGCTAATAATATAAGTAATAAGTATAATTATTACAGTTCTAGCGATAATAACTGCATTATATGGGTAATAATGCACGTTATACTGCTAATAATATAAGTAATAAGTATAGTTATTACAGTTCTAGCGATAATAACTGTATTACATGGGTAATAATGCATGTTATATTGATAATATCGGGAGTAATAAGTATAATTATTATAGTTCTAGCGATAATAATAGTAAAATATGGCTAATAGTGCATGATATATTGATAATAGTAAAAGTAATAAGTATATTTATTACAGTTCTATCGATAATAACTGCATAATATGGGTAATAATGCATGTTATGTTGATGACAATGAAAGTAATACGTATGTTTATTATAGTTCTAGCGATAGTAACTGCATAATATGGGTAATAATGCATGTTATATTGAGAATAATATAAGTAATAAGTATAATTATTACAGTTCTAGCGATAATACCTCCATTATATTGGTAATAATGCATGTTATATTGATAACGATATAAGTAATAACTATAATTATTACAGTTCTAGCGATAATAACTGCATTGTATGGGTAATAATGCATGTTATATTGATAATATCGGGAGTAATAAGTATAATTATTATAGTTCTAGCGATAATAATAGTAAAATATGGCAAATAGTGCATGTTATATTGATAATAATAAAACTAATAAGTATATTTATTATAGTTCTAGCGATAATAACTGCATAATATGGGTAATAATGCATGTTATATTGAGAATAATATAAGTAATAAGTATAATTATTACAGTTCTGGCGATAATAACTTCTTTATATGGGTAATAATGCACGTTATATTGCTAATAGTATAAGTAATAAGTATAATTATTACAGTTCTAGCGATAATACCTCCATTATATGGGTAATAATGCATGTTATATTGATAATGATATTAGTAATAAGTATAATTATTACAGTTCTAGCGATAATAACTGCATAATATGGGTAATAATGCACGTTATATTGAGAATAATATAAGTAATAAGTATAATTATTACAGTTCTGGCGATAATAACTGCATTATATGGGTAACACTGCACGTTATATTGCTAATAGTACAAGTAATAAGTATAATTATTACAGTTCTAGCGATAATACCTCCATTATATGGGTAATAATGCATGTTATACTGATAATATCGGGAGTAATAAGTATAATTATTATAGTTCTAGCGATAATAATAGTAAAATATGGCAAATAGTGCATGTTATATTGATAATAATAAAAGTAATAAGTATATTTATTACAGTTCTATCGATAATAACTGCATAATATGGGTAATAATTATGTTATATTGATGATAATAAAATTAATACGTACATTTATTATAGTTCTAGCGATAATAACTGCATAATATGGGTAATAATGCATGTTATATTGATAATAATATATGTAATAAGTATAATTATTACAGTTCTGGCGATAATAACTGCATTATATGGGTAAAAATGCATGTTATATTGAGAATAATATAAGTAATAAGTATAATTATTACAGTTCTGGCGATAATAACTGCATTATATGGGTAACACTGCACGTTATATTGCTAATAGTATAAGTAATAAGTATAATTATTACAGTTCTAACAATAATACCTCCATTATATGGGTAATAATGCATGTTATATTGATAATAATATAAGTAATAAGTATAATTATTACAGTTCTAGCGATAATACCTCCATTATATGGGTAATAATGCACGTTATATTGCTAATAATATAAGTAATGAGTACAGTTATTACAGTTCTAGCCATAATAACTGCATTATATTGGTAATAATGCATGTTATATTGATAATAATAAAAGTAATAAGTACATTTATTACAGTTCTATCGATAATAACTGCATGATATGGGTAATAATGCATGTTATATTGATGATAATAAAAGTAATACGTATATTTATTACAGTTCTAGCGATAATAACTGCATAATATGGGTAATAATGCATGTTATATTGAGAATAATATAAGTGATAAGTATAATTATTACAGTTCTGGCGATAATAACTGCATTATATGGGTAAAAATGCATGTTATATTGAGAATAATATAAGTAATAAGTATAATTATTACAGTTCTGGCGATAACAACTGCATTATATGGGTAATAATGCACGTTATATTGCTAACAATATAAGTAATAAGTATAATTATTACAGTTCTAGCGATAATAACTGCATTATATGGGTAAAAATGCATGTTATATTGAGAATAATATAAGTAATAAGTATAATTATTACAGTTCTGGCGATAATAACTGCATTATATGGGTAACAATGCACGTTATATTGCTAATAGTATAAGTAATGAGTACAGTTATTACAGTTCTAGCCATAATAACTGCATTATATTGGTAATAATGCATGTTATATTGATAATAATAAAAGTAATAAGTATATTTATTACAGTTCTATCGATAATAACTGCATGATATGGGTAATAATGCATGTTATATTGATGATAATAAAAGTAATACGTATATTTATTACAGTTCTAGCGATAATAACTGCATAATATGGGTAATAATGCATGTTATATTGAGAATAATATAAGTAATAAGTATAATTATTACAGTTCTGGCGATAATAACTGCATTATATGGGTAATAATGCAATGTTATATTGATAATATCGGGAGTAATAAGTATAATTATTATAGTTCTAGCGATAATAATAGTAAAATATGGCAAATAGTACATGTTATATTGATAATAATAAAAGTAATAAGTATATTTATTACAGTTCTATCGATAATAACTGCATAATATGGGTAATAATGCATGTTATATTGATGATAATAAAAGTAATACGTATATTTATTATAGTTGTAGCGATAATAACTGCATAATATGGGTAATAATGCATGTTATATTGATAATAATATAAGTAATAAGTATAATTATTACAGTTCTAGCGATAATGACTGCATTATATGGGTAACAATGCACGTTATATTGCTAACAATATAAGTAATGAGTATAATTATTACAGTTCTAGCGATAATAACTGCATTATATGGGTAATAATGCATGTTACATTGATAATATTGGGAGTAATAAGTGTATTTATTATAATTCTAGCGATAATAACTGCATAATATGGGTAATAATGCATGTTATGTTGATAATAATGTAAGTAATAAGTATAATTATTACAGTTCTAGCAATAATACCTCCATTATATGGGTAATAATGCATGTTATATTGATGATAATGAAAGTGATACGTGTATTTATTATAGTGCTTGCGATAATAACTGCATAATATGGGTAATAATGCATGTTATATTGAGAATAATATAAGTGATAAGTATAATTATTACAGTTCTGGCGATAATAACTGCATTATATGGGTAAAAATGCATGTTATATTGAGAATAATATAAGTAATAAGTATAATTATTACAGTTCTGGCGATAACAACTGCATTATATGGGTAATAATGCACGTTATATTGCTAACAATATAAGTAATAAGTATAATTATTACAGTTCTAGCGATAATAACTGCATTATATGGGTAAAAATGCATGTTATATTGAGAATAATATAAGTAATAAGTATAATTATTACAGTTCTGGCGATAATAACTGCATTATATGGGTAACAATGCACGTTATATTGCTAATAGTATAAGTAATGAGTACAGTTATTACAGTTCTAGCCATAATAACTGCATTATATTGGTAATAATGCATGTTATATTGATAATAATAAAAGTAATAAGTATATTTATTACAGTTCTATCGATAATAACTGCATGATATGGGTAATAATGCATGTTATATTGATGATAATAAAAGTAATACGTATATTTATTATAGTTGTAGCGATAATAACTGCATAATATGGGTAATAATGCATGTTATATTGATAATAATATAAGTAATAAGTATAATTATTACAGTTCTAGCGCTAATGACTGCATTATATGGGTAACAATGCACGTTATATTGCTAACAATATAAGTAATGAGTATAATTATTACAGTTCTAGCGATAATAACTGCATTATATGGGTAATAATGCATGTTACATTGATAATATTGGGAGTAATAAGTGTATTTATTATAGTTCTAGCGATAATAACTGCATTATATGGGTAACAATGCACGTTATATTGCTAATAGTATAAGTAATAAGTATAATTATTACAGTTCTAACAATAATACCTCCATTATATGGGTAATAGTGCATGTTATATTGAGAATAATATAAGTAATAAGTATAATTATTACAGTTCTGGCGATAATAACTGCATTATATGGGTAACAATGCACGTTATATTGCTAATAGTATAAGTAATGAGTACAGTTATTACAGTTCTAGCCATAATAACTGCATTATATTGGTAATAATGCATGTTATATTGATAATAATAAAAGTAATAAGTATATTTATTACAGTTCTATCGATAATAACTGCATGATATGGGTAATAATGCATGTTATATTGATGATAATAAAAGTAATACGTATATTTATTATAGTTGTAGCGATAATAACTGCATAATATGGGTAATAATGCATGTTATATTGATAATAATATAAGTAATAAGTATAATTATTACAGTTCTAGCGCTAATGACTGCATTATATGGGTAACAATGCACGTTATATTGCTAACAATATAAGTAATGAGTATAATTATTACAGTTCTAGCGATAATAACTGCATTATATGGGTAATAATGCATGTTACATTGATAATATTGGGAGTAATAAGTGTATTTATTATAGTTCTAGCGATAATAACTGCATAATATGGGTAATAATGCATGTTATGTTGATAATAATGTAAGTAATAAGTATAATTATTACAGTTCTAGCAATAATACCTCCATTATATGGGTAATAATGCATGTTATATTGATGATAATGAAAGTGATACGTGTATTTATTATAGTGCTTGCGATAATAACTGCATAATATGGGTAATAATGCATGTTATATTGAGAATAATATAAGTGATAAGTATAATTATTACAGTTCTGGCGATAACAACTGCATTATATGGGTAATAATGCACGTTATATTGCTAACAATATAAGTAATAAGTATAATTATTACAGTTCTAGCGATAATAACTGCATTATATGGGTAAAAATGCATGTTATATTGAGAATAATATAAGTAATAAGTATAATTATTACAGTTCTGGCGATAATAACTGCATTATATGGGTAACAATGCACGTTATATTGCTAATAGTATAAGTAATAAGTATAATTATTACAGTTCTAACAATAATACCTCCATTATATGGGTAATAGTGCATGTTATATTGAGAATAATATAAGTAATAAGTATAATTATTACAGTTCTGGCGATAATAACTGCATTATATGGGTAACAATGCACGTTATATTGCTAATAGTATAAGTAATGAGTACAGTTATTACAGTTCTAGCCATAATAACTGCATTATATTGGTAATAATGCATGTTATATTGATAATAATAAAAGTAATAAGTATATTTATTACAGTTCTATCGATAATAACTGCATGATATGGGTAATAATGCATGTTATATTGATGATAATAAAAGTAATACGTATATTTATTACAGTTCTAGCGATAATAACTGCATAATATGGGTAATAATGCATGTTATATTGAGAATAATATAAGTAATAAGTATAATTATTACAGTTCTGGCGATAATAACTGCATTATATGGGTAATAATGCAATGTTATATTGATAATATCGGGAGTAATAAGTATAATTATTATAGTTCTAGCGATAATAATAGTAAAATATGGCAAATAGTACATGTTATATTGATAATAATAAAAGTAATAAGTATATTTATTACAGTTCTATCGATAATAACTGCATAATATGGGTAATAATGCATGTTATATTGATGATAATAAAAGTAATACGTATATTTATTATAGTTGTAGCGATAATAACTGCATAATATGGGTAATAATGCATGTTATATTGATAATAATATAAGTAATAAGTATAATTATTACAGTTCTAGCGATAATGACTGCATTATATGGGTAACAATGCACGTTATATTGCTAACAATATAAGTAATGAGTATAATTATTACAGTTCTAGCGATAATAACTGCATTATATGGGTAATAATGCATGTTACATTGATAATATTGGGAGTAATAAGTGTATTTATTATAATTCTAGCGATAATAACTGCATAATATGGGTAATAATGCATGTTATGTTGATAATAATGTAAGTAATAAGTATAATTATTACAGTTCTAGCAATAATACCTCCATTATATGGGTAATAATGCATGTTATATTGATGATAATGAAAGTGATACGTGTATTTATTATAGTGCTTGCGATAATAACTGCATAATATGGGTAATAATGCATGTTATATTGAGAATAATATAAGTGATAAGTATAATTATTACAGTTCTGGCGATAATAACTGCATTATATGGGTAAAAATGCATGTTATATTGAGAATAATATAAGTAATAAGTATAATTATTACAGTTCTGGCGATAACAACTGCATTATATGGGTAATAATGCACGTTATATTGCTAACAATATAAGTAATAAGTATAATTATTACAGTTCTAGCGATAATAACTGCATTATATGGGTAAAAATGCATGTTATATTGAGAATAATATAAGTAATAAGTATAATTATTACAGTTCTGGCGATAATAACTGCATTATATGGGTAACAATGCACGTTATATTGCTAATAGTATAAGTAATGAGTACAGTTATTACAGTTCTAGCCATAATAACTGCATTATATTGGTAATAATGCATGTTATATTGATAATAATAAAAGTAATAAGTATATTTATTACAGTTCTATCGATAATAACTGCATGATATGGGTAATAATGCATGTTATATTGATGATAATAAAAGTAATACGTATATTTATTATAGTTGTAGCGATAATAACTGCATAATATGGGTAATAATGCATGTTATATTGATAATAATATAAGTAATAAGTATAATTATTACAGTTCTAGCGCTAATGACTGCATTATATGGGTAACAATGCACGTTATATTGCTAACAATATAAGTAATGAGTATAATTATTACAGTTCTAGCGATAATAACTGCATTATATGGGTAATAATGCATGTTACATTGATAATATTGGGAGTAATAAGTGTATTTATTATAGTTCTAGCGATAATAACTGCATAATATGGGTAATAATGCATGTTATGTTGATAATAATGTAAGTAATAAGTATAATTATTACAGTTCTAGCAATAATACCTCCATTATATGGGTAATAATGCATGTTATATTGATGATAATGAAAGTGATACGTGTATTTATTATAGTGCTTGCGATAATAACTGCATAATATGGGTAATAATGCATGTTATATTGAGAATAATATAAGTGATAAGTATAATTATTACAGTTCTGGCGATAATAACTGCATTATATGGGTAATAATGCACGTTATATTGCTAATAGTATAAGTAATAAGTATAATTATTACAGTTCTATCGATAATTCCTCCATTATATGGATAATAATGCATGTTATATTGATAATGATATAAGTAATAAGTATAATTATTACAGTTCTAGCGATAATAACTGCATAATATGGGTAATAATGCACGTTATATTGCTAATAATATAAGTAATGAGTACAATTATTACAGTTCTAGCGATAATAACTGCATTATATGGGTAATAATGCAATGTTATATTGATAATATCGGGCGTAATAAGTATAATTATTATAGTTCTAGCGATAATAATAGTAAAATCTGGCAAATAGTGCATGTTATATTGATAATAATAAAAGTAATAAGTATATTTATTACAGTTCTAGCGATAATGACTGCATTATATGGGTAATAATGCACGTTATATTGCTAACAATATAAGTAATGAGTATAATTATTACAGTTCTAGCGATAATAACTGCATAATATGGGTAATAATGCACGTTATATTGCTAATAATATAAGCAATGAGTACAATTATCACAGTTCTAGCGATAATAACTGCATTATATGGGTAATAATGCACGTTATATTGCTAATAGTATAAGTAATAAGTATAATTATTACAGTTCTATCGATAATACCTCCATTATATGGGTAATAATGCATGTTATATTGATAATGATATAAGTAATAAGTATAGTTATTACAGTTTTAGCGATAATAACTGCATAATATGGGTAATAATGCACGTTATATTGCTAATAATATAAGTAATGAGTACAATTATTACAGTTCTAGCGATAATAACTGCATTACATGGGTAATAATGCACGTTATATTGCTAATAGTATAAGTAATAAGTATAATTATTACAATTCTAGCGATAATACCTCCATTATGTGGGTAATAATGCATATTATATTGATAATGATATAAGTAATAAGTATAATTATTACAGTTCTAGCGATAATAACTGCATAATATGGGTAATAATGCATGTTATATTGAGAATAATATAAGTAATAAGTATAATTATTACAGTTCTGGCGATAATAACTGCATTATATGGGTAATAATGCACGTTATATTGCTAATAGTATAAGTAATAAGTATAATTATTACAGTTCTATCGATAATACCTCCATTATATGGGTAATAATGCATGTTATATTGATAATGATATAAGTAATAAGTATAGTTATTACAGTTTTAGCGATAATAACTGCATAATATGGGTAATAATGCATGTTATATTGAGAATAATATAAGTGATAAGTATAATTATTACAGTTCTGGCGATAATAACTGCATTATATGGGTAAAAATGCATGTTATATTGAGAATAATATAAGTAATAAGTATAATTATTACAGTTCTGGCGATAACAACTGCATTATATGGGTAATAATGCACGTTATATTGCTAACAATATAAGTAATAAGTATAATTATTACAGTTCTAGCGATAATAACTGCATTATATGGGTAAAAATGCATGTTATATTGAGAATAATATAAGTAATAAGTATAATTATTACAGTTCTGGCGATAATAACTGCATTATATGGGTAACAATGCACGTTATATTGCTAATAGTATAAGTAATGAGTACAGTTATTACAGTTCTAGCCATAATAACTGCATTATATTGGTAATAATGCATGTTATATTGATAATAATAAAAGTAATAAGTATATTTATTACAGTTCTATCGATAATAACTGCATGATATGGGTAATAATGCAATGTTATATTGATAATATCGGGAGTATTAAGTATAATTGTTATAGTTCTAGCGATAATAATAGTAAAATATGGCAAATAGTGCATGTTATATTGATAATAATAAAAGTAATAAGTATATTTATTACAGTTCTATCGATAATAACTGCATAATATGGGTAATAATGCATGTTATATTGATGATAATAAAAGTAATACGTATATTTATTATAGTTGTAGCGATAATAACTGCATAATATGGGTAATAATGCATGTTACATTGATAATATTGGGAGTAATAAGTGTATTTATTATAGTTCTAGCGATAATAACTGCATAATATGGGTAATAATGCATGTTATGTTGATAATAATGTAAGTAATAAGTATAATTATTACAGTTCTAGCAATAATACCTCCATTATATGGGTAATAATGCATGTTATATTGATGATAATGAAAGTGATACGTGTATTTATTATAGTGCTTGCGACAATAACTGCATAATATGGGTAATAATGCATGTTATATTGAGAATAATATAAGTGATAAGTATAATTATTACAGTTCTGGCGATAATAACTGCATTATATGGGTAAAAATGCATGTTATATTGAGAATAATATAAGTAATAAGTATAATTGTTACAGTTCTAGCGATAATACCTCCATTATGTGGGTAATAATGCATGTTATATTGATAATGATATAAGTAATAAGTATAATTATTACAGTTCTAGCGATAATAACTGCATAATATGGGTAATAATGCATGTTATATTGAGTATAATATAAGTAATAAGTATAATTATTACAGTTCTGGCGATAATAACTGCATTATATGGGTAATAATGCAATGTTATATTGATAATATCGGGAGTAATAAGTATAATTATTATAGTTCTAGCGATAATAATAGTAAAATATGGCAAATAGTGCATGTTATATTGATAATAATAAAAGTAATAAGTATATTTATTACAGTTCTATCGATAATAACTGCATGATATGGGTAATAATTATGTTATATTGATGATAATAAAATTAATACGTACATTTATTATAGTTCTAGCGATAATAACTGCATAATATGGGTAATAATGCATGTTATATTGATAATAATATATGTAATAAGTATAATTATTACAGTTCTAGCGATAATAACTGCATTATATGGGTAATAATGCACGTTATATTGCTAACAATATAAGTAATAAGTATAATTATTACAGTTCTAGCGATAATAACTGCATTATATGGGTAAAAATGCATGTTATATTGATAATATTGGGAGTAATAAGTATATTTATTATAGTTCTAGCGATAATAACTGCATAATATGGGTAATAATGCATGTTATGTTGATAATAATGTAAGTAATAAGTATAATTATTACAGTTCTAGCAATAATACCTCCATTATATGGGTAATAATGCATGTTATATTGATGATAATGAAAGTGATACGTGTATTTATTATAGTGCTTGCGATAATAACTGCATAATATGGGTAATAATGCATGTTATATTGAGAATAATATAAGTGATAAGTATAATTATTACAGTTCTGGCGATAACAACTGCATTATATGGGTAATAATGCACGTTATATTGCTAACAATATAAGTAATAAGTATAATTATTACAGTTCTAGCGATAATAACTGCATTATATGGGTAAAAATGCATGTTATATTGAGAATAATATAAGTAATAAGTATAATTATTACAGTTCTGGCGATAATAACTGCATTATATGGGTAACAATGCACGTTATATTGCTAATAGTATAAGTAATAAGTATAATTATTACAGTTCTAACAATAATACCTCCATTATATGGGTAATAGTGCATGTTATATTGAGAATAATATAAGTAATAAGTATAATTATTACAGTTCTGGCGATAATAACTGCATTATATGGGTAACAATGCACGTTATATTGCTAATAGTATAAGTAATGAGTACAGTTATTACAGTTCTAGCCATAATAACTGCATTATATTGGTAATAATGCATGTTATATTGATAATAATAAAAGTAATAAGTATATTTATTACAGTTCTATCGATAATAACTGCATGATATGGGTAATAATGCATGTTATATTGATGATAATAAAAGTAATACGTATATTTATTACAGTTCTAGCGATAATAACTGCATAATATGGGTAATAATGCATGTTATATTGAGAATAATATAAGTAATAAGTATAATTATTACAGTTCTGGCGATAATAACTGCATTATATGGGTAATAATGCAATGTTATATTGATAATATCGGGAGTAATAAGTATAATTATTATAGTTCTAGCGATAATAATAGTAAAATATGGCAAATAGTACATGTTATATTGATAATAATAAAAGTAATAAGTATATTTATTACAGTTCTATCGATAATAACTGCATAATATGGGTAATAATGCATGTTATATTGATGATAATAAAAGTAATACGTATATTTATTATAGTTGTAGCGATAATAACTGCATAATATGGGTAATAATGCATGTTATATTGATAATAATATAAGTAATAAGTATAATTATTACAGTTCTAGCGATAATGACTGCATTATATGGGTAACAATGCACGTTATATTGCTAACAATATAAGTAATGAGTATAATTATTACAGTTCTAGCGATAATAACTGCATTATATGGGTAATAATGCATGTTACATTGATAATATTGGGAGTAATAAGTGTATTTATTATAATTCTAGCGATAATAACTGCATAATATGGGTAATAATGCATGTTATGTTGATAATAATGTAAGTAATAAGTATAATTATTACAGTTCTAGCAATAATACCTCCATTATATGGGTAATAATGCATGTTATATTGATGATAATGAAAGTGATACGTGTATTTATTATAGTGCTTGCGATAATAACTGCATAATATGGGTAATAATGCATGTTATATTGAGAATAATATAAGTGATAAGTATAATTATTACAGTTCTGGCGATAATAACTGCATTATATGGGTAAAAATGCATGTTATATTGAGAATAATATAAGTAATAAGTATAATTATTACAGTTCTGGCGATAACAACTGCATTATATGGGTAATAATGCACGTTATATTGCTAACAATATAAGTAATAAGTATAATTATTACAGTTCTAGCGATAATAACTGCATTATATGGGTAAAAATGCATGTTATATTGAGAATAATATAAGTAATAAGTATAATTATTACAGTTCTGGCGATAATAACTGCATTATATGGGTAACAATGCACGTTATATTGCTAATAGTATAAGTAATGAGTACTGTTATTACAGTTCTAGCCATAATAACTGCATTATATTGGTAATAATGCATGTTATATTGATAATAATAAAAGTAATAAGTATATTTATTACAGTTCTATCGATAATAACTGCATGATATGGGTAATAATGCATGTTATATTGATGATAATAAAAGTAATACGTATATTTATTATAGTTGTAGCGATAATAACTGCATAATATGGGTAATAATGCATGTTATATTGATAATAATATAAGTAATAAGTATAATTATTACAGTTCTAGCGCTAATGACTGCATTATATGGGTAACAATGCACGTTATATTGCTAACAATATAAGTAATGAGTATAATTATTACAGTTCTAGCGATAATAACTGCATTATATGGGTAATAATGCATGTTACATTGATAATATTGGGAGTAATAAGTGTATTTATTATAGTTCTAGCGATAATAACTGCATAATATGGGTAATAATGCATGTTATGTTGATAATAATGTAAGTAATAAGTATAATTATTACAGTTCTAGCAATAATACCTCCATTATATGGGTAATAATGCATGTTATATTGATGATAATGAAAGTGATACGTGTATTTATTATAGTGCTTGCGATAATAACTGCATAATATGGGTAATAATGCATGTTATATTGAGAATAATATAAGTGATAAGTATAATTATTACAGTTCTGGCGATAATAACTGCATTATATGGGTAATAATGCACGTTATATTGCTAATAGTATAAGTAATAAGTATAATTATTACAGTTCTATCGATAATTCCTCCATTATATGGATAATAATGCATGTTATATTGATAATGATATAAGTAATAAGTATAATTATTACAGTTCTAGCGATAATAACTGCATAATATGGGTAATAATGCACGTTATATTGCTAATAATATAAGTAATGAGTACAATTATTACAGTTCTAGCGATAATAACTGCATTATATGGGTAATAATGCAATGTTATATTGATAATATCGGGCGTAATAAGTATAATTATTATAGTTCTAGCGATAATAATAGTAAAATCTGGCAAATAGTGCATGTTATATTGATAATAATAAAAGTAATAAGTATATTTATTACAGTTCTAGCGATAATGACTGCATTATATGGGTAATAATGCACGTTATATTGCTAACAATATAAGTAATGAGTATAATTATTACAGTTCTAGCGATAATAACTGCATAATATGGGTAATAATGCACGTTATATTGCTAATAATATAAGCAATGAGTACAATTATCACAGTTCTAGCGATAATAACTGCATTATATGGGTAATAATGCACGTTATATTGCTAATAGTATAAGTAATAAGTATAATTATTACAGTTCTATCGATAATACCTCCATTATATGGGTAATAATGCATGTTATATTGATAATGATATAAGTAATAAGTATAGTTATTACAGTTTTAGCGATAATAACTGCATAATATGGGTAATAATGCACGTTATATTGCTAATAATATAAGTAATGAGTACAATTATTACAGTTCTAGCGATAATAACTGCATTACATGGGTAATAATGCACGTTATATTGCTAATAGTATAAGTAATAAGTATAATTATTACAATTCTAGCGATAATACCTCCATTATGTGGGTAATAATGCATATTATATTGATAATGATATAAGTAATAAGTATAATTATTACAGTTCTAGCGATAATAACTGCATAATATGGGTAATAATGCATGTTATATTGAGAATAATATAAGTAATAAGTATAATTATTACAGTTCTGGCGATAATAACTGCATTATATGGGTAATAATGCACGTTATATTGCTAATAGTATAAGTAATAAGTATAATTATTACAGTTCTATCGATAATACCTCCATTATATGGGTAATAATGCATGTTATATTGATAATGATATAAGTAATAAGTATAGTTATTACAGTTTTAGCGATAATAACTGCATAATATGGGTAATAATGCATGTTATATTGAGAATAATATAAGTGATAAGTATGATTATTACAGTTCTGGCGATAATAACTGCATTATATGGGTAAAAATGCATGTTATATTGAGAATAATATAAGTAATAAGTATAATCATTACAGTTCTGGCGATAACAACTGCATTATATGGGTAATAATGCACGTTATATTGCTAACAATATAAGTAATAAGTATAATTATTACAGTTCTAGCGATAATAACTGCATTATATGGGTAAAAATGCATGTTATATTGAGAATAATATAAGTAATAAGTATAATTATTACAGTTCTGGCGATAATAACTGCATTATATGGGTAACAATGCACGTTATATTGCTAATAGTATAAGTAATGAGTACAGTTATTACAGTTCTAGCCATAATAACTGCATTATATTGGTAATAATGCATGTTATATTGATAATAATAAAAGTAATAAGTATATTTATTACAGTTCTATCGATAATAACTGCATGATATGGGTAATAATGCAATGTTATATTGATAATATCGGGAGTATTAAGTATAATTATTATAGTTCTAGCGATAATAATAGTAAAATATGGCAAATAGTGCATGTTATATTGATAATAATAAAAGTAATAAGTATATTTATTACAGTTCTATCGATAATAACTGCATGATATGGGTAATAATTATGTTATATTGATGATAATAAAATTAATACGTACATTTATTATAGTTGTAGCGATAATAACTGCATAATATGGGTAATAATGCATGTTATATTGATAATAATATAAGTAATAAGTATAATTATTACAGTTCTAGCGATAATAACTGCATTATATGGGTAATAATGCACGTTATATTGCTAACAATATAAGTAATAAGTATAATTATTACAGTTCTAGCGATAATAACTGCATTATATGGGTAAAAATGCATGTTATATTGATAATATTGGGAGTAATAAGTATATTTATTATAGTTCTAGCGATAATAACTGCATAATATGGGTAATAATGCATGTTATATTGAGAATAATATAAGTAATAAGCATAATTATTACAGTTCTGGCGATAATAACTGCATTATATGGGTAACAATGCACGTTATATTGCTAATAGTATAAGTAATAAGTATAATTATTACAGTTCTAGCAATAATACCTCCATTATGTGGGTAATAATGCATGTTATATTGATAATAATATGAGTAATAAGTATAATTATTACAGTTCTAGCGATAATACCTCCATTATATGGGTAATAATGCACGTTATATTGCTAATAATATAAGTAATGAGTACAGTTATTACAGTTCTAGCCATAATAACTGCATTATATTGGTAATAATGCATGTTATATTGATAATAACATAAGTAATAAGTATAATTATTACAGTTCTAGCGATAATAACTGCATTATATGGGTAATAATGCATGTTATATTGATAATATCGGGAGTAATAAGTATAATTATTATAGTTCTAGCGATAATAATAGTAAAATATGGCAAATAGTGCATGTTATAAGGCGAATAATAAAAGAAATAAGTATATTTATTACAGTTCTATCGATAATAACTGCATAATATGGGTAATAATGCATGTTATATTGATAATAATATAAGTAATAAGTAGAATTATTACAGTTCTAGCGATAATAACTGCATTATATGGGTAATAATGCACGTTATATGGCTAACAATATAAGTAATAAGTATAATTATTACAGTTCTAGCGATAATACCTCCATTATATGGGTAATAATGCACGTTATATTGCTAATAATATAAGTAATGAGTACAATTATTACAGTTCTAGCAATAATACCTCCATTATATGGGTAATAATGCATGTTATATTGATAATGATATAAGTAATAAGTATAATTATTACAGTTCTAGCGATAATAACTGCATTATATGGGTAATAATGCACGTTATACTGCTAATAATATAAGTAATAAGTATAGTTATTACAGTTCTAGCGATAATAACTGTATTACATGGGTAATAATGCATGTTATATTGATAATATCGGGAGTAATAAGTATAATTATTATAGTTCTAGCGATAATAATAGTAAAATATGGCTAATAGTGCATGATATATTGATAATAGTAAAAGTAATAAGTATATTTATTACAGTTCTATCGATAATAACTGCATAATATGGGTAATAATGCATGTTATGTTGATGACAATGAAAGTAATACGTATGTTTATTATAGTTCCAGCGATAGTAACTGCATAATATGGGTAATAATGCATGTTATATTGAGAATAATATAAGTAATAAGTATAATTATTACAGTTCTAGCGATAATACCTCCATTATATTGGTAATAATGCATGTTATATTGATAACGATATAAGTAATAAGTATAATTATTACAGTTCTAGCGATAATAACTGCATTGTATGGGTAATAATGCATGTTATATTGATAATATCGGGAGTAATAAGTATAATTATTATAGTTCTAGCGATAATAATAGTAAAATATGGCAAATAGTGCATGTTATATTGATAATAATAAAACTAATAAGTATATTTATTATAGTTCTAGCGATAATAACTGCATAATATGGGTAATAATGCATGTTATATTGAGAATAATATAAGTGATAAGTATAATTATTACAGTTCTGGCGATAATAACTGCATTATATGGGTAAAAATGCATGTTATATTGAGAATAATATAAGTAATAAGTATAATTATTACAGTTCTGGCGATAACAACTGCATTATATGGGTAATAATGCACGTTATATTGCTAACAATATAAGTAATAAGTATAATTATTACAGTTCTAGCGATAATAACTGCATTATATGGGTAAAAATGCATGTTATATTGAGAATAATATAAGTAATAAGTATAATTATTACAGTTCTGGCGATAATAACTGCATTATATGGGTAACAATGCACGTTATATTGCTAATAGTATAAGTAATGAGTACAGTTATTACAGTTCTAGCCATAATAACTGCATTATATTGGTAATAATGCATGTTATATTGATAATAATAAAAGTAATAAGTATATTTATTACAGTTCTATCGATAATAACTGCATGATATGGGTAATAATGCATGTTATATTGATGATAATAAAAGTAATACGTATATTTATTACAGTTCTAGCGATAATAACTGCATAATATGGGTAATAATGCATGTTATATTGAGAATAATATAAGTAATAAGTATAATTATTACAGTTCTGGCGATAATAACTGCATTATATGGGTAATAATGCAATGTTATATTGATAATATCGGGAGTAATAAGTATAATTATTATAGTTCTAGCGATAATAATAGTAAAATATGGCAAATAGTACATGTTATATTGATAATAATAAAAGTAATAAGTATATTTATTACAGTTCTATCGATAATAACTGCATAATATGGGTAATAATGCATGTTATATTGATGATAATAAAAGTAATACGTATATTTATTATAGTTGTAGCGATAATAACTGCATAATATGGGTAATAATGCATGTTATATTGATAATAATATAAGTAATAAGTATAATTATTACAGTTCTAGCGATAATGACTGCATTATATGGGTAACAATGCACGTTATATTGCTAACAATATAAGTAATGAGTATAATTATTACAGTTCTAGCGATAATAACTGCATTATATGGGTAATAATGCATGTTACATTGATAATATTGGGAGTAATAAGTGTATTTATTATAGTTCTAGCGATAATAACTGCATAATATGGGTAATAATGCATGTTATGTTGATAATAATGTAAGTAATAAGTATAATTATTACAGTTCTAGCAATAATACCTCCATTATATGGGTAATAATGCATGTTATATTGATGATAATGAAAGTGATACGTGTATTTATTATAGTGCTTGCGATAATAACTGCATAATATGGGTAATAATGCATGTTATATTGAGAATAATATAAGTAATAAGTATAATTATTACAGTTCTGGCGATAACAACTGCATTATATGGGTAATAATGCACGTTATATTGCTAACAATATAAGTAATAAGTATAATTATTACAGGTATAGCGATAATAACTGCATTATATGGGTAAAAATGCATGTTATATTGAGAATAATATAAGTAATAAGTATAATTATTACAGTTCTGGCGATAATAACTGCATTATATGGGTAACAATGCACGTTATATTGCTAATAGTATAAGTAATGAGTACAGTTATTACAGTTCTAGCCATAATAACTGCATTATATTGGTAATAATGCATGTTATATTGATAATAATAAAAGTAATAAGTATATTTATTACAGTTCTATCGATAATAACTGCATGATATGGGTAATAATGCATGTTATATTGATGATAATAAAAGTAATACGTATATTTATTATAGTTGTAGCGATAATAACTGCATAATATGGGTAATAATGCATGTTATATTGATAATAATATAAGTAATAAGTATAATTATTACAGTTCTAGCGCTAATGACTGCATTATATGGGTAACAATGCACGTTATATTGCTAACAATATAAGTAATGAGTATAATTATTACAGTTCTAGCGATAATAACTGCATTATATGGGTAATAATGCATGTTACATTGATAATATTGGGAGTAATAAGTGTATTTATTATAGTTCTAGCGATAATAACTGCATAATATGGGTAATAATGCATGTTATGTTGATAATAATGTAAGTAATAAGTATAATTATTACAGTTCTAGCAATAATACCTCCATTATATGGGTAATAATGCATGTTATATTGATGATAATGAAAGTGATACGTGTATTTATTATAGTGCTTGCGATAATAACTGCATAATATGGGTAATAATGCATGTTATATTGAGAATAATATAAGTGATAAGTATAATTATTACAGTTCTGGCGATAACAACTGCATTATATGGGTAATAATGCACGTTATATTGCTAACAATATAAGTAATAAGTATAATTATTACAGTTCTAGCGATAATAACTGCATTATATGGGTAAAAATGCATGTTATATTGAGAATAATATAAGTAATAAGTATAATTATTACAGTTCTGGCGATAATAACTGCATTATATGGGTAACAATGCACGTTATATTGCTAATAGTATAAGTAATAAGTATAATTATTACAGTTCTAACAATAATACCTCCATTATATGGGTAATAGTGCATGTTATATTGATAATAATATAAGTAATAAGTATAATTATTACAGTTCTAGCGATAATACCTCCATTATATGGGTAATAATGCACGTTATATTGCTAATAATATAAGTAATGAGTACAGTTATTACAGTTCTAGCCATAATAACTGCATTATATTGGTAATAATGCATGTTATATTGATAATAATAAAAGTAATAAGTATATTTATTACAGTTCTATCGATAATAACTGCATGATATGGGTAATAATGCATGTTATATTGATGATAATAAAAGTAATACGTATATTTATTACAGTTCTAGCGATAATAACTGCATAATATGGGTAATAATGCATGTTATATTGAGAATAATATAAGTAATAAGTATAATTATTACAGTTCTGGCGATAATAACTGCATTATATGGGTAATAATGCAATGTTATATTGATAATATCGGGAGTAATAAGTATAATTATTATAGTTCTAGCGATAATAATAGTAAAATATGGCAAATAGTGCATGTTATATTGATAATAATAAAAGTAATAAGTATATTTATTACAGTTCTAGCGATAATGACTGCATTATATGGGTAATAATGCACGTTATATTGCTAACAATATAAGTAATGAGTATAATTATTACAGTTCTAGCGATAATAACTGCATAATATGGGTAATAATGCACGTTATATTGCTAATAATATAAGCAATGAGTACAATTATCACAGTTCTAGCGATAATAACTGCATTATATGGGTAATAATGCACGTTATATTGCTAATAGTATAAGTAATAAGTATAATTATTACAGTTCTATCGATAATACCTCCATTATATGGGTAATAATGCATGTTATATTGATAATGATATAAGTAATAAGTATAGTTATTACAGTTTTAGCGATAATAACTGCATAATATGGGTAATAATGCACGTTATATTGCTAATAATATAAGTAATGAGTACAATTATTACAGTTCTAGCGATAATAACTGCATTACATGGGTAATAATGCACGTTATATTGCTAATAGTATAAGTAATAAGTATAATTATTACAATTCTAGCGATAATACCTCCATTATGTGGGTAATAATGCATATTATATTGATAATGATATAAGTAATAAGTATACTTATTACAGTTCTAGCGATAATAACTGCATAATATGGGTAATAATGCATGTTATATTGAGAATAATATAAGTAATAAGTATAATTATTACAGTTCTGGCGATAATAACTGCATTATATGGGTAATAATGCACGTTATATTGCTAACAATATAAGTAATGAGTATAATTATTACAGTTCTAGCGATAATAACTGCATAATATGGGTAATAATGCACGTTATATTGCTAATAATATAAGTAATGAGTACAATTATTACAGTTCTAGCGATAATAACTGCATTATATGGGTAATAATGCACGTTATATTGCTAATAATATAAGTAATAAGTATAATTATTACAGTTCTAGCGATAATAACTGCATTATATGGGTAATAATGCATGTTACATTGATAATATTGGGAGTAATAAGTGTATTTATTATAGTTCCAGCGATAATAACTGCATAATATGGGTAATAATGCGTGTTATATTGAGAATAATATAAGTAATAAGTATAATTATTACAGTTCTAGCGATAATAACTGCATTATATGGGTAAAAATGCATGTTATATTGATAATATCGGGAGTAATAAGTATAATTATTATAGTTCTAACGATAATAATAGTAAAATATGGCAAATAGTGCATGTTATATTGATAATAATAAAAGTAATAAGTATATTTATTACAGTTCTATCGATAATAACTGCATGATATGGGTAATAATGCATGTTATATTGATGATAATAAAAGTAATACGTATATTTATTATAGTTCTAGCGATAATAACTGCATAATATGGGTAATAATGCATGTTATATTGAGAATAATATAAGTGATAAGTATAATTATTACAGTTCTAGCGATAATAACTGCATTATAAGGGTAATAATGCACGTTATATTGCTAATAGTATAAGTAATAAGTATAATTATTACAGTTCTATCGATAATACCTCCATTATATGGGTAATAATGCATGTTATATTGATAATGATATAAGTAATAAATATAATTATTACAGTTCTAGCGATAATAACTGCATAATATGGGTAATAAGGCATGTTATATTGATAATAATATAAGTAATAAGTATAATTATTACAGTTCTAGCGATAATACCTCCATTATGTGGGTAATAATGCATGTTATACTGATGATAATGAAAGTAATACGTATATTTATTATAGTTCTAGCAATAATAACTGCATAATATGGGTAATAATGCATGTTATATTGCTAACAATATAAGTAATAAGTATAATTATTACAGTTCTAGCGATAATAACTGCATTATATGGGTAAAAATGCATGTTATATTGATAATATTGGGAGTAATAAGTATATTTATTACAGTTCTAGCGATAATAACTGCATAATATACGTAATAATGCACGTTATATTGCTAATAATATAAGTAATGAGTATAATTATTACAGTTCTAGCGATAATAATAGTAAAATATGGCTAATAGTGCATGATATATTGATAATAGTAAAAGTAATAAGTATATTTATTACAGTTCTATCGATAATAACTGCATAATATGGGTAATAATGCATGTTATATTGATGATAATGAAAGTAGTAAGTATATTTATTACAGTTCTAGCGATAATAACTGCATTATATGCGTAATAAGGCATGTTATATTGATAATATTGGGAGTAATAAGTATAATTACTATAGTTCTAGCGATAATAATAGTAAAATATGGCTAGTAGTGCATGATATATTGATAATAGTAAAAGTAATAAGTATAATTATTACTGTTCTATCGATAATAACTGCATAATATGGGTAATAATGCATGTTATATTGATGATAATGAAAGTAATACGTATATTTATTATAGTTCTAGCGATAATAACTGCATTATATGAGTAATAATGCACGTTATATTGCTAATAGTATAAGTAATAAGTATAATTATTACAGCTCTAGCGATAATACCTCCATTATATGGGTAATAATGCATGTTATACTGATAATGATATAAGTAATAAGTATAATTATTACAGTTCTAGCGATAATAACTGCATAATATGTTTAATAATGCACGTTATATTGCTAATAATATAAGTAATGAGTATAATTATTACAGTTCTAGCGATAATAACTGCATTATATGGGTAATAAGGCATGTTATATTGATAATAATATAAGTAATAAGTATAATTATTACAGTTCTAGCGATAATACCTCCATTATGTGGGTAATAATGCATGTTATACTGATGATAATGAAAGTAATACGTATATTTATTATAGTTCTAGCGATAATAACTGCATAATATGGGTAATAATGGATGTTATATTGAGAATAATATAAGTAATAAGTATAATTATTACAGTTCTGGCGATAATAACTGCATTATATGGGTAATAATGCAAGCTATATTGCTAATAGTATAAGTAATAAGTATAATTATTACAGTGCTTGCGATAATACCTCCATTATATGGGTAATAATGCATGTTATATTCATAATGATATAAGTAATAAGTATAATTATTACAGTTCTGGCGATAATAACTGCATTATATGGGTAATAATGCAATGTTATATTGATAATATCGGGAGTAATAAGTATAATTATTATAGTTCTAGCGATAATAATAGTAAAATATGGCAAATAGTGCATGTTATATTGATAATAATAAAAGTAATAAGTATATTTATTACAGTTCTATCGATAATAACTGCATAATATGGGTAATAATGCATGTTATATTGATGATAATAAAAGTAATACGTATATTTATTATAGTTGTAGCGATAATAACTGCATAATATGGGTAATAATGCATGTTATATTGATAATAATATAAGTAATAAGTATAATTATTACAGTTCTAGCGATAATGACTGCATTATATGGGTAACAATGCACGTTATATTGCTAACAATATAAGTAATGAGTATAATTATTACAGTTCTAGCGATAATAACTGCATTATATGGGTAATAATGCATGTTACATTGATAATATTGGGAGTAATAAGTGTATTTATTATAGTTCTAGCGATAATAACTGCATAATATGGGTAATAATGCATGTTATGTTGATAATAATGTAAGTAATAAGTATAATTATTACAGTTCTAGCAATAATACCTCCATTATATGGGTAATAATGCATGTTATATTGATGATAATGAAAGTGATACGTGTATTTATTATAGTGCTTGCGATAATAACTGCATAATATGGGTAATAATGCATGTTATATTGAGAATAATATAAGTGATAAGTATAATTATTACAGTTCTGGCGATAATAACTGCATTATATGGGTAAAAATGCATGTTATATTGAGAATAATATAAGTAATAAGTATAATTATTACAGTTCTGGCGATAACAACTGCATTATATGGGTAATAATGCACGTTATATTGCTAACAATATAAGTAATAAGTATAATTATTACAGTTCTAGCGATAATAACTGCATTATATGGGTAAAAATGCATGTTATATTGAGAATAATATACGTAATAAGTATAATTATTACAGTTCTGGCGATAATAACTGCATTATATGGGTAACAATGCACGTTATATTGCTAATAGTATAAGTAATGAGTACAGTTATTACAGTTCTAGCCATAATAACTGCATTATATTGGTAATAATGCATGTTATATTGATAATAATAAAAGTAATAAGTATATTTATTACAGTTCTATCGATAATAACTGCATGATATGGGTAATAATGCATGTTATATTGATGATAATAAAAGTAATACGTATATTTATTATAGTTGTAGCGATAATAACTGCATAATATGGGTAATAATGCATGTTATATTGATAATAATATAAGTAATAAGTATAATTATTACAGTTCTAGCGCTAATGACTGCATTATATGGGTAACAATGCACGTTATATTGCTAACAATATAAGTAATGAGTATAATTATTACAGTTCTAGCGATAATAACTGCATTATATGGGTAATAATGCATGTTACATTGATAATATTGGGAGTAATAAGTGTATTTATTATAGTTCTAGCGATAATAACTGCATAATATGGGTAATAATGCATGTTATGTTGATAATAATGTAAGTAATAAGTATAATTATTACAGTTCTAGCAATAATACCTCCATTATATGGGTAATAATGCATGTTATATTGATGATAATGAAAGTGATACGTGTATTTATTATAGTGCTTGCGATAATAACTGCATAATATGGGTAATAATGCATGTTATATTGAGAATAATATAAGTGATAAGTATAATTATTACAGTTCTGGCGATAACAACTGCATTATATGGGTAATAATGCACGTTATATTGCTAACAATATAAGTAATAAGTATAATTATTACAGTTCTAGCGATAATAACTGCATTATATGGGTAAAAATGCATGTTATATTGAGAATAATATAAGTGATAAGTATAATTATTACAGTTCTGGCGATAATAACTGCATTATATGGGTAAAAATGCATGTTATATTGAGAATAATATAAGTAATAAGTATAATTATTACAGTTCTGGCGATAACAACTGCATTATATGGGTAATAATGCACGTTATATTGCTAACAATATAAGTAATAAGTATAATTATTACAGTTCTAGCGATAATAACTGCATTATATGGGTAAAAATGCATGTTATATTGAGAATAATATAAGTAATAAGTATAATTATTACAGTTCTGGCGATAATAACTGCATTATATGGGTAACAATGCACGTTATATTGCTAATAGTATAAGTAATGAGTACAGTTATTACAGTTCTAGCCATAATAACTGCATTATATTGGTAATAATGCATGTTATATTGATAATAATAAAAGTAATAAGTATATTTATTACAGTTCTATCGATAATAACTGCATGATATGGGTAATAATGCATGTTATATTGATGATAATAAAAGTAATACGTATATTTATTACAGTTCTAGCGATAATAACTGCATAATATGGGTAATAATGCATGTTATATTGAGAATAATATAAGTAATAAGTATAATTATTACAGTTCTGGCGATAATAACTGCATTATATGGGTAATAATGCAATGTTATATTGATAATATCGGGAGTAATAAGTATAATTATTATAGTTCTAGCGATAATAATAGTAAAATATGGCAAATAGTACATGTTATATTGATAATAATAAAAGTAATAAGTATATTTATTACAGTTCTATCGATAATAACTGCATAATATGGGTAATAATGCATGTTATATTGATGATAATAAAAGTAATACGTATATTTATTATAGTTGTAGCGATAATAACTGCATAATATGGGTAATAATGCATGTTATATTGATAATAATATAAGTAATAAGTATAATTATTACAGTTCTAGCGATAATGACTGCATTATATGGGTAACAATGCACGTTATATTGCTAACAATATAAGTAATGAGTATAATTATTACAGTTCTAGCGATAATAACTGCATTATATGGGTAATAATGCATGTTACATTGATAATATTGGGAGTAATAAGTGTATTTATTATAGTTCTAGCGATAATAACTGCATAATATGGGTAATAATGCATGTTATGTTGATAATAATGTAAGTAATAAGTATAATTATTACAGTTCTAGCAATAATACCTCCATTATATGGGTAATAATGCATGTTATATTGATGATAATGAAAGTGATACGTGTATTTATTATAGTGCTTGCGATAATAACTGCATAATATGGGTAATAATGCATGTTATATTGAGAATAATATAAGTAATAAGTATAATTATTACAGTTCTGGCGATAACAACTGCATTATATGGGTAATAATGCACGTTATATTGCTAACAATATAAGTAATAAGTATAATTATTACAGGTATAGCGATAATAACTGCATTATATGGGTAAAAATGCATGTTATATTGAGAATAATATAAGTAATAAGTATAATTATTACAGTTCTGGCGATAATAACTGCATTATATGGGTAACAATGCACGTTATATTGCTAATAGTATAAGTAATGAGTACAGTTATTACAGTTCTAGCCATAATAACTGCATTATATTGGTAATAATGCATGTTATATTGATAATAATAAAAGTAGTAAGTATATTTATTACAGTTCTATCGATAATAACTGCATGATATGGGTAATAATGCATGTTATATTGATGATAATAAAAGTAATACGTATATTTATTATAGTTGTAGCGATAATAACTGCATAATATGGGTAATAATGCATGTTATATTGATAATAATATAAGTAATAAGTATAATTATTACAGTTCTAGCGCTAATGACTGCATTATATGGGTAACAATGCACGTTATATTGCTAACAATATAAGTAATGAGTATAATTATTACAGTTCTAGCGATAATAACTGCATTATATGGGTAATAATGCATGTTACATTGATAATATTGGGAGTAATAAGTGTATTTATTATAGTTCTAGCGATAATAACTGCATAATATGGGTAATAATGCATGTTATGTTGATAATAATGTAAGTAATAAGTATAATTATTACAGTTCTAGCAATAATACCTCCATTATATGGGTAATAATGCATGTTATATTGATGATAATGAAAGTGATACGTGTATTTATTATAGTGCTTGCGATAATAACTGCATAATATGGGTAATAATGCATGTTATATTGAGAATAATATAAGTGATAAGTATAATTATTACAGTTCTGGCGATAACAACTGCATTATATGGGTAATAATGCACGTTATATTGCTAACAATATAAGTAATAAGTATAATTATTACAGTTCTAGCGATAATAACTGCATTATATGGGTAAAAATGCATGTTATATTGAGAATAATATAAGTAATAAGTATAATTATTACAGTTCTGGCGATAATAACTGCATTATATGGGTAACAACGCACGTTATATTGCTAATAGTATAAGTAATAAGTATAATTATTACAGTTCTAACAATAATACCTCCATTATATGGGTAATAGTGCATGTTATAATGATAATAATATAAGTAATAAGTATAATTATTACAGTTCTAGCGATAATACCTCCATTATATGGGTAATAATGCACGTTATATTGCTAATAATATAAGTAATAAGTATAATTATTACAGTTCTAACAATAATACCTCCATTATATGGGTAATAATGCATGTTATATTGATGATAATGAAAGTGATACGTGTATTTATTATAGTGCTTGCGATAATAACTGCATAATATGGGTAATAATGCATGTTATATTGATAATAATAAAAGTAATAAGTATATTTATTACAGTTCTATCGATAATAACTGCATGATATGGGTAATAATGCATGTTATATTGATGATAATAAAAGTAATACGTATATTTATTACAGTTCTAGCGATAATAACTGCATAATATGGGTAATAATGCATGTTATATTGAGAATAATATAAGTAATAAGTATAATTATTACAGTTCTGGCGATAATAACTGCATTATATGGGTAATAATGCACGTTATATTGCTAACAATATAAGTAATAAGTATAATTATTACAGTTCTAGCGATAATAACTGCATTATATGGGTAAAAATGCATGTTATATTGAGAATAATATACGTAATAAGTATAATTATTACAGTTCTGGCGATAATAACTGCATTATATGGGTAACAATGCACGTTATATTGCTAATAGTATAAGTAATGAGTACAGTTATTACAGTTCTAGCCATAATAACTGCATTATATTGGTAATAATGCATGTTATATTGATGATAATGAAAGTGATACGTGTATTTATTATAGTGCTTGCGATAATAACTGCATAATATGGGTAATAATGCATGTTATATTGAGAATAATATAAGTAATAAGTATAATTATTACAGTTCTGGCGATAACAACTGCATTATATGGGTAATAATGCACGTTATATTGCTAACAATATAAGTAATAAGTATAATTATTACAGTTCTAGCGATAATAACTGCATTATATGGGTAAAAATGCATGTTATATTGAGAATAATATACGTAATAAGTATAATTATTACAGTTCTGGCGATAATAACTGCATTATATGGGTAACAATGCACGTTATATTGCTAATAGTATAAGTAATGAGTACAGTTATTACAGTTCTAGCCATAATAACTGCATTATATTGGTAATAATGCATGTTATATTGATAATAATAAAAGTAATAAGTATATTTATTACAGTTCTATCGATAATAACTGCATGATATGGGTAATAATGCATGTTATATTGATGATAATAAAAGTAATACGTATATTTATTATAGTTGTAGCGATAATAACTGCATAATATGGGTAATAATGCATGTTATATTGATAATAATATAAGTAATAAGTATAATTATTACAGTTCTAGCGCTAATGACTGCATTATATGGGTAACAATGCACGTTATATTGCTAACAATATAAGTAATGAGTATAATTATTACAGTTCTAGCGATAATAACTGCATTATATGGGTAATAATGCATGTTACATTGATAATATTGGGAGTAATAAGTGTATTTATTATAGTTCTAGCGATAATAACTGCATAATATGGGTAATAATGCATGTTATGTTGATAATAATGTAAGTAATAAGTATAATTATTACAGTTCTAGCAATAATACCTCCATTATATGGGTAATAATGCATGTTATATTGATGATAATGAAAGTGATACGTGTATTTATTATAGTGCTTGCGATAATAACTGCATAATATGGGTAATAATGCATGTTATATTGAGAATAATATAAGTGATAAGTATAATTATTACAGTTCTGGCGATAACAACTGCATTATATGGGTAATAATGCACGTTATATTGCTAACAATATAAGTAATAAGTATAATTATTACAGTTCTAGCGATAATAACTGCATTATATGGGTAAAAATGCATGTTATATTGAGAATAATATAAGTGATAAGTATAATTATTACAGTTCTGGCGATAATAACTGCATTATATGGGTAAAAATGCATGTTATATTGAGAATAATATAAGTAATAAGTATAATTATTACAGTTCTGGCGATAACAACTGCATTATATGGGTAATAATGCACGTTATATTGCTAACAATATAAGTAATAAGTATAATTATTACAGTTCTAGCGATAATAACTGCATTATATGGGTAAAAATGCATGTTATATTGAGAATAATATAAGTAATAAGTATAATTATTACAGTTCTGGCGATAATAACTGCATTATATGGGTAACAATGCACGTTATATTGCTAATAGTATAAGTAATGAGTACAGTTATTACAGTTCTAGCCATAATAACTGCATTATATTGGTAATAATGCATGTTATATTGATAATAATAAAAGTAATAAGTATATTTATTACAGTTCTATCGATAATAACTGCATGATATGGGTAATAATGCATGTTATATTGATGATAATAAAAGTAATACGTATATTTATTACAGTTCTAGCGATAATAACTGCATAATATGGGTAATAATGCATGTTATATTGAGAATAATATAAGTAATAAGTATAATTATTACAGTTCTGGCGATAATAACTGCATTATATGGGTAATAATGCAATGTTATATTGATAATATCGGGAGTAATAAGTATAATTATTATAGTTCTAGCGATAATAATAGTAAAATATGGCAAATAGTACATGTTATATTGATAATAATAAAAGTAATAAGTATATTTATTACAGTTCTATCGATAATAACTGCATAATATGGGTAATAATGCATGTTATATTGATGATAATAAAAGTAATACGTATATTTATTATAGTTGTAGCGATAATAACTGCATAATATGGGTAATAATGCATGTTATATTGATAATAATATAAGTAATAAGTATAATTATTACAGTTCTAGCGATAATGACTGCATTATATGGGTAACAATGCACGTTATATTGCTAACAATATAAGTAATGAGTATAATTATTACAGTTCTAGCGATAATAACTGCATTATATGGGTAATAATGCATGTTACATTGATAATATTGGGAGTAATAAGTGTATTTATTATAGTTCTAGCGATAATAACTGCATAATATGGGTAATAATGCATGTTATGTTGATAATAATGTAAGTAATAAGTATAATTATTACAGTTCTAGCAATAATACCTCCATTATATGGGTAATAATGCATGTTATATTGATGATAATGAAAGTGATACGTGTATTTATTATAGTGCTTGCGATAATAACTGCATAATATGGGTAATAATGCATGTTATATTGAGAATAATATAAGTAATAAGTATAATTATTACAGTTCTGGCGATAACAACTGCATTATATGGGTAATAATGCACGTTATATTGCTAACAATATAAGTAATAAGTATAATTATTACAGGTATAGCGATAATAACTGCATTATATGGGTAAAAATGCATGTTATATTGAGAATAATATAAGTAATAAGTATAATTATTACAGTTCTGGCGATAATAACTGCATTATATGGGTAACAATGCACGTTATATTGCTAATAGTATAAGTAATGAGTACAGTTATTACAGTTCTAGCCATAATAACTGCATTATATTGGTAATAATGCATGTTATATTGATAATAATAAAAGTAGTAAGTATATTTATTACAGTTCTATCGATAATAACTGCATGATATGGGTAATAATGCATGTTATATTGATGATAATAAAAGTAATACGTATATTTATTATAGTTGTAGCGATAATAACTGCATAATATGGGTAATAATGCATGTTATATTGATAATAATATAAGTAATAAGTATAATTATTACAGTTCTAGCGCTAATGACTGCATTATATGGGTAACAATGCACGTTATATTGCTAACAATATAAGTAATGAGTATAATTATTACAGTTCTAGCGATAATAACTGCATTATATGGGTAATAATGCATGTTACATTGATAATATTGGGAGTAATAAGTGTATTTATTATAGTTCTAGCGATAATAACTGCATAATATGGGTAATAATGCATGTTATGTTGATAATAATGTAAGTAATAAGTATAATTATTACAGTTCTAGCAATAATACCTCCATTATATGGGTAATAATGCATGTTATATTGATGATAATGAAAGTGATACGTGTATTTATTATAGTGCTTGCGATAATAACTGCATAATATGGGTAATAATGCATGTTATATTGAGAATAATATAAGTGATAAGTATAATTATTACAGTTCTGGCGATAACAACTGCATTATATGGGTAATAATGCACGTTATATTGCTAACAATATAAGTAATAAGTATAATTATTACAGTTCTAGCGATAATAACTGCATTATATGGGTAAAAATGCATGTTATATTGAGAATAATATAAGTAATAAGTATAATTATTACAGTTCTGGCGATAATAACTGCATTATATGGGTAACAACGCACGTTATATTGCTAATAGTATAAGTAATAAGTATAATTATTACAGTTCTAACAATAATACCTCCATTATATGGGTAATAGTGCATGTTATATTGATAATAATATAAGTAATAAGTATAATTATTACAGTTCTAGCGATAATACCTCCATTATATGGGTAATAATGCACGTTATATTGCTAATAATATAAGTAATAAGTATAATTATTACAGTTCTAACAATAATACCTCCATTATATGGGTAATAATGCATGTTATATTGATGATAATGAAAGTGATACGTGTATTTATTATAGTGCTTGCGATAATAACTGCATAATATGGGTAATAATGCATGTTATATTGATAATAATAAAAGTAATAAGTATATTTATTACAGTTCTATCGATAATAACTGCATGATATGGGTAATAATGCATGTTATATTGATGATAATAAAAGTAATACGTATATTTATTACAGTTCTAGCGATAATAACTGCATAATATGGGTAATAATGCATGTTATATTGAGAATAATATAAGTAATAAGTATAATTATTACAGTTCTGGCGATAATAACTGCATTATATGGGTAATAATGCAATTTTATATTGATAATATCGGGAGTAATAAGTATAATTATTATAGTTCTAGCGATAATAATAGTAAAATATGGCAAATAGTGCATGTTATATTGATAATAATAAAAGTAATAAGTATATTTATTACAGTTCTATCGATAATAACTGCATAATATGGGTAATAATGCATGTTATATTGATGATAATAAAAGTAATACGTATATTCATTATAGTTGTAGCGATAATAACTGCATAATATGGGTAATAATGCATGTTATATTGATAATAATATAAGTAATAAGTATAATTATTACAGTTCTAGCGATAATGACTGCATTATATGGGTAATAATGCATGTTATATTGCTAACAATATAAGTAATGAGTATAATTATTACAGTTCTAGCGATAATAACTGCGTTATATGGGTAATAATGCATGTTACATTGATAATATTGGGAGTAATAAGTGTATTTATTATAGTTCTAGCGATAATAACTGCATAATATGGGTAATAATGCATGTTATGTTGATAATAATGTAAGTAATAAGTATAATTATTACAGTTCTAGCAATAATACCTCCATTATATGGGTAATAATGCATGTTATATTGATGATAATGAAAGTGATACGTGTATTTATTATAGTGCTTGCGATAATAACTGCATAATATGGGTAATAATGCATGTTATATTGAGAATAATATAAGTTATAAGTATAATTATTACAGTTCTGGCGATAATAACTGCATTATATGGGTAATAATGCACGTTATATTGCTAATAGTATAAGTAATAAGTATAATTATTACAGTTCTATCGATAATTCCTCCATTATATGGATAATAATGCATGTTATATTGATAATGATATAAGTAATAAGTATAATTATTACAGTTCTAGCGATAATAACTGCATAATATGGGTAATAATGCACGTTATATTGCTAATAATATAAGTAATGAGTACAATTATTACAGTTCTAGCGATAATAACTGCATTATATGGGTAATAATGCAATGTTATATTGATAATATCGGGCGTAATAAGTATAATTATTATAGTTCTAGCGATAATAATAGTAAAATCTGGCAAATAGTGCATGTTATATTGATAATAATAAAAGTAATAAGTATATTTATTACAGTTCTAGCGATAATAACTGCATAATATGGGTAATAATGCATGTTATATTGAGAATAATATAAGTAATAAGTATAATTATTACAGTTCTGGCGATAATAACTGCATTATATGGGTAATAATGCAATTTTATATTGATAATATAGGGAGTAATAAGTATAATTATTATAGTTCTAGCGATAATAATAGTAAAATATGGCAAATAGTGCATGTTATATTGATAATAATAAAAGTAATAAGTATATTTATTACAGTTCTATCGATAATAACTGCATAATATGGGTAATAATGCATGTTATATTGATGATAATAAAAGTAATACGTATATTCATTATAGTTGTAGCGATAATAACTGCATAATATGGGTAATAATGCATGTTATATTGATAATAATATAAGTAATAAGTATAATTATTACAGTTCTAGCGATAATGACTGCATTATATGGCTAACAATGCACGTTATATTGCTAACAATATAAGTAATGAGTATAATTATTACAGTTCTAGCGATAATAACTGCATTATATGGGTAATAATGCATGTTACATTGATAATATTGGGAGTAATAAGTGTATTTATTATAGTTCTAGCGATAATAACTGCATAATATGGGTAATAATGCATGTTATGTTGATAATAATGTAAGTAATAAGTATAATTATTACAGTTCTAGCAATAATACCTCCATTATATGGGTAATAATGCATGTTATATTGATGATAATGAAAGTGATACGTGTATTTATTATAGTGCTTGCGATAATAACTGCATAATATGGGTAATAATGCATGTTATATTGAGAATAATATAAGTGATAAGTATAATTATTACAGTTCTGGCGATAATAACTGCATTATATGGGTAAAAATGCATGTTATATTGAGAATAATATAAGTAATAAGTATAATTATTACAGTTCTGGCGATAACAACTGCATTATATGGGTAATAATGCACGTTATATTGCTAACAATATAAGTAATAAGTATAATTATTACAGTTCTAGCGATAATAACTGCATTATATGGGTAAAAATGCACGTTATATTGCTAATAATATAAGTAATAAGTATAATTATTACAGTTCTAACAATAATACCTCCATTATATGGGTAATAATGCATGTTATATTGATGATAATGAAAGTGATACGTGTATTTATTATAGTGCTTGCGATAATAACTGCATAATATGGGTAATAATGCATGTTATATTGATAATAATAAAAGTAATAAGTATATTTATTACAGTTCTATCGATAATAACTGCATGATATGGGTAATAATGCATGTTATATTGATGATAATAAAAGTAATACGTATATTTATTACAGTTCTAGCGATAATAACTGCATAATATGGGTAATAATGCATGTTATATTGAGAATAATATAAGTAATAAGTATAATTATTACAGTTCTGGCGATAATAACTGCATTATATGGGTAATAATGCAATTTTATATTGATAATATCGGGAGTAATAAGTATAATTATTATAGTTCTAGCGATAATAATAGTAAAATATGGCAAATAGTGCATGTTATATTGATAATAATAAAAGTAATAAGTATATTTATTACAGTTCTATCGATAATAACTGCATAATATGGGTAATAATGCATGTTATATTGATGATAATAAAAGTAATACGTATATTCATTATAGTTGTAGCGATAATAACTGCATAATATGGGTAATAATGCATGTTATATTGATAATAATATAAGTAATAAGTATAATTATTACAGTTCTAGCGATAATGACTGCATTATATGGGTAACAATGCACGTTATATTGCTAACAATATAAGTAATGAGTATAATTATTACAGTTCTAGCGATAATAACTGCGTTATATGGGTAATAATGCATGTTACATTGATAATATTGGGAGTAATAAGTGTATTTATTATAGTTCTAGCGATAATAACTGCATAATATGGGTAATAATGCATGTTATGTTGATAATAATGTAAGTAATAAGTATAATTATTACAGTTCTAGCAATAATACCTCCATTATATGGGTAATAATGCATGTTATATTGATGATAATGAAAGTGATACGTGTATTTATTATAGTGCTTGCGATAATAACTGCATAATATGGGTAATAATGCATGTTATATTGAGAATAATATAAGTTATAAGTATAATTATTACAGTTCTGGCGATAATAACTGCATTATATGGGTAATAATGCACGTTATATTGCTAATAGTATAAGTAATAAGTATAATTATTACAGTTCTATCGATAATTCCTCCATTATATGGATAATAATGCATGTTATATTGATAATGATATAAGTAATAAGTATAATTATTACAGTTCTAGCGATAATAACTGCATAATATGGGTAATAATGCACGTTATATTGCTAATAATATAAGTAATGAGTACAATTATTACAGTTCTAGCGATAATAACTGCATTATATGGGTAATAATGCAATGTTATATTGATAATATCGGGCGTAATAAGTATAATTATTATAGTTCTAGCGATAATAATAGTAAAATCTGGCAAATAGTGCATGTTATATTGATAATAATAAAAGTAATAAGTATATTTATTACAGTTCTAGCGATAATAACTGCATAATATGGGTAATAATGCATGTTATATTGAGAATAATATAAGTAATAAGTATAATTATTACAGTTCTGGCGATAATAACTGCATTATATGGGTAATAATGCAATTTTATATTGATAATATAGGGAGTAATAAGTATAATTATTATAGTTCTAGCGATAATAATAGTAAAATATGGCAAATAGTGCATGTTATATTGATAATAATAAAAGTAATAAGTATATTTATTACAGTTCTATCGATAATAACTGCATAATATGGGTAATAATGCATGTTATATTGATGATAATAAAAGTAATACGTATATTCATTATAGTTGTAGCGATAATAACTGCATAATATGGGTAATAATGCATGTTATATTGATAATAATATAAGTAATAAGTATAATTATTACAGTTCTAGCGATAATGACTGCATTATATGGCTAACAATGCACGTTATATTGCTAACAATATAAGTAATGAGTATAATTATTACAGTTCTAGCGATAATAACTGCATTATATGGGTAATAATGCATGTTACATTGATAATATTGGGAGTAATAAGTGTATTTATTATAGTTCTAGCGATAATAACTGCATAATATGGGTAATAATGCATGTTATGTTGATAATAATGTAAGTAATAAGTATAATTATTACAGTTCTAGCAATAATACCTCCATTATATGGGTAATAATGCATGTTATATTGATGATAATGAAAGTGATACGTGTATTTATTATAGTGCTTGCGATAATAACTGCATAATATGGGTAATAATGCATGTTATATTGAGAATAATATAAGTGATAAGTATAATTATTACAGTTCTGGCGATAATAACTGCATTATATGGGTAAAAATGCATGTTATATTGAGAATAATATAAGTAATAAGTATAATTATTACAGTTCTGGCGATAACAACTGCATTATATGGGTAATAATGCACGTTATATTGCTAACAATATAAGTAATAAGTATAATTATTACAGTTCTAGCGATAATAACTGCATTATATGGGTAAAAATGCATGTTATATTGAGAATAATATACGTAATAAGTATAATTATTACAGTTCTGGCGATAATAACTGCATTATATGGGTAACAATGCACGTTATATTGCTAATAGTATAAGTAATGAGTACAGTTATTACAGTTCTAGCCATAATAACTGCATTATATTGGTAATAATGCATGTTATATTGATAATAATAAAAGTAATAAGTATATTTATTACAGTTCTATCGATAATAACTGCATGATATGGGTAATAATGCATGTTATATTGATGATAATAAAAGTAATACGTATATTTATTATAGTTGTAGCGATAATAACTGCATAATATGGGTAATAATGCATGTTATATTGATAATAATATAAGTAATAAGTATAATTATTACAGTTCTAGCGCTAATGACTGCATTATATGGGTAACAATGCACGTTATATTGCTAACAATATAAGTAATGAGTATAATTATTACAGTTCGAGCGATAATAACTGCATTATATGGGTAATAATGCATGTTACATTGATAATATTGGGAGTAATAAGTGTATTTATTATAGTTCTAGCGATAATAACTGCATAATATGGGTAATAATGCATGTTATGTTGATAATAATGTAAGTAATAAGTATAATTATTACAGTTCTAGCAATAATACCTCCATTATATGGGTAATAATGCATGTTATATTGATGATAATGAAAGTGATACGTGTATTTATTATAGTGCTTGCGATAATAACTGCATAATATGGGTAATAATGCATGTTATATTGAGAATAATATAAGTGATAAGTATAATTATTACAGTTCTGGCGATAACAACTGCATTATATGGGTAATAATGCACGTTATATTGCTAACAATATAAGTAATAAGTATAATTATTACAGTTCTAGCGATAATAACTGCATTATATGGGTAAAAATGCATGTTATATTGAGAATAATATAAGTAATAAGTATAATTATTACAGTTCTGGCGATAATAACTGCATTATATGGGTAACAACGCACGTTATATTGCTAATAGTATAAGTAATAAGTATAATTATTACAGTTCTAACAATAATACCTCCATTATATGGGTAATAGTGCATGTTATATTGATAATAATATAAGTAATAAGTATAATTATTACAGTTCTAGCGATAATACCTCCATTATATGGGTAATAATGCACGTTATATTGCTAATAATATAAGTAATAAGTATAATTATTACAGTTCTAACAATAATACCTCCATTATATGGGTAATAATGCATGTTATATTGATGATAATGAAAGTGATACGTGTATTTATTATAGTGCTTGCGATAATAACTGCATAATATGGGTAATAATGCATGTTATATTGATAATAATAAAAGTAATAAGTATATTTATTACAGTTCTATCGATAATAACTGCATGATATGGGTAATAATGCATGTTATATTGATGATAATAAAAGTAATACGTATATTTATTACAGTTCTAGCGATAATAACTGCATAATATGGGTAATAATGCATGTTATATTGAGAATAATATAAGTAATAAGTATAATTATTACAGTTCTGGCGATAATAACTGCATTATATGGGTAATAATGCAATTTTATATTGATAATATCGGGAGTAATAAGTATAATTATTATAGTTCTAGCGATAATAATAGTAAAATATGGCAAATAGTGCATGTTATATTGATAATAATAAAAGTAATAAGTATATTTATTACAGTTCTATCGATAATAACTGCATAATATGGGTAATAATGCATGTTATATTGATGATAATAAAAGTAATACGTATATTCATTATAGTTGTAGCGATAATAACTGCATAATATGGGTAATAATGCATGTTATATTGATAATAATATAAGTAATAAGTATAATTATTACAGTTCTAGCGATAATGACTGCATTATATGGGTAACAATGCACGTTATATTGCTAACAATATAAGTAATGAGTATAATTATTACAGTTCTAGCGATAATAACTGCATTATATGGGTAATAATGCATGTTACATTGATAATATTGGGAGTAATAAGTGTATTTATTATAGTTCTAGCGATAATAACTGCATAATATGGGTAATAATGCATGTTATGTTGATAATAATGTAAGTAATAAGTATAATTATTACAGTTCTAGCAATAATACCTCCATTATATGGGTAATAATGCATGTTATATTGATGATAATGAAAGTGATACGTGTATTTATTATAGTGCTTGCGATAATAACTGCATAATATGGGTAATAATGCATGTTATATTGAGAATAATATAAGTTATAAGTATAATTATTACAGTTCTGGCGATAATAACTGCATTATATGGGTAATAATGCACGTTATATTGCTAATAGTATAAGTAATAAGTATAATTATTACAGTTCTATCGATAATTCCTCCATTATATGGATAATAATGCATGTTATATTGATAATGATATAAGTAATAAGTATAATTATTACAGTTCTAGCGATAATAACTGCATAATATGGGTAATAATGCACGTTATATTGCTAATAATATAAGTAATGAGTACAATTATTACAGTTCTAGCGATAATAACTGCATTATATGGGTAATAATGCAATGTTATATTGATAATATCGGGCGTAATAAGTATAATTATTATAGTTCTAGCGATAATAATAGTAAAATCTGGCAAATAGTGCATGTTATATTGATAATAATAACAGTAATAAGTATATTTATTACAGTTCTAGCGATAATGACTGCATTATATGGGTAATAATGCACGTTATATTGCTAACAATATAAGTAATGAGTATAATTATTACAGTTCTAGCGATAATAACTGCATAATATGGGTAATAATGCACGTTATATTGCTAATAATATAAGCAATGAGTACAATTATCACAGTTCTAGCGATAATAACTGCATTATATGGGTAATAATGCACGTTATATTGCTAATAGTATAAGTAATAAGTATAATTATTACAGTTCTATCGATAATACCTCCATTATATGGGTAATAATGCATGTTATATTGATAATGATATAAGTAATAAGTATAGTTATTACAGTTTTAGCGATAATAACTGCATAATATGGGTAATAATGCACGTTATATTGCTAATAATATAAGTAATGAGTACAATTATTACAGTTCTAGCGATAATAACTGCATTACATGGGTAATAATGCACGTTATATTGCTAATAGTATAAGTAATAAGTATAATTATTACAATTCTAGCGATAATACCTCCATTATGTGGGTAATAATGCATATTATATTGATAATGATATAAGTAATAAGTATAATTATTACAGTTCTAGCGATAATAACTGCATAATATGGGTAATAATGCATGTTATATTGAGAATAATATAAGTAATAAGTATAATTATTACAGTTCTGGCGATAATAACTGCATTATATGGGTAATAATGCACGTTATATTGCTAATAGTATAAGTAATAAGTATAATTATTACAGTTCTATCGATAATACCTCCATTATATGGGTAATAATGCATGTTATATTGATAATGATATAAGTAATAAGTATAGTTATTACAGTTTTAGCGATAATAACTGCATAATATGGGTAATAATGCACGTTATATTGCTAATAATATAAGTAATGAGTACAATTATTACAGTTCTAGCGATAATAACTGCATTACATGGGTAATAATGCACGTTATATTGCTAATAGTATAAGTAATAAGTATAATTATTACAGCTCTAGCGATAATACCTCCATTATATGGGTAATAATGCATGTTATACTGATAATGATATAAGTAATAAGTATAATTATTACAGTTCTAGCGATAATAACTGCATAATATGTTTAATAATGCACGTTATATTGCTAATAATATAAGTAATGAGTATAATTATTACAGTTCTAGCGATAATAACTGCATTATATGGGTAATAAGGCATGTTATATTGATAATAATATAAGTAATAAGTATAATTATTACAGTTCTAGCGATAATACCTCCATTATGTGGGTAATAATGCATGTTATACTGATGATAATGAAAGTAATACGTATATTTATTATAGTTCTAGCGATAATAACTGCATAATATGGGTAATAATGGATGTTATATTGAGAATAATATAAGTAATAAGTATAATTATTTCAGTTCTGGCGATAATAACTGCATTATATGGGTAATAATGCAAGCTATATTGCTAATAGTATAAGTAATAAGTATAATTATTACAGTGCTTGCGATAATACCTCCATTATATGGGTAATAATGCATGTTATATTCATAATGATATAAGTAATAAGTATAATTATTACAGTTCTAGCTATAATAACTGCATTATATGGGTCATAATGCACGTTATACTGCTAATAATATAAGTAATAAGTATAATTATTACAGTTCTAGCGATAATAACTGTATTACATGGGTAATAATGCATGTTATATTGATAATATCGAGAGTAATAAGTATAATTATTATAGTTCTAGCGATAATAATAGTAAAATAAGGCTAATGGTGCATGATATATTGATAATAGTAAAAGTAATAAGTATATTTATTACAGTTCTATCGATAATAACTGCATAATATGGGTAATAATGCATGTTATGTTGATGACAATGAAAGTAATACGTATGTTTATTATAGTTCTAGCGATAATAACTGCATAATATGGGTAATAATGGATGTTATATTGAGAATAATATAAGTAATAAGTATAATTATTACAGTTCTGGCGATAATAACTGCATTATATGGGTAATAATGCACGTTATATTGCTAATAGTATAAGTAATAAGTATAATTATTACAATTCTAGCGATAATACCTCCATTATGTGGGTAATAATGCATATTATATTGATAATGATATAAGTAATAAGTATAATTATTACAGTTCTAGCTATAATAACTGCATTATATGGGTCATAATGCACGTTATATTGCTAATAATATAAGTAATGAGTATAATTATTACAGTTCTATCGATAATACCTCCATTATATGGGTAATAATGCATGTTATATTGATAATGATATAAGTAATAAGTATAGTTATTACAGTTTTAGTGATAATAACTGCATAATATGGGTAATAATGCACGTTATATTGCTAATAATATAAGTAATGAGTACAATTATTACAGTTCTAGCGATAATAACTGCATTACATGGGTAATAATGCACGTTATATTGCTAATAGTATAAGTAATAAGTATAATTATTACAATTCTAGCGATAATACCTCCATTATGTGGGTAATAATGCATATTATATTGATAATGATATAAGTAATAAGTATACTTATTACAGTTCTAGCGATAATAACTGCATAATATGGGTAATAATGCATGTTATATTGAGAATAATATAAGTAATAAGTATAATTATTACAGTTCTGGCGATAATAACTGCATTATATGGGTAATAATGCACGTTATATTGCTAACAATATAAGTAATGAGTATAATTATTACAGTTCTAGCGATAATAACTGCATAATATGGGTAATAATGCACGTTATATTGCTAATAATATAAGTAATGAGTACAATTATTACAGTTCTAGCGATAATAACTGCATTATATGGGTAATAATGCACGTTATATTGCTAATAATATAAGTAATAAGTATAATTATTACAGTTCTAGCGATAATAACTGCATTATATGGGTAATAATGCATGTTACATTGATAATATTGGGAGTAATAAGTGTATTTATTATAGTTCCAGCAATAATAACTGCATAATATGGGTAATAATGCGTGTTATATTGAGAATAATATAAGTAATAAGTATAATTATTACAGTTCTAGCGATAATAACTGCATTATATGGGTAAAAATGCATGTTATATTGATAATATCGGGAGTAATAAGTATAATTATTATAGTTCTAACGATAATAATAGTAAAATATGGCAAATAGTGCATGTTATATTGATAATAATAAAAGTAATAAGTATATTTATTACAGTTCTATCGATAATAACTGCATGATATGGGTAATAATGCATGTTATATTGATGATAATAAAAGTAATACGTATATTTATTATAGTTCTAGCGATAATAACTGCATAATATGGGTAATAATGCATGTTATATTGAGAATAATATAAGTGATAAGTATAATTATTACAGTTCTAGCGATAATAACTGCATTATAAGGGTAATAATGCACGTTATATTGCTAATAGTATAAGTAATAAGTATAATTATTACAGTTCTATCGATAATACCTCCATTATATGGGTAATAATGCATGTTATATTGATAATGATATAAGTAATAAGTATAATTATTACAGTTCTAGCGATAATAACTGCATAATATGGGTAATAAGGCATGTTATATTGATAATAATATAAGTAATAAGTATAATTATTACAGTTCTAGCGATAATACCTCCATTATGTGGGTAATAATGCATGTTATACTGATGATAATGAAAGTAATACGTATATTTATTATAGTTCTAGCAATAATAACTGCATAATATGGGTAATAATGCATGTTATATTGCTAACAATATAAGTAATAAGTATAATTATTACAGTTCTAGCGATAATAACTGCATTATATGGGTAAAAATGCATGTTATATTGATAATATTGGGAGTAATAAGTATATTTATTACAGTTCTAGCGATAATAACTGCATAATATACGTAACAATGCACGTTATATTGCTAATAATATAAGTAATGAGTATAATTATTACAGTTCTAGCGATAATAATAGTAAAATATGGCTAATAGTGCATGATATATTGATAATAGTAAAAGTAATAAGTATATTTATTACAGTTCTATCGATAATAACTGCATAATATGGGTAATAATGCATGTTATATTGATAATAATGAAAGTAGTAAGTATATTTATTACAGTTCTAGCGATAATAACTGCATTATATGCGTAATAAGGCATGTTATATTGATAATATTGGGAGTAATAAGTATAATTATTATAGTTCTAGCGATAATAATAGTAAAATAAGGCTAGTAGTGCATGATATATTGATAATAGTAAAAGTAATAAGTATAATTATTACTGTTCTATCGATAATAACTGCATAATATGGGTAATAATGCATGTTATATTGATGATAATGAAAGTAATACGTATATTTATTATAGTTCTAGCGATAATAACTGCATTATATGAGTAATAATGCACGTTATATTGCTAATAGTATAAGTAATAAGTATAATTATTACAGCTCTAGCGATAATACCTCCATTATATGGGTAATAATGCATGTTATAATGATAATGATATAAGTAATAAGTATAATTATTACAGTTCTAGCGATAATAACTGCATAATATGTTTAATAATGCACGTTATATTGCTAATAATATAAGTAATGAGTATAATTATTACAGTTCTAGCGATAATAACTGCATTATATGGGTAATAAGGCATGTTATATTGATAATAATATAAGTAATAAGTATAATTATTACAGTTCTAGCGATAATACCTCCATTATGTGGGTAATAATGCATGTTATACTGATGATAATGAAAGTAATACGTATATTTATTATAGTTCTAGCGATAATAACTGCATAATATGGGTAATAATGGATGTTATATTGAGAATAATATAAGTAATAAGTATAATTATTACAGTTCTGGCGATAATAACTGCATTATATGGGTAATAATGCATGTTATATTGATGATAATGAAAGTAATACGTATATTTATTATAGTTCTAGCGATAATAACTGCATTATATGAGTAATAATGCACGTTATATTGCTAATAGTATAAGTAATAAGTATAATTATTACAGCTCTAGCGATAATACCTCCATTATATGGGTAATAATGCATGTTATACTGATAATGATATAAGTAATAAGTATAATTATTACAGTTCTAGCGATAATAACTGCATAATATGTTTAATAATGCACGTTATATTGCTAATAATATAAGTAATGAGTATAATTATTACAGTTCTAGCGATAATAACTGCATTATATGGGTAATAAGGCATGTTATATTGATAATAATATAAGTAATAAGTATAATTATTACAGTTCTAGCGATAATACCTCCATTATGTGGGTAATAATGCATGTTATACTGATGATAATGAAAGTAATACGTATATTTATTATAGTTCTAGCGATAATAACTGCATAATATGGGTAATAATGGATGTTATATTGAGAATAATATAAGTAATAAGTATAATTATTACAGTTCTGGCGATAATAACTGCATTATATGGGTAATAATGCAAGCTATATTGCTAATAGTATAAGTAATAAGTATAATTATTACAGTGCTTGCGATAATACCTCCATTATATGGGTAATAATGCATGTTATATTCATAATGATATAAGTAATAAGTATAATTATTACAGTTCTAGCTATAATAACTGCATTATATGGGTCATAATGCACGTTATACTGCTAATAATATAAGTAATAAGTATAATTATTACAGTTCTAGCGATAATAACTGTATTACATGGGTAATAATGCATGTTATATTGATAATATCGAGAGTAATAAGTATAATTATTATAGTTCTAGCGATAATAATAGTAAAATATGGCTAATGGTGCATGATATATTGATAATAGTAAAAGTAATAAGTATATTTATTACAGTTCTATCGATAATAACTGCATAATATGTGTAATAATGCATGTTATGTTGATGACAATGAAAGTAATACGTATGTTTATTATAGTTCTAGCGATAATAACTGCATAATATGGGTAATAATGGATGTTATATTGAGAATAATATAAGTAATAAGTATAATTATTACAGTTCTGGCGATAATAACTGCATTATATGGGTAATAATGCACGCTATATTGCTAATAGTATAAGTAATAAGTATAATTATTACAGTGCTTGCGATAATACCTCCATTATATGGGTAATAATGCATGTTATATTCATAATGATATAAGTAATAAGTATAATTATTACAGTTCTAGCTATAATAACTGCATTATATGGGTCATAATGCACGTTATACTGCTAATAATATAAGTAATAAGTATAGTTATTACAGTTCTAGCGATAATAACTGTATTACATGGGTAATAATGCATGTTATATTGATAATATCGGGAGTAATAAGTATAATTATTATAGTTCTAGCGATAATAATAGTAAAATATGGCTAATAGTGCATGATATATTGATAATAGTAAAAGTAATAAGTATATTTATTACAGTTCTAGCGATAATAACTGCATAATATGGGTAATAATGCATGTTATATTGAGAATAATATAAGTAATAAGTATAATTATTACAGTTCTGGCGATAATAACTTCTTTATATGGGTAATAATGCACGTTATATTGATAATATCGGGAGTAATAAGTATAATTATTATAGTTCTAACGATAATAATAGTAAAATATGGCAAATAGTGCATGTTATATTGATAATAATAAAAGTAATAAGTATATTTATTACAGTTCTATCGATAATAACTGCATGATATGGGTAATAATGCATGTTATATTGATGATAATAAAAGTAATACGTATATTTATTATAGTTCTAGCGATAATAACTGCATAATATGGGTAATAATGCATGTTATATTGAGAATAATATAAGTGATAAGTATAATTATTACAGTTCTAGCGATAATAACTGCATTATAAGGGTAATAATGCACGTTATATTGCTAATAGTATAAGTAATAAGTATAATTATTACAGTTCTATCGATAATACCTCCATTATATGGGTAATAATGCATGTTATATTGATAATGATATAAGTAATAAGTATAATTATTACAGTTCTAGCGATAATAACTGCATAATATGGGTAATAAGGCATGTTATATTGATAATAATATAAGTAATAAGTATAATTATTCCAGTTCTAGCGATAATACCTCCATTATGTGGGTAATAATGCATGTTATACTGATGATAATGAAAGTAATACGTATATTTATTATAGTTCTAGCAATAATAACTGCATAATATGGGTAATAATGCATGTTATATTGCTAACAATATAAGTAATAAGTATAATTATTACAGTTCTAGCGATAATAACTGCATTATATGGGTAAAAATGCATGTTATATTGATAATATTGGGAGTAATAAGTATATTTATTACAGTTCTAGCGATAATAACTGCATAATATACGTAACAACGCACGTTATATTGCTAATAATATAAGTAATGAGTATAATTATTACAGTTCTAGCGATAATAATAGTAAAATATGGCTAATAGTGCATGATATATTGATAATAGTAAAAGTAATAAGTATATTTATTACAGTTCTATCGATAATAACTGCATAATATGGGTAATAATGCATGTTATATTGATAATAATGAAAGTAGTAAGTATATTTATTACAGTTCTAGCGATAATAACTGCATTATATGCGTAATAAGGCATGTTATATTGATAATATTGGGAGTAATAAGTATAATTATTATAGTTCTAGCGATAGTAATAGTAAAATAAGGCTAGTAGTGCATGATATATTGATAATAGTAAAAGTAATAAGTATAATTATTACTGTTCTATCGATAATAACTGCATAATATGGGTAATAATGCATGTTATATTGATGATAATGAAAGTAATACGTATATTTATTATAGTTCTAGCGATAATAACTGCATTATATGAGTAATAATGCACGTTATATTGCTAATAGTATAAGTAATAAGTATAATTATTACAGCTCTAGCGATAATACCTCCATTATATGGGTAATAATGCATGTTATACTGATAATGATATAAGTAATAAGTATAATTATTACAGTTCTAGCGATAATAACTGCATAATATGTTTAATAATGCACGTTATATTGCTAATAATATAAGTAATGAGTATAATTATTACAGTTCTAGCGATAATAACTGCATTATATGGGTAATAAGGCATGTTATATTGATAATAATATAAGTAATAAGTATAATTATTACAGTTCTAGCGATAATACCTCCATTATGTGGGTAATAATGCATGTTATACTGATGATAATGAAAGTAATACGTATATTTATTATAGTTCTAGCGATAATAACTGCATAATATGGGTAATAATGGATGTTATATTGAGAATAATATAAGTAATAAGTATAATTATTACAGTTCTGGCGATAATAACTGCATTATATGGGTAATAATGCAAGCTATATTGCTAATAGTATAAGTAATAAGTATAATTATTACAGTGCTTGCGATAATACCTCCATTATATGGGTAATAATGCATGTTATATTCATAATGATATAAGTAATAAGTATAATTATTACAGTTCTAGCGATAATAACTGTATTACATGGGTAATAATGCATGTTATATTGATAATATCGAGAGTAATAAGTATAATTATTATAGTTCTAGCGATAATAATAGTAAAATATGGCTAATGGTGCATGATATATTGATAATAGTAAAAGTAATAAGTATATTTATTACAGTTCTATCGATAATAACTGCATAATATGGGTAATAATGCATGTTATGTTGATGACAATGAAAGTAATACGTATGTTTATTATAGTTCTAGCGATAATAACTGCATAATATGGGTAATAATGGATGTTATATTGAGAATAATATAAGTAATAAGTATAATTATTACAGTTCTGGCGATAATAACTGCATTATATGGGTAATAATGCACGCTATATTGCTAATAGTATAAGTAATAAGTATAATTATTACAGTGCTTGCGATAATACCTCCATTATATGGGTAATAATGCATGTTATATTCATAATGATATAAGTAATAAGTATAATTATTACAGTTCTAGCTATAATAACTGCATTATATGGGTCATAATGCACGTTATACTGCTAATAATATAAGTAATAAGTATAGTTATTACAGTTCTAGCGATAATAACTGTATTACATGGGTAATAATGCATGTTATATTGATAATATCGGGAGTAATAAGTATAATTATTATAGTTCTAGCGATAATAATAGTAAAATATGGCTAATAGTGCATGATATATTGATAATAGTAAAAGTAATAAGTATATTTATTACAGTTCTAGCGATAATAACTGCATAATATGGGTAATAATGCATGTTATATTGAGAATAATATAAGTAATAAGTATAATTATTACAGTTCTGGCGATAATAACTTCTTTATATGGGTAATAATGCACGTTATATTGCTAATAGTATAAGTAATAAGTATAATTATTACAGTTCTAGCGATAATACCTCCATTATATGGGTAATAATGCATGTTATATTGATAATGATATAAGTAATAAGTATAATTATTACAGTTCTAGCGATAATAACTGCATAATATGGGTAATAATGCACGTTATATTGCTAATAATATAAGTAATGAGTACAATTATTACAGTTCTAGCGATAATAACTGCATTATATGGGTAATAATGCACGCTATATTGCTAATAGTATAAGTAATAAGTATAATTATTACAGTGCTTGCGATAATACCTCCATTATATGGGTAATAATGCATGTTATATTGAAAATAATATAAGTAATAAGTATAATTATTACAGTTCTAGCTATAATAACTGCATTATATGGGTCATAATGCACGTTATACTGCTAATAATATAAGTAATAAGTATAATTATTACAGTTCTAGCGATAATAACTGTATTACATGGGTAATAATGCATGTTATATTGATAATATCGAGAGTAATAAGTATAATTATTATAGTTCTAGCGATAATAATAGTATAATAAGGCTAATGGTGCATGATATATTGATAATAGTAAAAGTAATAAGTATATTTATTACAGTTCTATCGATAATAACTGCATAATATGGGTAATAATGCATGTTATGTTGATGACAATGAAAGTAATACGTATGTTTATTATAGTTCTAGCGATAATAACTGCATAATATGGGTAATAATGGATGTTATATTGAGAATAATATAAGTAATAAGTATAATTATTACAGTTCTGGCGATAATAACTGCATTATATGGGTAATAATGCACGCTATATTGCTAATAGTATAAGTAATAAGTATAATTATTACAGTGCTTGCGATAATACCTCCATTATATGGGTAATAATGCATGTTATATTCATAATGATATAAGTAATAAGTATAATTATTACAGTTCTAGCTATAATAACTGCATTATATGGGTCATAATGCACGTTATATTGCTAATAATATAAGTAATGAGTATAATTATTACAGTTCTATCGATAATACCTCCATTATATGGGTAATAATGCATGTTATATTGATAATGATATAAGTAATAAGTATAGTTATTACAGTTTTAGTGATAATAACTGCATAATATGGGTAATAATGCACGTTATATTGCTAATAATATAAGTAATGAGTACAATTATTACAGTTCTAGCGATAATAACTGCATTACATGGGTAATAATGCACGTTATATTGCTAATAGTATAAGTAATAAGTATAATTATTACAATTCTAGCGATAATACCTCCATTATGTGGGTAATAATGCATATTATATTGATAATGATATAAGTAATAAGTATACTTATTACAGTTCTAGCGATAATAACTGCATAATATGGGTAATAATGCATGTTATATTGAGAATAATATAAGTAATAAGTATAATTATTACAGTTCTGGCGATAATAACTGCATTATATGGGTAATAATGCACGTTATATTGCTAACAATATAAGTAATGAGTATAATTATTACAGTTCTAGCGATAATAACTGCATAATATGGGTAATAATGCACGTTATATTGCTAATAATATAAGTAATGAGTACAATTATTACAGTTCTAGCGATAATAACTGCATTATATGGGTAATAATGCACGTTATATTGCTAATAATATAAGTAATAAGTATAATTATTACAGTTCTAGCGATAATAACTGCATTATATGGGTAATAATGCATGTTACATTGATAATATTGGGAGTAATAAGTGTATTTATTATAGTTCCAGCAATAATAACTGCATAATATGGGTAATAATGCGTGTTATATTGAGAATAATATAAGTAATAAGTATAATTATTACAGTTCTAGCGATAATAACTGCATTATATGGGTAAAAATGCATGTTATATTGATAATATCGGGAGTAATAAGTATAATTATTATAGTTCTAACGATAATAATAGTAAAATATGGCAAATAGTGCATGTTATATTGATAATAATAAAAGTAATAAGTATATTTATTACAATTCTATCGATAATAACTGCATGATATGGGTAATAATGCATGTTATATTGATGATAATAAAAGTAATACGTATATTTATTATAGTTCTAGCGATAATAACTGCATAATATGGGTAATAATGCATGTTATATTGAGAATAATATAAGTGATAAGTATAATTATTACAGTTCTAGCGATAATAACTGCATTATAAGGGTAATAATGCACGTTATATTGCTAATAGTATAAGTAATAAGTATAATTATTACAGTTCTATCGATAATACCTCCATTATATGGGTAATAATGCATGTTATATTGATAATGATATAAGTAATAAGTATAATTATTACAGTTCTAGCGATAATAACTGCATAATATGGGTAATAAGGCATGTTATATTGATAATAATATAAGTAATAAGTATAATTATTACAGTTCTAGCGATAATACCTCCATTATGTGGGTAATAATGCATGTTATACTGATGATAATGAAAGTAATACGTATATTTATTATAGTTCTAGCAATAATAACTGCATAATATGGGTAATAATGCATGTTATATTGCTAACAATATAAGTAATAAGTATAATTATTACAGTTCTAGCGATAATAACTGCATTATATGGGTAAAAATGCATGTTATATTGATAATATTGGGAGTAATAAGTATATTTATTACAGTTCTAGCGATAATAACTGCATAATATACGTAACAACGCACGTTATATTGCTAATAATATAAGTAATGAGTATAATTATTACAGTTCTAGCGATAATAATAGTAAAATATGGCTAATAGTGCATGATATATTGATAATAGTAAAAGTAATAAGTATATTTATTACAGTTCTATCGATAATAACTGCATAATATGGGTAATAATGCATGTTATATTGATAATAATGAAAGTAGTAAGTATATTTATTACAGTTCTAGCGATAATAACTGCATTATATGCGTAATAAGGCATGTTATATTGATAATATTGGGAGTAATAAGTATAATTATTATAGTTCTAGCGATAATAATAGTAAAATAAGGCTAGTAGTGCATGATATATTGATAATAGTAAAAGTAATAAGTATAATTATTACTGTTCTATCGATAATAACTGCATAATATGGGTAATAATGCATGTTATATTGATGATAATGAAAGTAATACGTATATTTATTATAGTTCTAGCGATAATAACTGCATTATATGAGTAATAATGCACGTTATATTGCTAATAGTATAAGTAATAAGTATAATTATTACAGCTCTAGCGATAATACCTCCATTATATGGGTAATAATGCATGTTATACTGATAATGATATAAGTAATAAGTATAATTATTACAGTTCTAGCGATAATAACTGCATAATATGTTTAATAATGCACGTTATATTGCTAATAATATAAGTAATGAGTATAATTATTACAGTTCTAGCGATAATAACTGCATTATATGGGTAATAAGGCATGTTATATTGATAATAATATAAGTAATAAGTATAATTATTACAGTTCTAGCGATAATACCTCCATTATGTGGGTAATAATGCATGTTATACTGATGATAATGAAAGTAATACGTATATTTATTATAGTTCTAGCGATAATAACTGCATAATATGGGTAATAATGGATGTTATATTGAGAATAATATAAGTAATAAGTATAATTATTACAGTTCTGGCGATAATAACTGCATTATATGGGTAATAATGCAAGCTATATTGCTAATAGTATAAGTAATAAGTATAATTATTACAGTGCTTGCGATAATACCTCCATTATATGGGTAATAATGCATGTTATATTCATAATGATATAAGTAATAAGTATAATTATTACAGTTCTAGCGATAATAACTGTATTACATGGGTAATAATGCATGTTATATTGATAATATCGAGAGTAATAAGTATAATTATTATAGTTCTAGCGATAATAATAGTAAAATATGGCTAATGGTGCATGATATATTGATAATAGTAAAAGTAATAAGTATATTTATTACAGTTCTATCGATAATAACTGCATAATATGGGTAATAATGCATGTTATGTTGATGACAATGAAAGTAATACGTATGTTTATTATAGTTCTAGCGATAATAACTGCATAATATGGGTAATAATGGATGTTATATTGAGAATAATATAAGTAATAAGTATAATTATTACAGTTCTGGCGATAATAACTGCATTATATGGGTAATAATGCACGCTATATTGCTAATAGTATAAGTAATAAGTATAATTATTACAGTGCTTGCGATAATACCTCCATTATATGGGTAATAATGCATGTTATATTCATAATGATATAAGTAATAAGTATAATTATTACAGTTCTAGCTATAATAACTGCATTATATGGGTCATAATGCACGTTATACTGCTAATAATATAAGTAATAAGTATAGTTATTACAGTTCTAGCGATAATAACTGTATTACATGGGTAATAATGCATGTTATATTGATAATATCGGGAGTAATAAGTATAATTATTATAGTTCTAGCGATAATAATAGTAAAATATGGCTAATAGTGCATGATATATTGATAATAGTAAAAGTAATAAGTATATTTATTACAGTTCTAGCGATAATAACTGCATAATATGGGTAATAATGCATGTTATATTGAGAATAATATAAGTAATAAGTATAATTATTACAGTTCTGGCGATAATAACTTCTTTATATGGGTAATAGTGCACGTTATATTGCTAATAGTATAAGTAATAAGTATAATTATTACAGTTCTAGCGATAATACCTCCATTATATGGGTAATAATGCATGTTATATTGATAATGATGTAAGTAATAAGTATAATTATTACAGTTCTAGCGATAATAACTGCATAATATGGGTAATAATGCACGTTATATTGCTAATAATATAAGTAATGAGTACAATTATTACAGTTCTAGCGATAATAACTGCATTATATGGGTAATAATGCACGCTATATTGCTAATAGTATAAGTAATAAGTATAATTATTACAGTGCTTGCGATAATACCTCCATTATATGGGTAATAATGCATGTTATATTGAAAATAATATAAGTAATAAGTATAATTATTACAGTTCTAGCTATAATAACTGCATTATATGGGTCATAATGCACGTTATACTGCTAATAATATAAGTAATAAGTATAATTATTACAGTTCTAGCGATAATAACTGTATTACATGGGTAATAATGCATGTTATATTGATAATATCGAGAGTAATAAGTATAATTATTATAGTTCTAGCGATAATAATAGTAAAATAAGGCTAATGGTGCATGATATATTGATAATAGTAAAAGTAATAAGTATATTTATTACAGTTCTATCGATAATAACTGCATAATATGGGTAATAATGCATGTTATGTTGATGACAATGAAAGTAATACGTATGTTTATTATAGTTCTAGCGATAATAACTGCATAATATGGGTAATAATGGATGTTATATTGAGAATAATATAAGTAATAAGTATAATTATTACAGTTCTGGCGATAATAACTGCATTATATGGGTAATAATGCACGCTATATTGCTAATAGTATAAGTAATAAGTATAATTATTACAGTGCTTGCGATAATACCTCCATTATATGGGTAATAATGCATGTTATATTCATAATGATATAAGTAATAAGTATAATTATTACAGTTCTAGCTATAATAACTGCATTATATGGGTCATAATGCACGTTATATTGCTAATAATATAAGTAATGAGTATAATTATTACAGTTCTATCGATAATACCTCCATTATATGGGTAATAATGCATGTTATATTGATAATGATATAAGTAATAAGTATAGTTATTACAGTTTTAGTGATAATAACTGCATAATATGGGTAATAATGCACGTTATATTGCTAATAATATAAGTAATGAGTACAATTATTACAGTTCTAGCGATAATAACTGCATTACATGGGTAATAATGCACGTTATATTGCTAATAGTATAAGTAATAAGTATAATTATTACAATTCTAGCGATAATACCTCCATTATGTGGGTAATAATGCATATTATATTGATAATGATATAAGTAATAAGTATACTTATTACAGTTCTAGCGATAATAACTGCATAATATGGGTAATAATGCATGTTATATTGAGAATAATATAAGTAATAAGTATAATTATTACAGTTTTGGCGATAATAACTGCATTATATGGGTAATAATGCACGTTATATTGCTAACAATATAAGTAATGAGTATAATTATTACAGTTCTAGCGATAATAACTGCATAATATGGGTAATAATGCACGTTATATTGCTAATAATATAAGTAATGAGTACAATTATTACAGTTCTAGCGATAATAACTGCATTATATGGGTAATAATGCACGTTATATTGCTAATAATATAAGTAATAAGTATAATTATTACAGTTCTAGCGATAATAACTGCATTATATGGGTAATAATGCATGTTACATTGATAATATTGGGAGTAATAAGTGTATTTATTATAGTTCCAGCAATAATAACTGCATAATATGGGTAATAATGCGTGTTATATTGAGAATAATATAAGTAATAAGTATAATTATTACAGTTCTAGCGATAATAACTGCATTATATGGGTAAAAATGCATGTTATATTGATAATATCGGGAGTAATAAGTATAATTATTATAGTTCTAACGATAATAATAGTAAAATATGGCAAATAGTGCATGTTATATTGATAATAATAAAAGTAATAAGTATATTTATTACAATTCTATCGATAATAACTGCATGATATGGGTAATAATGCATGTTATATTGATGATAATAAAAGTAATACGTATATTTATTATAGTTCTAGCGATAATAACTGCATAATATGGGTAATAATGCATGTTATATTGAGAATAATATAAGTGATAAGTATAATTATTACAGTTCTAGCGATAATAACTGCATTATAAGGGTAATAATGCACGTTATATTGCTAATAGTATAAGTAATAAGTATAATTATTACAGTTCTATCGATAATACCTCCATTATATGGGTAATAATGCATGTTATATTGATAATGATATAAGTAATAAGTATAATTATTACAGTTCTAGCGATAATAACTGCATAATATGGGTAATAAGGCATGTTATATTGATAATAATATAAGTAATAAGTATAATTATTACAGTTCTAGCGATAATACCTCCATTATGTGGGTAATAATGCATGTTATACTGATGATAATGAAAGTAATACGTATATTTATTATAGTTCTAGCAATAATAACTGCATAATATGGGTAATAATGCATGTTATATTGCTAACAATATAAGTAATAAGTATAATTATTACAGTTCTAGCGATAATAACTGCATTATATGGGTAAAAATGCATGTTATATTGATAATATTGGGAGTAATAAGTATATTTATTACAGTTCTAGCGATAATAACTGCATAATATACGTAACAATGCACGTTATATTGCTAATAATATAAGTAATGAGTATAATTATTACAGTTCTAGCGATAATAATAGTAAAATATGGCTAATAGTGCATGATATATTGATAATAGTAAAAGTAATAAGTATATTTATTACAGTTCTATCGATAATAACTGCATAATATGGGTAATAATGCATGTTATATTGATAATAATGAAAGTAGTAAGTATATTTATTACAGTTCTAGCGATAATAACTGCATTATATGCGTAATAAGGCATGTTATATTGATAATATTGGGAGTAATAAGTATAATTATTATAGTTCTAGCGATAATAATAGTAAAATAAGGCTAGTAGTGCATGATATATTGATAATAGTAAAAGTAATAAGTATAATTATTACTGTTCTATCGATAATAACTGCATAATATGGGTAATAATGCATGTTATATTGATGATAATGAAAGTAATACGTATATTTATTATAGTTCTAGCGATAATAACTGCATTATATGAGTAATAATGCACGTTATATTGCTAATAGTATAAGTAATAAGTATAATTATTACAGCTCTAGCGATAATACCTCCATTATATGGGTAATAATGCATGTTATACTGATAATGATATAAGTAATAAGTATAATTATTACAGTTCTAGCGATAATAACTGCATAATATGTTTAATAATGCACGTTACATTGCTAATAATATAAGTAATGAGTATAATTATTACAGTTCTAGCGATAATAACTGCATTATATGGGTAATAAGGCATGTTATATTGATAATAATATAAGTAATAAGTATAATTATTACAGTTCTAGCGATAATACCTCCATTATGTGGGTAATAATGCATGTTATACTGATGATAATGAAAGTAATACGTATATTTATTATAGTTCTAGCGATAATAACTGCATAATATGGGTAATAATGGATGTTATATTGAGAATAATATAAGTAATAAGTATAATTATTACAGTTCTGGCGATAATAACTGCATTATATGGGTAATAATGCAAGCTATATTGCTAATAGTATAAGTAATAAGTATAATTATTACAGTGCTTGCGATAATACCTCCATTATATGGGTAATAATGCATGTTATATTCATAATGATATAAGTAATAAGTATAATTATTACAGTTCTAGCTATAATAACTGCATTATATGGGTCATAATGCACGTTATACTGCTAATAATATAAGTAATAAGTATAATTATTACAGTTCTAGCGATAATAACTGTATTACATGGGTAATAATGCATGTTATATTGATAATATCGAGAGTAATAAGTATAATTATTATAGTTCTAGCGATAATAATAGTAAAATATGGCTAATGGTGCATGATATATTGATAATAGTAAAAGTAATAAGTATATTTATTACAGTTCTATCGATAATAACTGCATAATATGGGTAATAATGCATGTTATGTTGATGACAATGAAAGTAATACGTATGTTTATTATAGTTCTAGCGATAATAACTGCATAATATGGGTAATAATGGATGTTATATTGAGAATAATATAAGTAATAAGTATAATTATTACAGTTCTGGCGATAATAACTGCATTATATGGGTAATAATGCACGCTATATTGCTAATAGTATAAGTAATAAGTATAATTATTACAGTGCTTGCGATAATACCTCCATTATATGGGTAATAATGCATGTTATATTCATAATGATATAAGTAATAAGTATAATTATTACAGTTCTAGCTATAATAACTGCATTATATGGGTCATAATGCACGTTATACTGCTAATAATATAAGTAATAAGTATAGTTATTACAGTTCTAGCGATAATAACTGTATTACATGGGTAATAATGCATGTTATATTGATAATATCGGGAGTAATAAGTATAATTATTGTAGTTCTAGCGATAATAATAGTAAAATATGGCTAATAGTGCATGATATATTGATAATAGTAAAAGTAATAAGTATATTTATTACAGTTCTAGCGATAATAACTGCATAATATGGGTAATAATGCATGTTATATTGAGAATAATATAAGTAATAAGTATAATTATTACAGTTCTGGCGATAATAACTTCTTTATATGGGTAATAATGCACGTTATATTGCTAATAGTATAAGTAATAAGTATAATTATTACAGTTCTAGCGATAATACCTCCATTATATGGGTAATAATGCATGTTATATTGATAATGATATAAGTAATAAGTATAATTATTACAGTTCTAGCGATAATAACTGCATTATATGGGTAATAATGCACGTTATATTGCTAACAATATAAGTAATGAGTATAATTATTACAGTTCTAGCGATAATAACTGCATAATATGGGTAATAATGCACGTTATATTGCTAATAATATAAGTAATGAGTACAATTATTACAGTTCTAGCGATAATAACTGCATTATATGGGTAATAATGCACGTTATATTGCTAATAATATAAGTAATAAGTATAATTATTACAGTTCTAGCGATAATAACTGCATTATATGGGTAATAATGCATGTTACATTGATAATATTGGGAGTAATAAGTGTATTTATTATAGTTCCAGCGATAATAACTGCATAATATGGGTAATAATGCGTGTTATATTGAGAATAATATAAGTAATAAGTATAATTATTACAGTTCTAGCGATAATAACTGCATTATATGGGTAAAAATGCATGTTATATTGATAATATCGGGAGTAATAAGTATAATTATTATAGTTCTAACGATAATAATAGTAAAATATGGCAAATAGTGCATGTTATATTGATAATAATAAAAGTAATAAGTATATTTATTACAGTTCTATCGATAATAACTGCATGATATGGGTAATAATGCATGTTATATTGATGATAATAAAAGTAATACGTATATTTATTATAGTTCTAGCGATAATAACTGCATTATATGAGTAATAATGCACGTTATATTGCTAATAGTATAAGTAATAAGTATAATTATTACAGCTCTAGCGATAATACCTCCATTATATGGGTAATAATGCATGTTATACTGATAATGATATAAGTAATAAGTATAATTATTACAGTTCTAGCGATAATAACTGCATAATATGTTTAATAATGCACGTTATATTGCTAATAATATAAGTAATGAGTATAATTATTACAGTTCTAGCGATAATAACTGCATTATATGGGTAATAAGGCATGTTATATTGATAATAATATAAGTAATAAGTATAATTATTACAGTTCTAGCGATAATACCTCCATTATGTGGGTAATAATGCATGTTATACTGATGATAATGAAAGTAATACGTATATTTATTATAGTTCTAGCGATAATAACTGCATAATATGGGTAATAATGGATGTTATATTGAGAATAATATAAGTAATAAGTATAATTATTACAGTTCTGGCGATAATAACTGCATTATATGGGTAATAATGCAAGCTATATTGCTAATAGTATAAGTAATAAGTATAATTATTACAGTGCTTGCGATAATACCTCCATTATATGGGTAATAATGCATGTTATATTCATAATGATATAAGTAATAAGTATAATTATTACAGTTCTAGCGATAATAACTGTATTACATGGGTAATAATGCATGTTATATTGATAATATCGAGAGTAATAAGTATAATTATTATAGTTCTAGCGATAATAATAGTAAAATATGGCTAATGGTGCATGATATATTGATAATAGTAAAAGTAATAAGTATATTTATTACAGTTCTATCGATAATAACTGCATAATATGGGTAATAATGCATGTTATGTTGATGACAATGAAAGTAATACGTATGTTTATTATAGTTCTAGCGATAATAACTGCATAATATGGGTAATAATGGATGTTATATTGAGAATAATATAAGTAATAAGTATAATTATTACAGTTCTGGCGATAATAACTGCATTATATGGGTAATAATGCACGCTATATTGCTAATAGTATAAGTAATAAGTATAATTATTACAGTGCTTGCGATAATACCTCCATTATATGGGTAATAATGCATGTTATATTCATAATGATATAAGTAATAAGTATAATTATTACAGTTCTAGCTATAATAACTGCATTATATGGGTCATAATGCACGTTATACTGCTAATAATATAAGTAATAAGTATAGTTATTACAGTTCTAGCGATAATAACTGTATTACATGGGTAATAATGCATGTTATATTGATAATATCGGGAGTAATAAGTATAATTATTATAGTTCTAGCGATAATAATAGTAAAATATGGCTAATAGTGCATGATATATTGATAATAGTAAAAGTAATAAGTATATTTATTACAGTTCTAGCGATAATAACTGCATAATATGGGTAATAATGCATGTTATATTGAGAATAATATAAGTAATAAGTATAATTATTACAGTTCTGGCGATAATAACTTCTTTATATGGGTAATAATGCACGTTATATTGCTAATAGTATAAGTAATAAGTATAATTATTACAGTTCTAGCGATAATACCTCCATTATATGGGTAATAATGCATGTTATATTGATAATGATATAAGTAATAAGTATAATTATTACAGTTCTAGCGATAATAACTGCATAATATGGGTAATAATGCACGTTATATTGCTAATAATATAAGTAATGAGTACAATTATTACAGTTCTAGCGATAATAACTGCATTATATGGGTAATAATGCACGCTATATTGCTAATAGTATAAGTAATAAGTATAATTATTACAGTGCTTGCGATAATACCTCCATTATATGGGTAATAATGCATGTTATATTGAAAATAATATAAGTAATAAGTATAATTATTACAGTTCTAGCTATAATAACTGCATTATATGGGTCATAATGCACGTTATACTGCTAATAATATAAGTAATAAGTATAATTATTACAGTTCTAGCGATAATAACTGTATTACATGGGTAATAATGCATGTTATATTGATAATATCGAGAGTAATAAGTATAATTATTATAGTTCTAGCGATAATAATAGTAAAATATGGCTAATGGTGCATGATATATTGATAATAGTAAAAGTAATAAGTATATTTGTTACAGTTCTATCGATAATAACTGCATAATATGGGTAATAATGCATGTTATGTTGATGACAATGAAAGTAATACGTATGTTTATTATAGTTCTAGCGATAATAACTGCATAATATGGGTAATAATGGATGTTATATTGAGAATAATATAAGTAATAAGTATAATTATTACAGTTCTGGCGATAATAACTTCTTTATATGGGTAATAATGCACGTTATATTGCTAATAGTATAAGTAATAAGTATAATTATTACAGTTCTAGCGATAATACCTCCATTATATGGGTAATAATGCATGTTATATTGATAATGATATAAGTAATAAGTATAATTATTACAGTTCTAGCGATAATAACTGCATAATATGGGTAATAATGCACGTTATATTGCTAATAATATAAGTAATAAGTATAATTATTACAGTTCTAGCGATAATAACTGCATTGTATGGGTAATAATGCATGTTATATTGATAATATCGGGAGTAATAAGTATAATTATTATAGTTCTAGCGATAATAATAGTAAAATATGGCAAATAGTGCATGTTATATTGGTAATAATAAAAGTAATAAGTATATTTATTACAGTTCTATCGATAATAACTGCCTAATATGGGTAATAATTATGTTATATTGATGATAATAAAATTAATACGTACATTTATTATAGTTCTAGCGATAATAACTGCATAATATGGGTAATAATGCATGCTATATTGATAATAATATATGTAATAAGTATAATTATTACAGTTCTAGCGATAATAACTGCATTATATGGGTAATAATGCACGTTATATTGCTAACAATATAAGTAATAAGTATAATTATTACAGTTCTAGCGATAATAACTGCATTATATGGGTAAAAATGCATGTTATATTGATAATATTGGGAGTAATAAGTATATTTATTATAGTTCTAGCGATAATAACTGCATAATATGGGTAATAATGCATGTTATATTGAGAATAATATAAGTAATAAGTATAATTATTACAGTTCTGGCGATAATAACTGCATTATATGGGTAACAATGCACGTTATATTGCTAATAGTATTAGTAATAAGTATAATTATTACAGTTCTAGCAATAATACCTCCATTATATGGGTAATAATGCATGTTATATTGATAATAATATAAGTAATAAGTATAATTATTACAGTTCTATCGATAATACCTCCATTATATGGGTAATAATGCATGTTATATTGATAATGATATAAGTAATAAGTATAATTATTACAGTTCTAGCGATAATAACTGCATAATATGGGTAATAAGGCATGTTATATTGATAATAATATAAGTAATAAGTATAATTATTACAGTTCTAGCGATAATACCTCCATTATGTGGGTAATAATGCATGTTATACTGATGATAATGAAAGTAATACGTATATTTATTATAGTTCTAGCAATAATAACTGCATAATATGGGTAATAATGCATGTTATATTGCTAACAATATAAGTAATAAGTATAATTATTACAGTTCTAGCGATAATAACTGCATTATATGGGTAAAAATGCATGTTATATTGATAATATTGGGAGTAATAAGTATATTTATTACAGTTCTAGCGATAATAACTGCATAATATACGTAATAATGCACGTTATATTGCTAATAATATAAGTAATGAGTATAATTATTACAGTTCTAGCGATAATAATAGTAAAATATGGCTAATAGTGCATGATATATTGATAATAGTAAAAGTAATAAGTATATTTATTACAGTTCTATCGATAATAACTGCATAATATGGGTAATAATGCATGTTATATTGATGATAATGAAAGTAGTAAGTATATTTATTACAGTTCTAGCGATAATAACTGCATTATATGCGTAATAAGGCATGTTATATTGATAATATTGGGAGTAATAAGTATAATTATTATAGTTCTAGCGATAATAATAGTAAAATATGGCTAGTAGTGCATGATATATTGATAATAGTAAACGTAATAAGTATAATTATTACTGTTCTATCGATAATAACTGCATAATATGGGTAATAATGCATGTTATATTGATGATAATATAAGTAATGAGTACAATTATTACAGTTCTAGCGATAATAACTGCATTATATGGGTAATAATGCACGCTATATTGCTAATAGTATAAGTAATAAGTATAATTATTACAGTGCTTGCGATAATACCTCCATTATATGGGTAATAATGCATGTTATATTGAAAATAATATAAGTAATAAGTATAATTATTACAGTTCTAGCGATAATAACTGCATTATATGGGTAATAATGCACGTTATACTGCTAATAATATAAGTAATAAGTATAGTTATTACAGTTCTAGCGATAATAACTGTATTACATGGGTAATAATGCATGTTATATTGATAATATCGGGAGTAATAAGTATAATTATTATAGTTCTAGCGATAATAATAGTAAAATATGGCTAATAGTGCATGATATATTGATAATAGTAAAAGTAATAAGTATATTTATTACAGTTCTAGCGATAATAACTGCATAATATGGGTAATAATGCATGTTATATTGAGAATAATATAAGTAATAAGTATAATTATTACAGTTCTGGCGATAATAACTTCTTTATATGGGTAATAATGCACGTTATATTGCTAATAGTATAAGTAATAAGTATAATTATTACAGTTCTAGCGATAATACCTCCATTATATGGGTAATAATGCATGTTATATTGATAATGATATAAGTAATAAGTATAATTATTACAGTTCTAGCGATAATAACTGCATAATATGGGTAATAATGCACGTTATATTGCTAATAGTATAAGTAATAAGTATAATTATTACAGTTCTAGCGATAATACCTCCATTATATGGGTAATAATGCATGTTATATTGATAATGATATAAGTAATAAGTATAATTATTACAGTTCTAGCGATAATAACTGCATAATATGGGTAATAATGCACGTTATATTGCTAATAGTATAAGTAATAAGTATAATTATTACAGTTCTAGCGATAATACCTCCATTATATGGGTAATAATGCATGTTATATTGATAATGATATAAGTAATAAGTATAATTATTACAGTTCTAGCGATAATAACTGCATAATATGGGTAATAATGCACGTTATATTGCTAATAATATAAGTAATAAGTATAATTATTACAGGTTTAGCGATAATAACTGCATTATATGGGTAAAAATGCATGTTATATTGATAATATCGGGAGTAATAAGTATAATTATTATAGTTCTAGCGATAATAATAGTAAAATATGGCAAATAGTGCATTTTATATTGATAATAATAAAAGTAATAAGTATATTTATTACAGTTCTATCGATAATAACTGCATAATATGGGTAATAATTATGTTATATTGATGATAATTCCAAGTAATACGTATATTTATTACAGTTCTAGCGATAATAACTGCATAATATGGGTAATAATGCATGTTATATTGAGAATAATATAAGTAATAAGTATAATTATTACAGTTCTGGCGATAATAACTGCATTATATGGGTAATAATGCAATGTTATATTGATAATATCGGGAGTAATAAGTATAATTATTATAGTTCTAGCGATAATAATAGTAAAATATGGCAAATAGTGCATGTTATATTGATAATAATAAAAGTAATAAGTATATTTATTACAGTTCTATCGATAATAACTGCATAATATGGGTAATAATTATGTTATATTGATGATAATTCCAAGTAATACGTATATTTATTACAGTTCTAGCGATAATAACTGCATAATATGGGTAATAATGCATGTTATATTGAGAATATCGGGAGTAATAAGTATAATTATTATAGTTCTAACGATAATAATAGTAAAATATGGCAAATAGTGCATGTTATATTGATAATAATAAAAGTAATAAGTATATTTATTACAGTTCTATCGATAATAACTGCATGATATGGGTAATAATGCATGTTATATTGATGATAATAAAAGTAATACGTATATTTATTATAGTTCTAGCGATAATAACTGCATAACATGGGTAATAATGCATGTTATATTGAGAATAATATAAGTGATAAGTATAATTATTACAGTTCTAGCGATAATAACTGCATTATAAGGGTAATAATGCACGTTATATTGCTAATAGTATAAGTAATAAGTATAATTATTACAGTTCTATCGATAATACCTCCATTATATGGGTAATAATGCATGTTATATTGATAATGATATAAGTAATAAGTATAATTATTACAGTTCTAGCGATAATAACTGCATAATATGGGTAATAAGGCATGTTATATTGATAATAATATAAGTAATAAGTATAATTATTACAGTTCTAGCGATAATACCTCCATTATGTGGGTAATAATGCATGTTATACTGATGATAATGAAAGTAATACGTATATTTATTATAGTTCTAGCAATAATAACTGCATAATATGGGTAATAATGCATGTTATATTGCTAACAATATAAGTAATAAGTATAATTATTACAGTTCTAGCGATAATAACTGCATTATATGGGTAAAAATGCATGTTATATTGATAATATTGGGAGTAATAAGTATATTTATTACAGTTCTAGCGATAATAACTGCATAATATACGTAATAATGCACGTTATATTGCTAATAATATAAGTAATGAGTATAATTATTACAGTTCTAGCGATAATAATAGTAAAATATGGCTAATAGTGCATGATATATTGATAATAGTAAAAGTAATAAGTATATTTATTACAGTTCTATCGATAATAACTGCATAATATGGGTAATAATGCATGTTATATTGATGATAATGAAAGTAGTAAGTATATTTATTACAGTTCTAGCGATAATAACTGCATTATATGCGTAATAAGGCATGTTATATTGATAATATTGGGAGTAATAAGTATAATTATTATAGTTCTAGCGATAATAATAGTAAAATATGGCAAATAGTGCATGTTATATTGATAATAATAAAAGTAATAAGTATATTTATTACAGTTCTATCGATAATAACTGCCTAATATGGGTAATAATTATGTTATATTGATGATAATAAAATTAATACGTACATTTATTATAGTTCTAGCGATAATAACTGCATAATATGGGTAATAATGCATGTTATATTGATAATAATATATGTAATAAGTATAATTATTACAGTTCTAGCGATAATAACTGCATTATATGGGTAATAATGCACGTTATATTGCTAACAATATAAGTAATAAGTATAATTATTACAGTTCTAGCGATAATACCTCCATTATATGGGTAATAATGCATGTTATATTGATAATGATATAAGTAATAAGTATTATTATTACAGTTCTAGCGATAATAACTGCATAATATGGGTAATAATGCACGTTATATTGCTAATAATATAAGTAATAAGTATAATTATTACAGTTCTAGCGATAATAACTGCATTGTATGGGTAATAATGCATGTTATATTGATAATATCGGGAGTAATAAGTATAATTATTATAGTTCTAGCGATAATAATAGTAAAATATGGCAAATAGTGCATGTTATATTGATAATAATAAAAGTAATAAGTATATTTATTACAGTTCTATCGATAATAACTGCCTAATATGGGTAATAATTATGTTATATTGATGATAATAAAATTAATACGTACATTTATTATAGTTCTAGCGATAATAACTGCATAATATGGGTAATAATGCATGTTATATTGATAATAATATATGTAATAAGTATAATTATTACAGTTCTAGCGATAATAACTGCATTATATGGGTAATAATGCACGTTATATTGCTAACAATATAAGTAATAAGTATAATTATTACAGCTCTAGCGATAATAACTGCATTATATGGGTAAAAATGCATGTTATATTGATAATATTGGGAGTAATAAGTATATTTATTATAGTTCTAGCGATAATAACTGCATAATATGGGTAATAATGCATGTTATATTGAGAATAATATAAGTAATAAGTATAATTATTACAGTTCTGGCGATAATAACTGCATTATATGGGTAACAATGCACGTTATATTGCTAATAGTATAAGTAATAAGTATAATTATTACAGTTCTAGCAATAATACCTCCATTATATGGGTAATAATGCATGTTATATTGATAATAATATAAGTAATAAGTATAATTATTACAGTTCTAGCGATAATACCTCCATTATATGGGTAATAATGCACGTTATATTGCTAATAATATAAGTAATGAGTACAGTTATTACAGTTCTAGTCATAATAACTGCATTATATTGGTAATAATGCATGTTATATTGATAATAACATAAGTAATAAGTATAATTATTACAGTTCTAGCGATAATAACTGCATTATATGGGTAATAATGCATGTTATGTTGATAATATCGGGAGTAATAAGTATAATTATTATAGTTCTAGCGATAATAATAGTAAAATATGGCAAATAGTGCATGTTATAAGGAGAATAATAAAAGAAATAAGTATATTTATTACAGTTCTATCGATAATAACTGCATAATATGGGTAATAATGCATGTTATATTGATAATAATATAAGTAATAAGTAGAATTATTACAGTTCTAGCGATAATAACTGCATTATATGGGTAATAATGCACGTTATATTGCTAACAATATAAGTAATAAGTATAATTATTACAGTTCTAGCGATAATACCTCCATTATATGGGTAATAATGCACGTTATATTGCTAATAATATAAGTAATGAGTACAATTATTACAGTTCTAGCAATAATACCTCCATTATATGGGTAATAATGCATGTTATATTGATAATGATATAAGTAATAAGTATAATTATTACAGTTCTAGCGATAATAACTGCATAATATGGGTAATAATGCACGTTATATTGCTAATAATATAAGTAATGAGTACAATTATTACAGTTCTAGCCATAATAACTGCATTATATGGGTAATAATGCATGTTATATTGATAATAACATAAGTAATAAGTATAATTATTACACTTCTAGCGATAATAACTGCATTATATGGGTAATAATGCATGTTATATTGATAATATCGGGAGTGATAAGTATAATTATTATAGTTCTAGCGATAATAGTAGTAAAATATGGCAAATAGTACATCTTATATTGATAATAATAAAAGTAATAAGTATATTTATTACAGTCCTACCGATAATAACTGCATAATATGGGTAATAATGCATGTTATATTGATGATAATAAAAGTAATACGTATATTTATTATAGTTCTAGCGATAATAACTGCATAATATGGGTAATAATGCATGTTATATTGATAATAATATAAGTAATAAGTATAATTATTACAGTTCTAGCAATAATACCTCCATTATATGGGTAATAATGCATGTTATATTGAGAGTAATACAAGTAATAAGTATAATTATTACAGTTCTGGCGATAATAACTTCTTTATATGGGTAATAATGCACGTTATATTGCTAATAGTATAAGTAATAAGTATAATTATTACAGTTCTAGCGATAATACCTCCATTATATGGGTAATAATGCATGTTATATTGATAATGATATAAGTAATAAGTATAATTATTACAGTTCTAGCGATAATAACTGTATAATATGGGTAATAATGCACGTTATATTGCTAATAATATAAGTAATGAGTACAATTATTACAGTTCTAGCCATAATAACTGCATTATATGGGTAACAATGCACGTTATATTGCTAATAGTATAAGTAATAAGTATAATTATTACAGTTCTAACAATAATACCTCCATTATATGGGTAATAGTGCATGTTATATTGATAATAATATAAGTAATAAGTATAATTATTACAGTTCTAGCGATAATACCTCCATTATATGGGTAATAATGCACGTTATATTGCTAATAATATAAGTAATGAGTACAGTTATTACAGTTCTAGCCATAATAACTGCATTATATTGGTAATAATGCATGTTATATTGATAATAATAAAAGTAATAAGTATATTTATTACAGTTCTATCGATAATAACTGCATGATATGGGTAATAATGCATGTTATATTGATGATAATAAAAGTAATACGTATATTTATTACAGTTCTAGCGATAATAACTGCATAATATGGGTAATAATGCATGTTATATTGAGAATAATATAAGTAATAAGTATAATTATTACAGTTCTGGCGATAATAACTGCATTATATGGGTAATAATGCAATGTTATATTGATAATATCGGGAGTAATAAGTATAATTATTATAGTTCTAGCGATAATAATAGTAAAATATGGCAAATAGTGCATGTTATATTGATAATAATAAAAGTAATAAGTATATTTATTACAGTTCTATCGATAATAACTGCATGATATGGGTAATAATGCATGTTATATTGATGATAATAAAAGTAATACGTATATTTATTACAGTTCTAGCGATAATAACTGCATAATATGGGTAATAATGCATGTTATATTGAGAATAATATAAGTAATAAGTATAATTATTACAGTTCTGGCGATAATAACTGCATTATATGGGTAATAATGCAATGTTATATTGATAATATCGGGAGTAATAAGTATAATTATTATAGTTCTAGCGATAATAATAGTAAAATATGGCAAATAGTGCATGTTATATTGATAATAATAAAAGTAATAAGTATATTTATTACAGTTCTATCGATAATAACTGCATAATATGGGTAATAATGCATGTTATATTGATGATAATAAAAGTAATACGTATATTTATTATAGTTGTAGCGATAATAACTGCATAATATGGGTAATAATGCATGTTATATTGATAATAATATAAGTAATAAGTATAATTATTACAGTTCTAGCGATAATGACTGCGTTATATGGGTAACAATGCACGTTATATTGCTAACAATATAAGTAATGAGTATAATTATTACAGTTCTAGCGATAATAACTGCATTATATGGGTAATAATGCATGTTACATTGATAATATTGGGAGTAATAAGTGTATTTATTATAGTTCTAGCGATAATAACTGCATAATATGGGTAATAATGCATGTTATGTTGATAATAATGTAAGTAATAAGTATAATTATTACAGTTCTAGCAATAATACCTCCATTATATGGGTAATAATGCATGTTATATTGATGATAATGAAAGTGATACGTGTATTTATTATAGTGCTTGCGATAATAACTGCATAATATGGGTAATAATGCATGTTATATTGAGAATAATATAAGTGATAAGTATAATTATTACAGTTCTGGCGATAATAACTGCATTATATGGGTAATAATGCACGTTATATTGCTAATAGTATAAGTAATAAGTATAATTATTACAGTTCTATCGATAATTCCTCCATTATATGGATAATTATGCATGTTATATTGATAATGATATAAGTAATAAGTATAATTATTACAGTTCTAGCGATAATAACTGCATAATATGGGTAATAATGCACGTTATATTGCTAATAATATAAGTAATGAGTACAATTATTACAGTTCTAGCGATAATAACTGCATTATATGGGTAATAATGCAATGTTATATTGATAATATCGGGCGTAATAAGTATAATTATTATAGTTCTAGCGATAATAATAGTAAAATCTGGCAAATAGTGCATGTTATATTGATAATAATAAAAGTAATAAGTATATTTATTACAGTTCTAGCGATAATGACTGCATTATATGGGTAATAATGCACGTTATATTGCTAACAATATAAGTAATGAGTATAATTATTACAGTTCTAGCGATAATAACTGCATAATATGGGTAATAATGCACGTTATATTGCTAATAATATAAGCAATGAGTACAATTATCACAGTTCTAGCGATAATAACTGCATTATATGGGTAACAATGCACGTTATATTGCTAACAATATAAGTAATAAGTATAATTATTACGGTTCTATCGATAATAACTGCATAATATGGGTAATAATGCATGTTATGTTGATGATAATGAAAGTAATACGTATGTTTATTATAGTTCTAGCGATAGTAACCGCATAATATAGGTAATAATGCATGTTATATTGAGAATAATATAAGTAATAAGTATAATTATTACAGTTCTGGCGATAATAACTGCATTATATGGGTAATAATGCACGTTATATTGCTAATAGTATAAGTAATAAGTATAATTATTACAGTTCTATCGATAATACCTCCATTATATGGGTAATAATGCATGTTATATTGATAATGATATAAGTAATAAGTATAGTTATTACAGTTTTAGCGATAATAACTGCATAATATGGGTAATAATGCACGTTATATTGCTAATAATATAAGTAATGAGTACAATTATTACAGTTCTAGCGATAATAACTGCATTACATGGGTAATAATGCACGTTATATTGCTAATAGTATAAGTAATAAGTATAATTATTACAATTCTAGCGATAATACCTCCATTATGTGGGTAATAATGCATATTATATTGATAATGATATAAGTAATAAGTATATTTATTACAGTTCTAGCGATAATAACTGCATAATATGGGTAATAATGCATGTTATATTGAGAATAATATAAGTAATAAGTATAATTATTACAGTTCTGGCGATAATAACTGCATAATATGGGTAATAATGCGTGTTATATTGAGAATAATATAAGTAATAAGTATAATTATTACAGTTCTAGCGATAATAACTGCATTATATGGGTAAAAATGCATGTTATATTGATAATATCGGGAGTAATAAGTATAATTATTATAGTTCTAACGATAATAATAGTAAAATATGGCAAATAGTGCATGTTATATTGATAATAATAAAAGTAATAAGTATATTTATTACAGTTCTATCGATAATAACTGCATGATATGGGTAATAATGCATGTTATATTGATGATAATAAAAGTAATACGTATATTTATTATAGTTCTAGCGATAATAACTGCATAATATGGGTAATAATGCATGTTATATTGAGAATAATATAAGTGATAAGTATAATTATTACAGTTCTAGCGATAATAACTGCATTATAAGGGTAATAATGCACGTTATATTGCTAATAGTATAAGTAATAAGTATAATTATTACAGTTCTATCGATAATACCTCCATTATATGGGTAATAATGCATGTTATATTGATAATGATATAAGTAATAAGTATAATTATTACAGTTCTAGCGATAATAACTGCATAATATGGGTAATAAGGCATGTTATATTGATAATAATATAAGTAATAAGTATAATTATTACAGTTCTAGCGATAATACCTCCATTATGTGGGTAATAATGCATGTTATACTGATGATAATGAAAGTAATACGTATATTTATTATAGTTCTAGCAATAATAACTGCATAATATGGGTAATAATGCATGTTATATTGCTAACAATATAAGTAATAAGTATAATTATTACAGTTCTAGCGATAATAACTGCATTATATGGGTAAAAATGCATGTTATATTGATAATATTGGGAGTAATAAGTATATTTATTACAGTTCTAGCGATAATAACTGCATAATATACGTAATAATGCACGTTATATTGCTAATAATATAAGTAATGAGTATAATTATTACAGTTCTAGCGATAATAATAGTAAAATATGGCTAATAGTGCATGATATATTGATAATAGTAAAAGTAATAAGTATATTTATTACAGTTCTATCGATAATAACTGCATAATATGGGTAATAATGCATGTTATATTGATGATAATGAAAGTAGTAAGTATATTTATTACAGTTCTAGCGATAATAACTGCATTATATGCGTAATAAGGCATGTTATATTGATAATATTGGGAGTAATAAGTATAATTATTATAGTTCTAGCGATAATAATAGTAAAATATGGCTAGTAGTGCATGATATATTGATAATAGTAAAAGTAATAAGTATAATTATTACTGTTCTATCGATAATAACTGCATAATATGGCTAATAATGCATGTTATATTGAGAATAATATAAGTAATGAGTACAATTATTACAGTTCTAGCGATAATAACTGCATTATATGGGTAATAATGCACGCTATATTGCTAATAGTATAAGTAATAAGTATAATTATTACAGTGCTTGCGATAATACCTCCATTATATGGGTAATAATGCATGTTATATTGAAAATAATATAAGTAATAAGTATAATTATTACAGTTCTAGCGATAATAACTGCATTATATGGGTAATAATGCACGTTATACTGCTAATAATATAAGTAATAAGTATAGTTATTACAGTTCTAGCGATAATAACTGTATTACATGGGTAATAATGCATGTTATATTGATAATATCGGGAGTAATAAGTATAATTATTATAGTTCTAGCGATAATAATAGTAAAATATGGCTAATAGTGCATGATATATTGATAATAGTAAAAGTAATAAGTATATTTATTACAGTTCTAGCGATAATAACTGCATAATATGGGTAATAATGCATGTTATATTGAGAATAATATAAGTAATAAGTATAATTATTACAGTTCTGGCGATAATAACTTCTTTATATGGGTAATAATGCACGTTATATTGCTAATAGTATAAGTAATAAGTATAATTATTACAGTTCTAGCGATAATACCTCCATTATATGGGTAATAATGCATGTTATATTGATAATGATATAAGTAATAAGTATAATTATTACAGTTCTAGCGATAATAACTGCATAATATGGGTAATAATGCACGTTATATTGCTAATAGTATAAGTAATAAGTATAATTATTACAGTTCTAGCGATAATACCTCCATTGTATGGGTAATAATGCATGTTATATTGATAATGATATAAGTAATAAGTATAATTATTACAGTTCTAGCGATAATAACTGCATAATATGGGTAATAATGCACGTTATATTGCTAATAATATAAGTAATAAGTATAATTATTACAGTTCTAGCGATAATAACTGCATTGTATGGGTAATAATGCATGTTATATTGATAATATCGGGAGTAATAAGTATAATTATTATAGTTCTAGCGATAATAATAGTAAAATATGGCAAATAGTGCATGTTATATTGGTAATAATAAAAGTAATAAGTATATTTATTACAGTTCTATCGATAATAACTGCCTAATATGGGCAATAATTATGTTATATTGATGATAATAAAATTAATACGTACATTTATTATAGTTCTAGCGATAATAACTGCATAATATGGGTAATAATGCATGCTATATTGATAATAATATATGTAATAAGTATAATTATTACAGTTCTAGCGATAATAACTGCATTATATGGGTAATAATGCACGTTATATTGCTAACAATATAAGTAATGAGTATAATTATTACAGTTCTAGCGATAATAACTGCATTATATGGGTAAAAATGCATGTTATATTGATAATATTGGGAGTAATAAGTATATTTATTATAGTTCTAGCGATAATAACTGCATAATATGGGTAATAATGCATGTTATATTGAGAATAATATAAGTAATAAGTATAATTATTACAGTTCTGGCGATAATAACTGCATTATATGGGTAACAATGCACGTTATATTGCTAATAGTATAAGTAATAAGTATAATTATTACAGTTCTAGCAATAATACCTCCATTATATGGGTAATAATGCATGTTATATTGATAATAATATAAGTAATAAGTATAATTATTACAGTTCTAGCGATAATACCTCCATTATATGGGTAATAATGCACGTTATATTGCTAATAATATAAGTAATGAGTACAGTTATTACAGTTCTAGTCATAATAACTGCATTATATTGGTAATAATGCATGTTATATTGATAATAACATAAGTAATAAGTATAATTATTACAGTTCTAGCGATAATAACTGCATTATATGGGTAATAATGCATGTTATGTTGATAATATCGGGAGTAATAAGTATAATTATTATAGTTCTAGCGATAATAATAGTAAAATATGGCAAATAGTGCATGTTATAAGGAGAATAATAAAAGAAATAAGTATATTTATTACAGTTCTATCGATAATAACTGCATAATATGGGTAATAATGCATGTTATATTGATAATAATATAAGTAATAAGTAGAATTATTACAGTTCTAGCGATAATAACTGCATTATATGGGTAATAATGCACGTTATATTGCTAACAATATAAGTAATAAGTATAATTATTACAGTTCTAGCGATAATACCTCCATTATATGGGTAATAATGCACGTTATATTGCTAATAATATAAGTAATGAGTACAATTATTACAGTTCTAGCAATAATACCTCCATTATATGGGTAATAATGCATGTTATATTGATAATGATATAAGTAATAAGTATAATTATTACAGTTCTAGCGATAATAACTGCATAATATGGGTAATAATGCACGTTATATTGCTAATAATATAAGTAATGAGTACAATTATTACAGTTCTAGCCATAATAACTGCATTATATGGGTAATAATGCATGTTATATTGATAATAACATAAGTAATAAGTATAATTATTACAGTTCTAGCGATAATAACTGCATTATATGGGTAATAATGCATGTTATATTGATAATATCGGGAGTGATAAGTATAATTATTATAGTTCTAGCGATAATAGTAGTAAAATATGGCAAATAGTACATCTTATATTGATAATAATAAAAGTAATAAGTATATTTATTACAGTCCTACCGATAATAACTGCATAATATGGGTAATAATGCATGTTATATTGATGATAATAAAAGTAATACGTATATTTATTATAGTTCTAGCGATAATAACTGCATAATATGGGTAATAATGCATGTTATATTGATAATAATATAAGTAATAAGTATAATTATTACAGTTCTAGCAATAATACCTCCATTATATGGGTAATAATGCATGTTATATTGATGATAATGAAAGTGATACGTGTATTTATTATAGTGCTTGCGATAATAACTGCATAATATGGGTAATAATGCATGTTATATTGAGAATAATATAAGTGATAAGTATAATTATTACAGTTCTGGCGATAATAACTGCATTATATGGGTAATAATGCACGTTATATTGCTAATAGTATAAGTAATAAGTATAATTATTACAGTTCTATCGATAATTCCTCCATTATATGGATAATAATGCATGTTATATTGATAATGATATAAGTAATAAGTATAATTATTACAGTTCTAGCGATAATAACTGCATAATATGGGTAATAATGCACGTTATATTGCTAATAATATAAGTAATGAGTACAATTATTACAGTTCTAGCGATAATAACTGCATTATATGGGTAATAATGCAATGTTATATTGATAATATCGGGCGTAATAAGTATAATTATTATAGTTCTAGCGATAATAATAGTAAAATCTGGCAAATAGTGCATGTTATATTGATAATAATAAAAGTAATAAGTATATTTATTACAGTTCTAGCGATAATGACTGCATTATATGGGTAATAATGCACGTTATATTGCTAACAATATAAGTAATGAGTATAATTATTACAGTTCTAGCGATAATAACTGCATAATATGGGTAATAATGCACGTTATATTGCTAATAATATAAGCAATGAGTACAATTATCACAGTTCTAGCGATAATAACTGCATTATATGGGTAACAATGCACGTTATATTGCTAACAATATAAGTAATAAGTATAATTATTACGGTTCTATCGATAATAACTGCATAATATGGGTAATAATGCATGTTATGTTGATGATAATGAAAGTAATACGTATGTTTATTATAGTTCTAGCGATAGTAACCGCATAATATAGGTAATAATGCATGTTATATTGAGAATAATATAAGTAATAAGTATAATTATTACAGTTCTGGCGATAATAACTGCATTATATGGGTAATAATGCACGTTATATTGCTAATAGTATAAGTAATAAGTATAATTATTACAGTTCTATCGATAATACCTCCATTATATGGGTAATAATGCATGTTATATTGATAATGATATAAGTAATAAGTATAGTTATTACAGTTTTAGCGATAATAACTGCATAATATGGGTAATAATGCACGTTATATTGCTAATAATATAAGTAATGAGTACAATTATTACAGTTCTAGCGATAATAACTGCATTACATGGGTAATAATGCACGTTATATTGCTAATAGTATAAGTAATAAGTATAATTATTACAATTCTAGCGATAATACCTCCATTATGTGGGTAATAATGCATATTATATTGATAATGATATAAGTAATAAGTATAATTATTACAGTTCTAGCGATAATAACTGCATAATATGGGTAATAATGCATGTTATATTGAGAATAATATAAGTAATAAGTATAATTATTACAGTTCTGGCGATAATAACTGCATTATATGGGTAATAATGCATGTTATATTGATGATAATAAAAGTAATACGTATATTTATTATAGTTCTAGCGATAATAACTGCATAATATGGGTAATAATGCATGTTATATTGATAATAATCTAAGTAATAAGTATAATTATTACAGTTCTAGCGATAATAACTGCATTATATGGGTAATAATGCACGTTATGTTGCTAACAATATAAGTAATAAGTATAATTATTACAGTTCTATCGATAATAACTTCTTAATATGGGTAATAATGCATGTTATATTGATGATAATGAAAGTAGTAAGTATATTTATTACAGTTCTAGCGATAATAACTGCATTATATGCGTAATAAGGCATGTTATATTGATAATATCGGGAGTAATAAGTATAATTATTATAGTTCTAGCGATAATAATAGTAAAATATGGCTAATAGTGCATGATATATTGATAATAGTAAAAGTAATAAGTATATTTATTACACTTCTGTCGATAATAACTGCATAATACGGGTAATAATGCATGTTATATTGAGAATAATATAAGTAATACGTATAATTATTACAGTTATGGCGATAATAACTGCATTATATGGGTAATAATGCACGTTATATTGCTAATAGTATAAGTAATAAGTATAATTATTACAATTCTAGCGATAATACCTCCATTATATGGGTAATAATGCATGTTATATTGATAATAATATAAGTAATAAGTATAATTATTACATTTCTAGCGATAATAACTGCATAATACGGGTAATAATGCACGTTATATTGCTAATAATATAAGTAATGAGTATAATTATTACAGTTCTAGCGATAATAACTGCATTATATGGGTAATAATGCATGTTATATTGATAATAATAAAAGTGATAAGTATATTTATTATCGTTCTATCGATAATAACTTCTTAATATGAGTAATAATGCATGTTATATTGATGATAATGAAAGTAGTAAGTATATTTGTTACAGTTCTAGCGATAATAACTGCATTATATGCGTAGTGAGGCATGTTATATTGATAATATCGGGGGTAATAAGTATAATTATTATAGTTCTAGCGATAATAATAGTAAAATATGGCTAATAGTGCATGATATATTGATAATAGTAAAAGTAATAAGTATATTTATTACAGTTCTATCGATAATAACTGCATAATATGGGTAATAATGCATGTTATATTGATGATAATGAAAGTAATACGTATATTTATTATAGTTCTAGCGATAATAACTGCATAATATGGGTAACAATGCATGTTATATTGAGAATAATATAAGTAAAAGGTATAATTATTACAGTTCTGGCGATAATAACTGCATTATATGGGTAATAATGCACGTTATATTGCTAATAGTATAAGTAATAAGTATAATTATTACAGTTCTAGCGATAATACCTCCATTATATGGGTAATAATGCATGTTATATTGATAATAATATAAGTAATATGTATATTTATTACAGTTATATCGATAATAACTGCATAATATGGGTAATAATGCATGTTATATTGATGATAATAAAAGTAATACGTATATTTATTATAGTTCTAGCAATAATAACTGCATAATATGGGTAATAATGCATGTTATATTGATAATAATATAAGTAATAAGTATAATTATTACAGTTCTAGCGATAATTACTGCATTATATGGGTAATAATGCACGGTATACTGCTAGCAATATAAGTAATAAGTATAATTATTACAGTTCTGGCGATAATAACTGCATTATATGGGTAATAATGCACGTTATATTGCTAATAGTATTTAATAAGTATAATTATTACAGTTCTAGCGATAATACCTCCATTATATGGGTAATAATGCATGTTATATTGATAATGATATAAGTAATAAGTATAATTATTACAGTTCTAGCGATAATAACTGCATTATATGGGTAATAATGCACGTTATATTGCTAACAATATAAGTAATAAGTATAATTATTACAGTTCTATCGATAATAACTGCATAATATGGGTAATAATGCATGTTATATTGATGATAATGAAAGTAGTAAGTATATTTATTAGAGTTCTAGCGATAATAACAGCATTATATGCGTAATAATGCACGTTATATTGCTAATAATATAAGTAATGAGTATAATTATTACAGTTCTAGCGATAATAACTGCATTATATGGGTAATAATGCATGTTATATTGATGATAATAAAAGTAATACGTATATTTATTATAGTTCTAGCGATAATAACTGCATAATATGGGTAATAATGCATGTTATATTGATAATAATCTAAGTAATAAGTATAATTATTACAGTTCTAGCGATAATAACTGCATTATATGGGTAATAATGCACGTTATATTGCTAATAATATAAGTAATAAGTATAATTATTACAGTTCTAGCGATAATAACTGCATTATATGGGTAATAATGCATGTTATATTGATAATATTGGGAGTAATAAGTATATTTATTATAGTTCTAGCGATGATAACTGCAGAATATGGGTAATAATGCATGTTATATTGATAATAGTATAAGTAATAAGTATAATTATTACAGTTCTAGCGATAATACCTCCATTATATGGGTAATAATGCATGTTATATTGATAATAATATAAGTAATAAGTATATTTATTACAGTTCTATCGATAATAACTGCATAATATGGGTAATAATGCATGTTATATTGATGATAATAAAAGTAATACGTATATTTATTATAGTTCTAGCAATAATAACTGCATAATATGGGTAATAATGCATGTTATATTGATAATAATATAAGTAATAAGTATAATTATTACAGTTCTAGCGATAATAACTGCATTATATGGGTAATAATGCACGTTATATTGCTAACAATATAAGTAATAAGTATAATTATTACAGTTCTAGCGATAATAACTGCATTATATGGGTAATAATGCACGTTATATTGCTAATAGTATTTAATAAGTATAATTATTACAGTTCTAGCGATAATACCTCCATTATATGGGTAATAATGCATGTTATATTGATAATGATATAAGTAATAAGTATAATTATTACAGTTCTAGCGATAATAACTGCATTATATGGGTAATAATGCACGTTATATTGCTAACAATATAAGTAATAAGTATAATTATTACAGTTCTATCGATAATAACTGCATAATATGGGTAATAATGCATGTTATATTGATGATAATGAAAGTAGTAAGTATATTTATTAGAGTTCTAGCGATAATAACAGCATTATATGCGTAATAATGCACGTTATATTGCTAATAATATAAGTAATGAGTATAATTATTACAGTTCTAGCGATAATAACTGCATTATATGGGTAATAATGCATGTTATATTGATGATAATAAAAGTAATACGTATATTTATTATAGTTCTAGCGATAATAACTGCATAATATGGGTAATAATGCATGTTATATTGATAATAATCTAAGTAATAAGTATAATTATTACAGTTCTAGCGATAATAACTGCATTATATGGGTAATAATGCACGTTATATTGCTAATAATATAAGTAATAAGTATAATTATTACAGTTCTAGCGATAATAACTGCATTATATGGGTAATAATGCATGTTATATTGATAATATTGGGAGTAATAAGTATATTTATTATAGTTCTAGCGATGATAACTGCAGAATATGGGTAATAATGCATGTTATATTGATAATAGTATAAGTAATAAGTATAATTATTACAGTTCTAGCGATAATACCTCCATTATATGGGTAATAATGCATGTTATATTGATAATGATATAAGTAATAAGTATAATTATTACAGTTCTAGCGATAATAACTGCATTATATGGGTAATAATGCACGTTATATTGCTAACAATATAAGTAATAAGTATAATTATTACAGTTCTATCGATAATAACTGCATAATATGGGTAATAATGCATGTTATATTGATGATAATGAAAGTAGTAAGTATATTTATTAGAGTTCTAGCGATAATAACAGCATTATATGCGTAATAATGCACGTTATATTGCTAATAATATAAGTAATGAGTATAATTATTACAGTTCTAGCGATAATAACTGCATTATATGGGTAATAATGCATGTTATATTGATGATAATAAAAGTAATACGTATATTTATTATAGTTCTAGCGATAATAACTGCATAATATGGGTAATAATGCATGTTATATTGATAATAATCTAAGTAATAAGTATAATTATTACAGTTCTAGCGATAATAACTGCATTATATGGGTAATAATGCACGTTATATTGCTAATAATATAAGTAATAAGTATAATTATTACAGTTCTAGCGATAATAACTGCATTATATGGGTAATAATGCATGTTATATTGATAATATTGGGAGTAATAAGTATATTTATTATAGTTCTAGCGATGATAACTGCAGAATATGGGTAATAATGCATGTTATATTGATAATAGTATAAGTAATAAGTATAATTATTACAGTTCTAGCGATAATACCTCCATTATATGGGTAATAATGCATGTTATATTGATAATAATATAAGTAATAAGTATATTTATTACAGTTCTATCGATAATAACTGCATAATATGGGTAATAATGCATGTTATATTGATGATAATAAAAGTAATACGTATATTTATTATAGTTCTAGCAATAATAACTGCATAATATGGGTAATAATGCATGTTATATTGATAATAATATAAGTAATAAGTATAATTATTACAGTTCTAGCGATAATAACTGCATTATATGGGTAATAATGCACGTTATATTGCTAACAATATAAGTAATAAGTATAATTATTACAGTTCTAGCGATAATAACTGCATTATATGGGTAATAATGCACGTTATATTGCTAATAGTATTTAATAAGTATAATTATTACAGTTCTAGCGATAATACCTCCATTATATGGGTAATAATGCATGTTATATTGATAATGATATAAGTAATAAGTATAATTATTACAGTTCTAGCGATAATAACTGCATTATATGGGTAATAATGCACGTTATATTGCTAACAATATAAGTAAGAAGTATAATTATTACAGTTCTATCGATAATAACTGCATAATATGGGTAATAATGCATGTTATATTGATGATAATGAAAGTAGTAAGTATATTTATTAGAGTTCTAGCGATAATAACAGCATTATATGCGTAATAATGCACGTTATATTGCTAATAATATAAGTAATGAGTATAATTATTACAGTTCTAGCGATAATAACTGCATTATATGGGTAATAATGCATGTTATATTGATGATAATAAAAGTAATACGTATATTTATTATAGTTCTAGCGATAATAACTGCATAATATGGGTAATAATGCATGTTATATTGATAATAATCTAAGTAATAAGTATAATTATTACAGTTCTAGCGATAATAACTGCATTATATGGGTAATAATGCACGTTATATTGCTAATAATATAAGTAATAAGTATAATTATTACAGTTCTAGCGATAATAACTGCATTATATGGGTAATAATGCATGTTATATTGATAATATTGGGAGTAATAAGTATATTTATTATAGTTCTAGCGATGATAACTGCAGAATATGGGTAATAATGCATGTTATATTGATAATAGTATAAGTAATAAGTATAATTATTACAGTTCTAGCGATAATACCTCCATTATATGGGTAATAATGCATGTTATATTGATAATAATATAAGTAATAAGTATATTTATTACAGTTCTATCGATAATAACTGCATAATATGGGTAATAATGCATGTTATATTGATGATAATAAAAGTAATACGTATATTTATTATAGTTCTAGCAATAATAACTGCATAATATGGGTAATAATGCATGTTATATTGATAATAATATAAGTAATAAGTATAATTATTACAGTTCTAGCGATAATAACTGCATTATATGGGTAATAATGCACGTTATATTGCTAACAATATAAGTAATAAGTATAATTATTACAGTTCTAGCGATAATAACTGCATTATATGGGTAATAATGCATGTTATATTGATAATATTGGGAGTAATAAGTATATTTATTATAGTTCTAGCGATAATAAGTGCAGAATATGGGTAATAATGCATGTTATATTGATAATAATCTAAGTAATAAGTATGATTATTACAGTTCTAGCGATAATAACTGCATTATATGGGTAATAATGCATATTATATTGATAATATCGGGAGTAATAAGTATAATTATTATAGTTCTAGCGATAATAATAGTAAAATACGGCAAATAGTGCATGTTATATTGATAATAATAAAAGTAATAAGTATATTTATTACAGTTCTATCGATATTAACTGCATAATATGGGTAATAATGCACGTTATATTGCTAATAGTATTTAATAAGTATAATTATTACAGTTCTAGCGATAATACCTCCATTATATGGGTAATAATGCATGTTATATTGATAGTGATATAAGTAATAAGTATAATTATTACAGTTCTAGCGATAATAACTGCATTATATGGGTAATAATGCACGTTATATTGCTAACAATATAAGTAATAAGTATAATTATTACAGTTCAAGCGATAATAACTGCATAATATGGGTAATAATGCACGTTATATTGCTAATAATATAAGTAATGAGTACAATTATTACAGATCTAGAGATAATAACTGCATTATATGGGTCATAATGCACGTTATATTGCTAATAATATAAGTAATAAGTATAATTATTACAGTTCTAGCGATAATAACTCCATTATATGGGTAATAATGCATGTTACATTGATAATATTGGGAGTAATAAGTATAATTATTATAGTTCTAGCGATAATAATAGTAAAATATGGCAAATAGTGCATGTTATATTGATAATAATAAAAGTAATAAATATATTTATTACAGTTCTATCGATAATAACTGCATAATATTGGTAATAATGCATGTTATATTGATGATAATAAAAGTAATACGTATATTTATTATAGTTCTAGCGATAATAACTGCATAATATGGGTAATAATGCACGTTATATTGATAATAATCTAAGTAATAAGTATAATTATTACAGTTCTAGCGATAATAACTGCATAATATGGGTAATAATGCATGTTATATTGAGAATAATATAAGTAATAAGTATAATTATTACAGTTCTGGCGATAATAACTGCATTATATGGATAATAATGCACGTTATATTGCTAATAGTATAAGTAATAAGTATAATTATTACAGTTCTAGCGATAATACCTCCATTATATGGGTAATAATGCATGTTATATTGATAATGATATAAGTAATAAGTATAATTATTACAGTTCTAGCGATAATAACTGCATAATATGGGTAATAATGCACGGTATATTGCTAATAATATAAGTAATGAGTACAATTATTACAGTTCTAGCGATAATAACTGCATTATATGGGTAATAATGCATGTTATATTGATTATAACATAAGTAATATGTATAATTATTACAGTTCTAGCGATAATAACTGCATTATATGGGTAATAATGCATGTTATATTGATAATATCGGGAGTAATAAGTATAATTATTATAGTTCTAGCGATAATAATAGTAAAATATGGCAAATAGTGCATGTTATATTGATAATAATAAAAGTAATAAGTATATTTATTTCAGTTCTATCGATAATAACTGCATAATATGGGTAATAATGCATGCTATATTGATGATAATAAATGTAATACGTATATTTATTATAGTTTTAGCGATAATAAGTGCATAATATGGGTAATAATGCATGTTATATTGATAATAACATAAGTAATAAGTATAATTATTACAGTTCTAGCGATAATACCTATATTATATGGGTAATAATGCATGTTATATTGATAATGATATAAGTAATATGTATAATTATTACAGTTCTAGCGATAATAACTGCATAATATGGGTAATAATGCACGTTATATTGCTAATAATATAAGTAATGAGTACAATTATTACAGTTCTAGCGATAATAACTGCATTATATGGGTAATAATGCATGTTATATTGATAATAACATAAGTAATATGTATAATTATTACAGTTCTAGCGATAATAACTGCATTATATGGGTAATAATGCATGTTATATTGATAATATCGGGAGTAATAAGTATAATTATTATAGTTCTAGCGATAATAATAGTAAAATATGGAAAATAGTGCATGTTATATTGATAATAATAAAAGTAATAAATATATTTATTACAGTTCTATCGATAATAACTGCATAATATGGGTAATAATGCATGTTATATTGCTAATAGTATAAGTAATAAGTATAATTATTACAGTTCTAGCGATAATACCTCCATTATATTGGTAATAATGCATGTTATATTGCTAATAATATAAGTAATAAGTATAATTATTACAGTTCTAGCGATAATAACTGCATTATATGGGTAATAATGCACGTTATATTGCTAACAATATAAGTAATAAGTATAATTATTACAGTTCTAGCGATAATAACTGCATTATATGGGTAATAATGCATGTTATATTGATGATAATGAAAGTAATACGTATATTTATTATAGTTCTAGCGATAATAACTGCATAATATGGGTAATAATGCATGTTATATTGAGAATAATATAAGTAATAAGTATAATTATTACAGTTCTGGCGATAATAACTGCATTATATGGGTAATAATGCACGTTATATTGCTAATAGTATAAGTAATAAGTAAAATTATTACAGTTCTAGCGATAATACCTCCATTATATGGGTAATAATGCATGTTATATTGATAATGATATAAGTAATAAGTATAATTATTACAGTTCTAGCGATAATAACTCCATAATATGGGTAATAATGCACGTTATATTGCTAATAATATAAGTAATGAGTACAATTATTACAGTTCTAGCGATAATAACTGCATAATATGGGTAATAATGCATGTTATATTGAGAATAATATAAGTAATAAGTATAATTATTACAGTTCTGGCGATAATAACTGCATTATATGGGTAACAATGCACGTTATATTGCTAATAGTATAAGTAATAAGTATAATTATTACAGTTCTAGCAATAATACCTCCATTATATGGGTAATAATGCATGTTATATTGATAATAATATAAGTAATTAGTATAATTATTACAGTTCTAGCGATAATAACTGCATAATATGGGTAATAATGCATGTTATATTGATAATAATATAAGTAATAAGTATAATTATTACAGTTCTAGCGATAATAACTGCATTATATGGGTAATAATGCACGTTATATTGCTAATAATATAAGTAATAAGTATAATTATTACAGTTCTAGCGATAATAACTGCATTATATGGGTAATAATGCATGTTATATTGCTAACAATATAAGTAATAAGTATAATTATTACAGTTCTGGCGATAATAACTGCATAATATGGGTAATAATGCACGGTATATTGCTAATAATATAAGTAATAAGTATAATTATTACAGTTCTAGCGATAATAACTGCATTATATGGGTAATAATGCATGTTATATTGATAATATCGGGAGTAATAAGTATAATTATTATAGTTCTAGCGATAATAATAGTAAAATATGGCAAATAGTGCATGTTATATTGATAATAATAAAAGTAATAAATATATTTATTACAGTTCTATCGATAATAACTGCATAATATGGGTAATAATGCATGTTATATTGATGATAATAAAAATAGTACGTATATTTATTATAGTTCTAGCGATAATAACTGCATAATATGGGTAATAATGCACGTTATATTGATAATAATCTAAGTAATAAGTATAATTATTACAGTTCTAGCGATAATAACTGCATAATATGGGTAATAATGCATGTTATATTGAGAATAATATAAGTAATAAGTATAATTATTACAGTTCTGGCGATAATAACTGCATTATATGGGTAATAATGCACGTTATATTGCTAATAGTATAAGTAATAAGTATAATTATTACAGTTCTAGCGATAATACCTCCATTATATGGGTAATGATGCATGTTATATTGATAATGATATAAGTAATAAGTATAATTATTACAGTTCTAGCGGTAATAACTGCATAATATGGGTAATAATGCACGTTATATTGCTAATAATATAAGTAATGACTACAATTATTACAGTTCTAGCGATAATAACTGCATTATATGGGTAATAATGCACGTTATATTGATAATAACATAAGTAATATGTATAATTATTACAGTTCTAGCGATAATAACTGCATTATATGGGTAATAATGCATGTTATATTGATAATATCGGGAGTAATAAGTATAATTATTATAGTTCTAGCGATAATAATAGTAAAATATGGAAAATAGTGCATGTTATATTGATAATAATAAAAGTGTTAAGTATATTTATTACAGTTCTATCGATAATGACTGCATAATATGGGTAATAATGCATGTTATATTGATGATAATAAAAGTAATACGTATATTTATTATAGTTTTAGCGATAATAAGTGCATAATATGGGTAATAATGCATGTTATATTGATAATAATATAAGTAATAAGTATAATTATTACAGTTCTAGCGATAATAACTGCATAATATGGGTAATAATGCACGTTATATTGCTAATAATATAAGTAATGAGTACAATTATTACAGTTCTAGAGATAATAACTGCATTATATGGGTAATAATGCACGTTATATTGCTAATAATATAAGTAATAAGTATAATTATTACAGTTCTAGCGATAATAACTGCATTATATGGGTAATAATGCATGTTACATTGATAATATTGGGAGTAATAAGTGTATTTATTATAGTTCTAGCGATAATAACTGCATAATATGGGTAATAATGCATGTTATATTTATAATAATATAAGAAATAAGTATAATTATTACAGTTCTAGCAATAATACCTCCATTATATGGGTAATAATGCATGTTATATTGATGATAATGAAAGTAATACGGATATTTATTATAGTTCTTGCGATAATAACTGCATAATATGGGTAATAATGCATGTTATATTGAGAATAATATAAGTATTAAGTATAATTATTACAGTTCTGGCGATAATAACTGCATTATATGGGTAACAATGCACGTTATATTGCTAATAGTATAAGTAATAAGTATAATTATTACAGTTCTAGCAATAATACCTCCATTATATGGGTAATAATGCATGTTATATTGATAATAATATAAGTAATTAGTATAATTATTACAGTTCTAGCGATAATAACTGCATAATATGGGTAATAATGCATGTTATATTGATAATAATATAAGTAATAAGTATAATTATTACAGTTCTAGCGATAATAACTGCATTATATGGGTAATAATGCACGTTATATTGCTAATAATATAAGTAATAAGTATAATTATTACAGTTCTAGCGATAATAACTGCATTATATGGGTAATAATGCATGTTATATTGCTAACAATATAAGTAATAAGTATAATTATTACAGTTCTAGCGATAATAATAGTAAAATATGGCAAATAGTGCATGTTATATTGATAATAATAAAAGTAATAAATATATTTATTACAGTTCTAGCGATAATAACTGCATAATATGGGTAATAATGCATGTTATATTGAGAATAATATAAGTAATAAGTATAATTATTACAGTTCTGGCGATAATAACTGCATTATATGGGTAACAATGCACGTTATATTGCTAATAGTATAAGTAATAAGTATAATTATTACAGTTCTAGCAATAATACCTCCATTATATGGGTAATAATGCATGTTATATTGATAATAATATAAGTAATTAGTATAATTATTACAGTTCTAGCGATAATAACTGCATAATATGGGTAATAATGCATGTTATATTGATAATAATATAAGTAATAAGTATAATTATTACAGTTCTAGCGATAATAACTGCATTATATGGGTAATAATGCACGTTATATTGCTAATAATATAAGTAATAAGTATAATTATTACAGTTCTAGCGATAATAACTGCATTATATGGGTAATAATGCATGTTATATTGCTAACAATATAAGTAATAAGTATAATTATTACTGTTCTGGCGATAATAACTGCATAATATGGGTAATAATGCACGGTATATTGCTAATAATATAAGTAATAAGTATAATTATTACAGTTCTAGCGATAATAACTGCATTATATGGGTAATAATGCATGTTATATTGATAATATCGGGAGTAATAAGTATAATTATTATAGTTCTAGCGATAATAATAGTAAAATATGGCAAATAGTGCATGTTATATTGATAATAATAAAAGTAATAAATATATTTATTACAGTTCTATCGATAATAACTGCATAATATGGGTAATAATGCATGTTATATTGATGATAATAAAAATAGTACGTATATTTATTATAGTTCTAGCGATAATAACTGCATAATATGGGTAATAATGCACGTTATATTGATAATAATCTAAGTAATAAGTATAATTATTACAGTTCTAGCGATAATAACTGCATAATATGGGTAATAATGCATGTTATATTGAGAATAATATAAGTAATAAGTATAATTATTACAGTTCTGGCGATAATAACTGCATTATATGGGTAATAATGCACGTTATATTGCTAATAGTATAAGTAATAAGTATAATTATTACAGTTCTAGCGATAATACCTCCATTATATGGGTAATGATGCATGTTATATTGATAATGATATAAGTAATAAGTATAATTATTACAGTTCTAGCGGTAATAACTGCATAATATGGGTAATAATGCACGTTATATTGCTAATAATATAAGTAATGACTACAATTATTACAGTTCTAGCGATAATAACTGCATTATATGGGTAATAATGCACGTTATATTGATAATAACATAAGTAATATGTATAATTATTACAGTTCTAGCGATAATAACTGCATTATATGGGTAATAATGCATGTTATATTGATAATATCGGGAGTAATAAGTATAATTATTATAGTTCTAGCGATAATAATAGTAAAATATGGAAAATAGTGCATGTTATATTGATAATAATAAAAGTGTTAAGTATATTTATTACAGTTCTATCGATAATGACTGCATAATATGGGTAATAATGCATGTTATATTGATGATAATAAAAGTAATACGTATATTTATTATAGTTTTAGCGATAATAAGTGCATAATATGGGTAATAATGCATGTTATATTGATAATAATATAAGTAATAAGTATAATTATTACAGTTCTAGCGATAATAACTGCATAATATGGGTAATAATGCACGTTATATTGCTAATAATATAAGTAATGAGTACAATTATTACAGTTCTAGAGATAATAACTGCATTATATGGGTAATAATGCACGTTATATTGCTAATAATATAAGTAATAAGTATAATTATTACAGTTCTAGCGATAATAACTGCATTATATGGGTTATAATGCATGTTACATTGATAATATTGGGAGTAATAAGTGTATTTATTATAGTTCTAGCGATAATAACTGCATAATATGGGTAATAATGCATGTTATATTTATAATAATATAAGAAATAAGTATAATTATTACAGTTCTAGCAATAATACCTCCATTATATGGGTAATAATGCATGTTATATTGATGATAATGAAAGTAATACGGATATTTATTATAGTTCTTGCGATAATAACTGCATAATATGGGTAATAATGCATGTTATATTGAGAATAATATAAGTATTAAGTATAATTATTACAGTTCTGGCGATAATAACTGCATTATATGGGTAACAATGCACGTTATATTGCTAATAGTATAAGTAATAAGTATAATTATTACAGTTCTAGCAATAATACCTCCATTATATGGGTAATAATGCATGTTATATTGATAATAATATAAGTAATTAGTATAATTATTACAGTTCTAGCGATAATAACTGCATAATATGGGTAATAATGCATGTTATATTGATAATAATATAAGTAATAAGTATAATTATTACAGTTCTAGCGATAATAACTGCATTATATGGGTAATAATGCACGTTATATTGCTAATAATATAAGTAATAAGTATAATTATTACAGTTCTAGCGATAATAACTGCATTATATGGGTAATAATGCATGTTATATTGCTAACAATATAAGTAATAAGTATAATTATTACAGTTCTAGCGATAATAATAGTAAAATATGGCAAATAGTGCATGTTATATTGATAATAATAAAAGTAATAAATATATTTATTACAGTTCTAGCGATAATAACTGCATAATATGGGTAATAATGCATGTTATATTGAGAATAATATAAGTAATAAGTATAATTATTACAGTTCTGGCGATAATAACTGCATTATATGGGTAACAATGCACGTTATATTGCTAATAGTATAAGTAATAAGTATAATTATTACAGTTCTAGCAATAATACCTCCATTATATGGGTAATAATGCATGTTATATTGATAATAATATAAGTAATTAGTATAATTATTACAGTTCTAGCGATAATAACTGCATAATATGGGTAATAATGCATGTTATATTGATAATAATATAAGTAATAAGTATAATTATTACAGTTCTAGCGATAATAACTGCATTATATGGGTAATAATGCACGTTATATTGCTAATAATATAAGTAATAAGTATAATTATTACAGTTCTAGCGATAATAACTGCATTATATGGGTAATAATGCATGTTATATTGCTAACAATATAAGTAATAAGTATAATTATTACTGTTCTGGCGATAATAACTGCATAATATGGGTAATAATGCACGGTATATTGCTAATAATATAAGTAATAAGTATAATTATTACAGTTCTAGCGATAATAACTGCATTATATGGGTAATAATGCATGTTATATTGATAATATCGGGAGTAATAAGTATAATTATTATAGTTCTAGCGATAATAATAGTAAAATATGGCAAATAGTGCATGTTATATTGATAATAATAAAAGTAATAAATATATTTATTACAGTTCTATCGATAATAACTGCATAATATGGGTAATAATGCATGTTATATTGATGATAATAAAAATAGTACGTATATTTATTATAGTTCTAGCGATAATAACTGCATAATATGGGTAATAATGCACGTTATATTGATAATAATCTAAGTAATAAGTATAATTATTACAGTTCAAGCGATAATAACTGCATAATATGGGTAATAATGCATGTTATATTGAGAATAATATAAGTAATAAGTATAATTATTACAGTTCTGGCGATAATAACTGCATTATATGGGTAATAATGCACGTTATATTGCTAATAGTATAAGTAATAAGTATAATTATTACAGTTCTAGCGATAATACCTCCATTATATGGGTAATGATGCATGTTATATTGATAATGATATAAGTAATAAGTATAATTATTACAGTTCTAGCGGTAATAACTGCATAATATGGGTAATAATGCACGTTATATTGCTAATAATATAAGTAATGACTACAATTATTACAGTTCTAGCGATAATAACTGCATTATATGGGTAATAATGCACGTTATATTGATAATAACATAAGTAATATGTATAATTATTACAGTTCTAGCGATAATAACTGCATTATATGGGTAATAATGCATGTTATATTGATAATATCGGGAGTAATAAGTATAATTATTACAGTTCTAGCGATAATAACTGCATTATATGGGTAATAATGCATGTTATATTGCTAACAATATAAGTAATAAGTATAATTATTACTGTTCTGGCGATAATAACTGCATAATATGGGTAATAATGCACGGTATATTGCTAATAATATAAGTAATAAGTATAATTATTACAGTTCTAGCGATAATAACTGCATTATATGGGTAATAATGCATGTTATATTGATAATATCGGGAGTAATAAGTATAATTATTATAGTTCTAGCGATAATAATAGTAAAATATGGAAAATAGTGCATGTTATATTGATAATAATAAAAGTGTTAAGTATATTTATTACAGTTCTATCGATAATGACTGCATAATATGGGTAATAATGCATGTTATATTGATGATAATAAAAGTAATACGTATATTTATTATAGTTTTAGCGATAATAAGTGCATAATATGGGTAATAATGCATGTTATATTGATAATAATATAAGTAATAAGTATAATTATTACAGTTCTAGCGAAAATAACTGCATAATATGGGTAATAATGCACGTTATATTGCTAATAATATAAGTAATGAGTACAATTATTACAGTTCTAGAGATAATAACTGCATTATATGGGTAATAATGCACGTTATATTGCTAATAATATAAGTAATAAGTATAATTATTACAGTTCTAGCGATAATAACTGCATTATATGGGTAATAATGCATGTTACATTGATAATATTGGGAGTAATAAGTGTATTTATTATAGTTCTAGCGATAATAACTGCATAATATGGGTAATAATGCATGTTATATTTATAATAATATAAGAAATAAGTATAATTATTACAGTTCTAGCAATAATACCTCCATTATATGGGTAATAATGCATGTTATATTGATGATAATGAAAGTAATACGGATATTTATTATAGTTCTTGCGATAATAACTGCATAATATGGGTAATAATGCATGTTATATTGAGAATAATATAAGTATTAAGTATAATTATTACAGTTCTGGCGATAATAACTGCATTATATGGGTAACAATGCACGTTATATTGCTAATAGTATAAGTAATAAGTATAATTATTACAGTTCTAGCAATAATACCTCCATTATATGGGTAATAATGCATGTTATATTGATAATAATATAAGTAATTAGTATAATTATTACAGTTCTAGCGATAATAACTGCATAATATGGGTAATAATGCATGTTATATTGATAATAATATAAGTAATAAGTATAATTATTACAGTTCTAGCGATAATAACTGCATTATATGGGTAATAATGCACGTTATATTGCTAATAATATAAGTAATAAGTATAATTATTACAGTTCTAGCGATAATAACTGCATTATATGGGTAATAATGCATGTTATATTGCTAACAATATAAGTAATAAGTATAATTATTACAGTTCTAGCGATAATAATAGTAAAATATGGCAAATAGTGCATGTTATATTGATAATAATAAAAGTAATAAATATATTTATTACAGTTCTATCGATAATAACTGCATAATATGGGTAATAATGCATGTTATATTGATAATAACATAAGTAATATGTATAATTATTACAGTTCTAGCGATAATAACTGCATTATATGGGTAATAATGCATGTTATATTGATAATATCGGGAGTAATAAGTATAATTATTATAGTTCGAGCGATAATAATAGTAAAATATGGCAAATAGTGCATGTTATATTGATAATAATAAAAGTAATAAGTATATTTATTTCAGTTCTATCGATAATAACTGCATAATATGGGTAATAATGCATGTTATATTGATGATAATAAAAGTAATACGTATATTTATTATAGTTTTAGCGATAATAAGTGCATAATATGGGTAATAATGCATGTTATATTGATAATAATATAAGTAATAAGTATAATTGTTACAGTTCTAGCGATAATAACTGCATAATATGGGTAATAATGCACGTTATATTGCTAATAATATAAGTAATGAGTACAATTATTACAGTTCTAGAGATAATAACTGCATTATATGGGTAATAATGCACGTTATATTGCTAATAATATAAGTAATAAGTATAATTATTACAGTTCTAGCGATAATAACTGCATTATATGGGTAATAATGCATGTTACATTGATAATATTGGGAGTAATAAGTGTATTTATTATAGTTCTAGCGATAATAACTGCATAATATGGGTAATAATGCATGTTATATTGCTAATAATATAAGTAATGAGTACAATTATTACAGTTCTAGCGATAATAACTGCATAATATGGGTAATAATGCATGTTATATTGATAATAATATAAGTAATAAGTATAATTATTACAGTTCTAGCGATAATAACTGCATTATATGGGTAATAATGCACGTTATATTGCTAATAATATAAGTAATAAGTATAATTATTACAGTTCTAGCGATAATAACTGCATTATATGGGTAATAATGCATGTTATATTGCTAACAATATAAGTAATAAGTATAATTATTACAGTTCTAGCGATAATAATAGTAAAATATGGCAAATAGTGCATGTTATATTGATAATAATAAAAGTAATAAATATATTTATTACAGTTCTATCGATAATAACTGCATAATATGGGTAATAATGCATGTTATATTGATAATAACATAAGTAATATGTATAATTATTACAGTTCTAGCGATAATAACTGCATTATATGGGTAATAATGCATGTTATATTGATAATATCGGGAGTAATAAGTATAATTATTATAGTTCTAGCGATAATAACTGCATTATATGGGTAATAATGCATGTTACATTGATAATATTGGGAGTAATAAGTGTATTTATTATAGTTCTAGCGATAATAACTGCATAATATGGGTAATAATGCATGTTATATTGCTAATAATATAAGTAATGAGTACAATTATTACAGTTCTAGCGATAATAACTGCATTATATGGGTAACAATGCATGTTATATTGATAATAACATAAGTAATATGTATAATTATTACAGTTCTAGCGATAATAACTGCATTATATGGGTAATAATGCATGTTATATTGATAATATCGGGAGTAATAAGTATAATTATTATAGTTCTAGCGATAATAATAGTAAAATATGGCAAATAGTGCATGTTATATTGATAATAATAAAAGTAATAAGTATATTTATTTCAGTTCTATCGATAATAACTGCATAATATGGGTAATAATGCATGTTATATTGATGATAATAAAAGTAATACGTATATTTATTATAGTTTTAGCGATAATAAGTGCATAATATGGGTAATAATGCATGTTATATTGATAATAATATAAGTAATAAGTATAATTATTACAGTTCTAGCGATAATAACTGCATAATATGGGTAATAATGCACGTTATATTGCTAATAATATAAGTAATGAGTACAATTATTACAGTTCTAGAGATAATAACTGCATTATATGGGTAATAATGCACGTTATATTGCTAATGATATAAGTAATAAGTATAATTATTACAGTTCTAGCGATAATAACTGCATTATATGGGTAATAATGCATGTTACATTGATAATATTGGGAGTAATAAGTGTATTTATTATAGTTCTAGCGATAATAACTGCATAATATGGGTAATAATGCATGTTATATTTATAATAATATAAGTAATAAGTATAATTATTACAGTTCTAGCAATAATACCTCCATTATATGGGTAATAATGCATGTTATATTGATGATAATGAAAGTAATACGGATATTTATTATAGTTCTTGCGATAATAGCTGCATAATATGGGTAATAATGCATGTTATATTGAGAATAATATAAGTAATAAGTATAATTATTACAGTTCTGGCGATAATAACTGCATTATATGGGTAACAATGCACGTTATATTGCTAATAGTATAAGTAATAAGTATAATTATTACAGTTCTAGCGATAATAACTGCATTATATGGGTAATAATGCATGTTACATTGATAATATTGGGAGTAATAAGTGTATTTATTATAGTTCCAGCAATAATAACTGCATAATATGGGTAATAATGCGTGTTATATTGAGAATAATATAAGTAATAAGTATAATTATTACAGTTCTAGCGATAATAACTGCATTATATGGGTAAAAATGCATGTTATATTGATAATATCGGGAGTAATAAGTATAATTATTATAGTTCTAACGATAATAATAGTAAAATATGGCAAATAGTGCATGTTATATTGATAATAATAAAAGTAATAAGTATATTTATTACAATTCTATCGATAATAACTGCATGATATGGGTAATAATGCATGTTATATTGATGATAATAAAAGTAATACGTATATTTATTACAGTTCTAGCGATAATAACTGCATTATATGGGTAATAATGCATGTTATATTGCTAACAATATAAGTAATAAGTATAATTATTACTGTTCTGGCGATAATAACTGCATAATATGGGTAATAATGCACGGTATATTGCTAATAATATAAGTAATAAGTATAATTATTACAGTTCTAGCGATAATAACTGCATTATATGGGTAATAATGCATGTTATATTGATAATATCGGGAGTAATAAGTATAATTATTATAGTTCTAGCGATAATAATAGTAAAATATGGCAAATAGTGCATGTTATATTGATAATAATAAAAGTAATAAATATATTTATTACAGTTCTATCGATAATAACTGCATAATATGGGTAATAATGCATGTTATATTGATGATAATAAAAATAGTACGTATATTTATTATAGTTCTAGCGATAATAACTGCATAATATGGGTAATAATGCACGTTATATTGATAATAATCTAAGTAATAAGTATAATTATTACAGTTCTAGCGATAATAACTGCATAATATGGGTAATAATGCATGTTATATTGAGAATAATATAAGTAATAAGTATAATTATTACAGTTCTGGCGATAATAACTGCATTATATGGGTAATAATGCACGTTATATTGCTAATAGTATAAGTAATAAGTATAATTATTACAGTTCTAGCGATAATACCTCCATTATATGGGTAATGATGCATGTTATATTGATAATGATATAAGTAATAAGTATAATTATTACAGTTCTAGCGGTAATAACTGCATAATATGGGTAATAATGCACGTTATATTGCTAATAATATAAGTAATGACTACAATTATTACAGTTCTAGCGATAATAACTGCATTATATGGGTAATAATGCACGTTATATTGATAATAACATAAGTAATATGTATAATTATTACAGTTCTAGCGATAATAACTGCATTATATGGGTAATAATGCATGTTATATTGATAATATCGGGAGTAATAAGTATAATTATTATAGTTCTAGCGATAATAATAGTAAAATATGGAAAATAGTGCATGTTATATTGATAATAATAAAAGTGTTAAGTATATTTATTACAGTTCTATCGATAATGACTGCATAATATGGGTAATAATGCATGTTATATTGATGATAATAAAAGTAATACGTATATTTATTATAGTTTTAGCGATAATAAGTGCATAATATGGGTAATAATGCATGTTATATTGATAATAATATAAGTAATAAGTATAATTATTACAGTTCTAGCGATAATAACTGCATAATATGGGTAATAATGCACGTTATATTGCTAATAATATAAGTAATGAGTACAATTATTACAGTTCTAGAGATAATAACTGCATTATATGGGTAATAATGCACGTTATATTGCTAATAATATAAGTAATAAGTATAATTATTACAGTTCTAGCGATAATAACTGCATTATATGGGTAATAATGCATGTTACATTGATAATATTGGGAGTAATAAGTGTATTTATTATAGTTCTAGCGATAATAACTGCATAATATGGGTAATAATGCATGTTATATTTATAATAATATAAGAAATAAGTATAATTATTACAGTTCTAGCAATAATACCTCCATTATATGGGTAATAATGCATGTTATATTGATGATAATGAAAGTAATACGGATATTTATTATAGTTCTTGCGATAATAACTGCATAATATGGGTAATAATGCATGTTATATTGAGAATAATATAAGTATTAAGTATAATTATTACAGTTCTGGCGATAATAACTGCATTATATGGGTAACAATGCACGTTATATTGCTAATAGTATAAGTAATAAGTATAATTATTACAGTTCTAGCAATAATACCTCCATTATATGGGTAATAATGCATGTTATATTGATAATAATATAAGTAATTAGTATAATTATTACAGTTCTAGCGATAATAACTGCATAATATGGGTAATAATGCATGTTATATTGATAATAATATAAGTAATAAGTATAATTATTACAGTTCTAGCGATAATAACTGCATTATATGGGTAATAATGCACGTTATATTGCTAATAATATAAGTAATAAGTATAATTATTACAGTTCTAGCGATAATAACTGCATTATATGGGTAATAATGCATGTTATATTGCTAACAATATAAGTAATAAGTATAATTATTACAGTTCTAGCGATAATAATAGTAAAATATGGCAAATAGTGCATGTTATATTGATAATAATAAAAGTAATAAATATATTTATTACAGTTCTATCGATAATAACTGCATAATATGGGTAATAATGCATGTTATATTGATAATAACATAAGTAATATGTATAATTATTACAGTTCTAGCGATAATAACTGCATTATATGGGTAATAATGCATGTTATATTGATAATATCGGGAGTAATAAGTATAATTATTATAGTTCGAGCGATAATAATAGTAAAATATGGCAAATAGTGCATGTTATATTGATAATAATAAAAGTAATAAGTATATTTATTTCAGTTCTATCGATAATAACTGCATAATATGGGTAATAATGCATGTTATATTGATGATAATAAAAGTAATACGTATATTTATTATAGTTTTAGCGATAATAAGTGCATAATATGGGTAATAATGCATGTTATATTGATAATAATATAAGTAATAAGTATAATTGTTACAGTTCTAGCGATAATAACTGCATAATATGGGTAATAATGCACGTTATATTGCTAATAATATAAGTAATGAGTACAATTATTACAGTTCTAGAGATAATAACTGCATTATATGGGTAATAATGCACGTTATATTGCTAATAATATAAGTAATAAGTATAATTATTACAGTTCTAGCGATAATAACTGCATTATATGGGTAATAATGCATGTTACATTGATAATATTGGGAGTAATAAGTGTATTTATTATAGTTCTAGCGATAATAACTGCATAATATGGGTAATAATGCATGTTATATTGCTAATAATATAAGTAATGAGTACAATTATTACAGTTCTAGCGATAATAACTGCATAATATGGGTAATAATGCATGTTATATTGATAATAATATAAGTAATAAGTATAATTATTACAGTTCTAGCGATAATAACTGCATTATATGGGTAATAATGCACGTTATATTGCTAATAATATAAGTAATAAGTATAATTATTACAGTTCTAGCGATAATAACTGCATTATATGGGTAATAATGCATGTTATATTGCTAACAATATAAGTAATAAGTATAATTATTACAGTTCTAGCGATAATAATAGTAAAATATGGCAAATAGTGCATGTTATATTGATAATAATAAAAGTAATAAATATATTTATTACAGTTCTATCGATAATAACTGCATAATATGGGTAATAATGCATGTTATATTGATAATAACATAAGTAATATGTATAATTATTACAGTTCTAGCGATAATAACTGCATTATATGGGTAATAATGCATGTTATATTGATAATATCGGGAGTAATAAGTATAATTATTATAGTTCGAGCGATAATAATAGTAAAATATGGCAAATAGTGCATGTTATATTGATAATAATAAAAGTAATAAGTATATTTATTTCAGTTGTATCGATAATAACTGCATAATATGGGTGATAATGCATGTTATATTGATGATAATAAAAGTAATACGTATATTTATTATAGTTTTAGCGATAATAAGTGCATAATATGGGTAATAATGCATGTTATATTGATAATAATATAAGTAATAAGTATAATTGTTACAGTTCTAGCGATAATAACTGCATAATATGGGTAATAATGCACGTTATATTGCTAATAATATAAGTAATGAGTACAATTATTACAGTTCTAGAGATAATAACTGCATTATATGGGTAATAATGCACGTTATATTGCTAATAATATAAGTAATAAGTATAATTATTACAGTTCTAGCGATAATAACTGCATTATATGGGTAATAATGCATGTTACATTGATAATATTGGGAGTAATAAGTGTATTTATTATAGTTCTAGCGATAATAACTGCATAATATGGGTAATAATGCATGTTATATTGCTAATAATATAAGTAATGAGTACAATTATTACAGTTCTAGCGATAATAACTGCATTATATGGGTAACAATGCATGTTATATTGATAATAACATAAGTAATATGTATAATTATTACAGTTCTAGCGATAATAACTGCATTATATGGGTAATAATGCATGTTATATTGCTAACAATATAAGTAATAAGTATAATTATTACAGTTCTAGCGATAATAATAGTAAAATATGGCAAATAGTGCATGTTATATTGATAATAATAAAAGTAATAAATATATTTATTACAGTTCTAGCGATAATAACTGCATAATATGGGTAATAATGCATGTTATATTGAGAATAATATAAGTAATAAGTATAATTATTACAGTTCTGGCGATAATAACTGCATTATATGGGTAACAATGCACGTTATATTGCTAATAGTATAAGTAATAAGTATAATTATTACAGTTCTAGCAATAATACCTCCATTATATGGGTAATAATGCATGTTATATTGATAATAATATAAGTAATTAGTATAATTATTACAGTTCTAGCGATAATAACTGCATAATATGGGTAATAATGCATGTTATATTGATAATAATATAAGTAATAAGTATAATTATTACAGTTCTAGCGATAATAACTGCATTATATGGGTAATAATGCACGTTATATTGCTAATAATATAAGTAATAAGTATAATTATTACAGTTCTAGCGATAATAACTGCATTATATGGGTAATAATGCATGTTATATTGCTAACAATATAAGTAATAAGTATAATTATTACTGTTCTGGCGATAATAACTGCATAATATGGGAATAATGCACGGTATATTGCTAATAATATAAGTAATAAGTATAATTATTACAGTTCTAGCGATAATAACTGCATTATATGGGTAATAATGCATGTTATATTGATAATATCGGGAGTAATAAGTATAATTATTATAGTTTCTAGCGATAATAATAGTAAAATATGGCAAATAGTGCATGTTATATTGATAATAATAAAAGTAATAAATATATTTATTACAGTTCTATCGATAATAACTGCATAATATGGGTAATAATGCATGTTATATTGATGATAATAAAAATAGTACGTATATTTATTATAGTTCTAGCGATAATAACTGCATAATATGGGTAATAATGCACGTTATATTGATAATAATCTAAGTAATAAGTATAATTATTACAGTTCTAGCGATAATAACTGCATAATATGGGTAATAATGCATGTTATATTGAGAATAATATAAGTAATAAGTATAATTATTACAGTTCTGGCGATAATAACTGCATTATATGGGTAATAATGCACGTTATATTGCTAATAGTATAAGTAATAAGTATAATTATTACAGTTCTAGCGATAATACCTCCATTATATGGGTAATGATGCATGTTATATTGATAATGATATAAGTAATAAGTATAATTATTACAGTTCTAGCGGTTAATAACTGCATAATATGGGTAATAATGCACGTTATATTGCTAATAATATAAGTAATGACTACAATTATTACAGTTCTAGCGATAATAACTGCATTATATGGGTAATAATGCACGTTATATTGATAATAACATAAGTAATATGTATAATTATTACAGTTCTAGCGATAATAACTGCATTATATGGGTAATAATGCATGTTATATTGATAATATCGGGAGTAATAAGTATAATTATTATAGTTCTAGCGATAATAATAGTAAAATATGGAAAATAGTGCATGTTATATTGATAATAATAAAAGTGTTAAGTATATTTATTACAGTTCTATCGATAATGACTGCATAATATGGGTAATAATGCATGTTATATTGATGATAATAAAAGTAATACGTATATTTATTATAGTTTTAGCGATAATAAGTGCATAATATGGGTAATAATGCATGTTATATTGATAATAATATAAGTAATAAGTATAATTATTACAGTTTCTAGCGATAATAACTGCATAATATGGGTAATAATGCACGTTATATTGCTAATAATATAAGTAATGAGTACAATTATTACAGTTCTAGAGATAATAACTGCATTATATGGGTAATAATGCACGTTATATTGCTAATAATATAAGTAATAAGTATAATTATTACAGTTCTAGCGATAATAACTGCATTATATGGGTAATAATGCATGTTACATTGATAATATTGGGAGTAATAAGTGTATTTATTATAGTTCTAGCGATAATAACTGCATAATATGGGTAATAATGCATGTTATATTTATAATAATATAAGAAATAAGTATAATTATTACAGTTCTAGCAATAATACCTCCATTATATGGGTAATAATGCATGTTATATTGATGATAATGAAAGTAATACGGATATTTATTATAGTTCTTGCGATAATAACTGCATAATATGGGTAATAATGCATGTTATATTGAGAATAATATAAGTATTAAGTATAATTATTACAGTTCTGGCGATAATAACTGCATTATATGGGTAACAATGCACGTTATATTGCTAATAGTATAAGTAATAAGTATAATTATTACAGTTCTAGCAATAATACCTCCATTATATGGTAATAATGCATGTTATATTGATAATAATATAAGTAATTAGTATAATTATTACAGTTTCTAGCGATAATAACTGCATAATATGGGTAATAATGCATGTTATATTGATAATAATATAAGTAATAAGTATAATTATTACAGTTCTAGCGATAATAACTGCATTATATGGGTAATAATGCACGTTATATTGCTAATAATATAAGTAATAAGTATAATTATTACAGTTCTAGCGATAATAACTGCATTATATGGGTAATAATGCATGTTATATTGCTAACAATATAAGTAATAAGTATAATTATTACAGTTCTAGCGATAATAATAGTAAAATATGGCAAATAGTGCATGTTATATTGATAATAATAAAAGTAATAAATATATTTATTACAGTTCTATCGATAATAACTGCATAATATGGGTAATAATGCATGTTATATTGATAATAACATAAGTAATATGTATAATTATTACAGTTCTAGCGATAATAACTGGCATTATATGGGTAAGTAATGCATGTTATATTGATAATATCGGGAGTAATAAGTATAATTATTATAGTTCGAGCGATAATAATAGTAAAATATGGCAAATAGTGCATGTTATATTGATAATAATAAAAGTAATAAGTATATTTATTTCAGTTCTATCGATAATAACTGCATAATATGGGTAATAATGCATGTTATATTGATGATAATAAAAGTAATACGTATATTTATTATAGTTTTAGCGATAATAAGTGCATAATATGGGTAATAATGCATGTTATATTGATAATAATATAAGTAATAAGTATAATTGTTACAGTTCTAGCGATAATAACTGCATAATATGGGTAATAATGCACCGTTATATTGCTAATAATATAAGTAATGAGTACAATTATTACAGTTCTAGAGATAATAACTGCATTATATGGGTAATAATGCACGTTATATTGCTAATAATATAAGTAATAAGTATAATTATTACAGTTCTAGCGATAATAACTGCATTATATGGGTAATAATGCATGTTACATTGATAATATTGGGAGTAATAAGTGTATTTATTATAGTTCTAGCGATAATAACTGCATAATATGGGTAATAATGCATGTTATATTGCTAATAATATAAGTAATGAGTACAATTATTACAGTTCTAGCGATAATAACTGCATAATATGGGTAATAATGCATGTTATATTGATAATAATATAAGTAATAAGTATAATTATTACAGTTCTAGCGATAATAACTGCATTATATGGGTAATAATGCACGTTATATTGCTAATAATATAAGTAATAAGTATAATTATTACAGTTCTAGCGATAATAACTGCATTATATGGGTAATAATGCATGTTATATTGCTAACAATATAAGTAATAAGTATAATTATTACAGTTCTAGCGATAATAATAGTAAAATATGGCAAATAGTGCATGTTATATTGATAATAATAAAAGTAATAAATATATTTATTACAGTTCTATCGATAATAACTGCATAATATGGGTAATAATGCATGTTATATTGATAATAACATAAGTAATATGTATAATTATTACAGTTCTAGCGATAATAACTGCATTATATGGGTAATAATGCATGTTATATTGATAATATCGGGAGTAATAAGTATAATTATTATAGTTTCGAGCGATAATAATAGTAACAATATGGCAAATAGTGCATGTTATATTGATAATAATAAAAGTAATAAGTATATTTATTTCAGTTGTATCGATAATAACTGCATAATATGGGTGATAATGCATGTTATATTGATGATAATAAAAGTAATACGTATATTTATTATAGTTTTAGCGATAATAAGTGCATAATATGGGTAATAATGCATGTTATATTGATAATAATATAAGTAATAAGTATAATTGTTACAGTTCTAGCGATAATAACTGCATAATATGGGTAATAATGCACGTTATATTGCTAATAATATAAGTAATGAGTACAATTATTACAGTTCTAGAGATAATAACTGCATTATATGGGTAATAATGCACGTTATATTGCTAATAATATAAGTAATAAGTATAATTATTACAGTTCTAGCGATAATAACTGCATTATATGGGTAATAATGGCATGTTACATTGATAATATTGGGAGTAATAAGTGTATTTATTATAGTTCTAGCGATAATAACTGCATAATATGGGTAATAATGCATGTTATATTGCTAATAATATAAGTAATGAGTACAATTATTACAGTTCTAGCGATAATAACTGCATTATATGGGTAACAATGCATGTTATATTGATAATAACATAAGTAATATGTATAATTATTACAGTTCTAGCGATAATAACTGCATTATATGGGTAATAATGCATGTTATATTGATAATATCGGGAGTAATAAGTATAATTATTATAGTTCTAGCGATAATAATAGTAAAATATGGCAAATAGTGCATGTTATATTGATAATAATAAAAGTAATAAGTATATTTATTTCAGTTCTATCGATAATAACTGCATAATATGGGTAATAATGCATGTTATATTGATGATAATAAAAGTAATACGTATATTTATTATAGTTTTAGCGATAATAAGTGCATAATATGGGTAATAATGCATGTTATATTGATAATAATATAAGTAATAAGTATAATTATTACAGTTCTAGCGATAATAACTGCATAATATGGGTAATAATGCACGTTATATTGCTAATAATATAAGTAATGAGTACAATTATTACAGTTCTAGAGATAATAACTGCATTATATGGGTAATAATGCACGTTATATTGCTAATGATATAAGTAATAAGTATAATTATTACAGTTCTAGCGATAATAACTGCATTATATGGGTAATAATGCATGTTACATTGATAATATTGGGAGTAATAAGTGTATTTATTATAGTTCTAGCGATAATAACTGCATAATATGGGTAATAATGCATGTTATATTTATAATAATATAAGTAATAAGTATAATTATTACAGTTCTAGCAATAATACCTCCATTATATGGGTAATAATGCATGTTATATTGATGATAATGAAAGTAATACGGATATTTATTATAGTTCTTGCGATAATAGCTGCATAATATGGGTAATAATGCATGTTATATTGAGAATAATATAAGTAATAAGTATAATTATTACAGTTCTGGCGATAATAACTGCATTATATGGGTAACAATGCACGTTATATTGCTAATAGTATAAGTAATAAGTATAATTATTACAGTTCTAGCGATAATAACTGCATTATATGGGTAATAATGCATGTTACATTGATAATATTGGGAGTAATAAGTGTATTTATTATAGTTCCAGCAATAATAACTGCATAATATGGGTAATAATGCGTGTTATATTGAGAATAATATAAGTAATAAGTATAATTATTACAGTTCTAGCGATAATAACTGCATTATATGGGTAAAAATGCATGTTATATTGATAATATCGGGAGTAATAAGTATAATTATTATAGTTCTAACGATAATAATAGTAAAATATGGCAAATAGTGCATGTTATATTGATAATAATAAAAGTAATAAGTATATTTATTACAATTCTATCGATAATAACTGCATGATATGGGTAATAATGCATGTTATATTGATGATAATAAAAGTAATACGTATATTTATTACAGTTCTAGCGATAATAACTGCATTATATGGGTAATAATGCATGTTATATTGCTAACAATATAAGTAATAAGTATAATTATTACTGTTCTGGCGATAATAACTGCATAATATGGGTAATAATGCACGGTATATTGCTAATAATATAAGTAATAAGTATAATTATTACAGTTCTAGCGATAATAACTGCATTATATGGGTAATAATGCATGTTATATTGATAATATCGGGAGTAATAAGTATAATTATTATAGTTCTAGCGATAATAATAGTAAAATATGGCAAATAGTGCATGTTATATTGATAATAATAAAAGTAATAAATATATTTATTACAGTTCTATCGATAATAACTGCATAATATGGGTAATAATGCATGTTATATTGATGATAATAAAAATAGTACGTATATTTATTATAGTTCTAGCGATAATAACTGCATAATATGGGTAATAATGCACGTTATATTGATAATAATCTAAGTAATAAGTATAATTATTACAGTTCTAGCGATAATAACTGCATAATATGGGTAATAATGCATGTTATATTGAGAATAATATAAGTAATAAGTATAATTATTACAGTTCTGGCGATAATAACTGCATTATATGGGTAATAATGCACGTTATATTGCTAATAGTATAAGTAATAAGTATAATTATTACAGTTCTAGCGATAATACCTCCATTATATGGGTAATGATGCATGTTATATTGATAATGATATAAGTAATAAGTATAATTATTACAGTTCTAGCGGTAATAACTGCATAATATGGGTAATAATGCACGTTATATTGCTAATAATATAAGTAATGACTACAATTATTACAGTTCTAGCGATAATAACTGCATTATATGGGTAATAATGCACGTTATATTGATAATAACATAAGTAATATGTATAATTATTACAGTTCTAGCGATAATAACTGCATTATATGGGTAATAATGCATGTTATATTGATAATATCGGGAGTAATAAGTATAATTATTATAGTTCTAGCGATAATAATAGTAAAATATGGAAAATAGTGCATGTTATATTGATAATAATAAAAGTGTTAAGTATATTTATTACAGTTCTATCGATAATGACTGCATAATATGGGTAATAATGCATGTTATATTGATGATAATAAAAGTAATACGTATATTTATTATAGTTTTAGCGATAATAAGTGCATAATATGGGTAATAATGCATGTTATATTGATAATAATATAAGTAATAAGTATAATTATTACAGTTCTAGCGATAATAACTGCATAATATGGGTAATAATGCACGTTATATTGCTAATAATATAAGTAATGAGTACAATTATTACAGTTCTAGAGATAATAACTGCATTATATGGGTAATAATGCACGTTATATTGCTAATAATATAAGTAATAAGTATAATTATTACAGTTCTAGCGATAATAACTGCATTATATGGGTAATAATGCATGTTACATTGATAATATTGGGAGTAATAAGTGTATTTATTATAGTTCTAGCGATAATAACTGCATAATATGGGTAATAATGCATGTTATATTTATAATAATATAAGAAATAAGTATAATTATTACAGTTCTAGCAATAATACCTCCATTATATGGGTAATAATGCATGTTATATTGATGATAATGAAAGTAATACGGATATTTATTATAGTTCTTGCGATAATAACTGCATAATATGGGTAATAATGCATGTTATATTGAGAATAATATAAGTATTAAGTATAATTATTACAGTTCTGGCGATAATAACTGCATTATATGGGTAACAATGCACGTTATATTGCTAATAGTATAAGTAATAAGTATAATTATTACAGTTCTAGCAATAATACCTCCATTATATGGGTAATAATGCATGTTATATTGATAATAATATAAGTAATTAGTATAATTATTACAGTTCTAGCGATAATAACTGCATAATATGGGTAATAATGCATGTTATATTGATAATAATATAAGTAATAAGTATAATTATTACAGTTCTAGCGATAATAACTGCATTATATGGGTAATAATGCACGTTATATTGCTAATAATATAAGTAATAAGTATAATTATTACAGTTCTAGCGATAATAACTGCATTATATGGGTAATAATGCATGTTATATTGCTAACAATATAAGTAATAAGTATAATTATTACAGTTCTAGCGATAATAATAGTAAAATATGGCAAATAGTGCATGTTATATTGATAATAATAAAAGTAATAAATATATTTATTACAGTTCTATCGATAATAACTGCATAATATGGGTAATAATGCATGTTATATTGATAATAACATAAGTAATATGTATAATTATTACAGTTCTAGCGATAATAACTGCATTATATGGGTAATAATGCATGTTATATTGATAATATCGGGAGTAATAAGTATAATTATTATAGTTCGAGCGATAATAATAGTAAAATATGGCAAATAGTGCATGTTATATTGATAATAATAAAAGTAATAAGTATATTTATTTCAGTTCTATCGATAATAACTGCATAATATGGGTAATAATGCATGTTATATTGATGATAATAAAAGTAATACGTATATTTATTATAGTTTTAGCGATAATAAGTGCATAATATGGGTAATAATGCATGTTATATTGATAATAATATAAGTAATAAGTATAATTGTTACAGTTCTAGCGATAATAACTGCATAATATGGGTAATAATGCACGTTATATTGCTAATAATATAAGTAATGAGTACAATTATTACAGTTCTAGAGATAATAACTGCATTATATGGGTAATAATGCACGTTATATTGCTAATAATATAAGTAATAAGTATAATTATTACAGTTCTAGCGATAATAACTGCATTATATGGGTAATAATGCATGTTACATTGATAATATTGGGAGTAATAAGTGTATTTATTATAGTTCTAGCGATAATAACTGCATAATATGGGTAATAATGCATGTTATATTGCTAATAATATAAGTAATGAGTACAATTATTACAGTTCTAGCGATAATAACTGCATAATATGGGTAATAATGCATGTTATATTGATAATAATATAAGTAATAAGTATAATTATTACAGTTCTAGCGATAATAACTGCATTATATGGGTAATAATGCACGTTATATTGCTAATAATATAAGTAATAAGTATAATTATTACAGTTCTAGCGATAATAACTGCATTATATGGGTAATAATGCATGTTATATTGCTAACAATATAAGTAATAAGTATAATTATTACAGTTCTAGCGATAATAATAGTAAAATATGGCAAATAGTGCATGTTATATTGATAATAATAAAAGTAATAAATATATTTATTACAGTTCTATCGATAATAACTGCATAATATGGGTAATAATGCATGTTATATTGATAATAACATAAGTAATATGTATAATTATTACAGTTCTAGCGATAATAACTGCATTATATGGGTAATAATGCATGTTATATTGATAATATCGGGAGTAATAAGTATAATTATTATAGTTCGAGCGATAATAATAGTAAAATATGGCAAATAGTGCATGTTATATTGATAATAATAAAAGTAATAAGTATATTTATTTCAGTTGTATCGATAATAACTGCATAATATGGGTGATAATGCATGTTATATTGATGATAATAAAAGTAATACGTATATTTATTATAGTTTTAGCGATAATAAGTGCATAATATGGGTAATAATGCATGTTATATTGATAATAATATAAGTAATAAGTATAATTGTTACAGTTCTAGCGATAATAACTGCATAATATGGGTAATAATGCACGTTATATTGCTAATAATATAAGTAATGAGTACAATTATTACAGTTCTAGAGATAATAACTGCATTATATGGGTAATAATGCACGTTATATTGCTAATAATATAAGTAATAAGTATAATTATTACAGTTCTAGCGATAATAACTGCATTATATGGGTAATAATGCATGTTACATTGATAATATTGGGAGTAATAAGTGTATTTATTATAGTTCTAGCGATAATAACTGCATAATATGGGTAATAATGCATGTTATATTGCTAATAATATAAGTAATGAGTACAATTATTACAGTTCTAGCGATAATAACTGCATTATATGGGTAACAATGCATGTTATATTGATAATAACATAAGTAATATGTATAATTATTACAGTTCTAGCGATAATAACTGCATTATATGGGTAATAATGCATGTTATATTGATAATATCGGGAGTAATAAGTATAATTATTATAGTTCTAGCGATAATAATAGTAAAATATGGCAAATAGTGCATGTTATATTGATAATAATAAAAGTAATAAGTATATTTATTTCAGTTCTATCGATAATAACTGCATAATATGGGTAATAATGCATGTTATATTGATGATAATAAAAGTAATACGTATATTTATTATAGTTTTAGCGATAATAAGTGCATAATATGGGTAATAATGCATGTTATATTGATAATAATATAAGTAATAAGTATAATTATTACAGTTCTAGCGATAATAACTGCATAATATGGGTAATAATGCACGTTATATTGCTAATAATATAAGTAATGAGTACAATTATTACAGTTCTAGAGATAATAACTGCATTATATGGGTAATAATGCACGTTATATTGCTAATGATATAAGTAATAAGTATAATTATTACAGTTCTAGCGATAATAACTGCATTATATGGGTAATAATGCATGTTACATTGATAATATTGGGAGTAATAAGTGTATTTATTATAGTTCTAGCGATAATAACTGCATAATATGGGTAATAATGCATGTTATATTTATAATAATATAAGTAATAAGTATAATTATTACAGTTCTAGCAATAATACCTCCATTATATGGGTAATAATGCATGTTATATTGATGATAATGAAAGTAATACGGATATTTATTATAGTTCTTGCGATAATAGCTGCATAATATGGGTAATAATGCATGTTATATTGAGAATAATATAAGTAATAAGTATAATTATTACAGTTCTGGCGATAATAACTGCATTATATGGGTAACAATGCACGTTATATTGCTAATAGTATAAGTAATAAGTATAATTATTACAGTTCTAGCAATAATACCTCCATTATATGGGTAATAATGCATGTTATATTGATAATAATATAAGTAATTAGTATAATTATTACAGTTCTAGCGATAATAACTGCATAATATGGGTAATAATGCATGTTATATTGATAATAATATAAGTAATAAGTATAATTATTACAGTTCTAGCGATAATAACTGCATTATATGGGTAATAATGCACGTTATATTGCTAATAATATAAGTAATAAGTATAATTATTACAGTTCTAGCGATAATAACTGCATTATATGGGTAATAATGCATGTTATATTGCTAACAATATAAGTAATAAGTATAATTATTACAGTTCTAGCGATAATAACTGCATAATATGGGTAATAATGCACGTTATATTGCTAATAATATAAGTAATAAGTATAATTATTACAGTTCTAGCGATAATAACTGCATTATATGGGTAATAATGCATGTTATATTGATAATATCGGGAGTAATAAGTATAATTATTATAGTTCTAGCGATAATAATAGTAAAATATGGCAAATAGTGCATGTTATATTGATAATAATAAAAGTAATAAATATATTTATTACAGTTCTATCGATAATAACTGCATAATATGGGTAATAATGCATGTTATATTGATGATAATAAAAGTAATACGTATATTTATTATAGTTCTAGCGATAATAACTGCATAATATGGGTAATAATGCACGTTATATTGATAATAATCTAAGTAATAAGTATAATTATTACAGTTCTAGCGATAATAACTGCATTATATGGGTAATAATGCATGTTATATTGAGAATAATATAAGTAATAAGTATAATTTCATACAGTTCTGGCGATAATAACTGCATTATATGGGTAATAATGCACGTTATATTGCTAATAGTATAAGTAGTAAGTATAATTATTACAGTTCTAGCGATAATACCTCCATTATATTGGTAATAATGCATGTTACATTGATAATAATATAAGTAATAAGTATAATTATTACAGTTCTAGCGATAATAACTGCATAATATGGGTAATAATGCACGTTATATTGCTAATAATATAAGTAATGAGTATAATTATTACAGTTCTAGCGATAATAACTGCATTATATGGGTAATAAGGCATGTTATATTGATAATATCGGGAGTAATAAGTATAATTATTATAGTTCTAGCGATAATAATAGTAAAATATGGCTAATAGTGCATGATATATTGATAATAGTAAAAGTAATAAGTGTATTTATTACAGTTCTATCGATAATAACTGCATAATATGGGTAATAATGCATGTTATATTGATAATAATATAAGTAATAAGTATAATTATTACAGTTCTAGCGATAATACCTCCATTATATGGGTAATAATGCATGTTATATTGATGATAATGAAAGTAATACGTATATTTATTATAGTTCTAGCGATAATAACTGCATAATATGGGTAATAATGCATGTTATATTGAGAATAATATAAGTAATATGTATAATTATTACAGTTCTGGCGATAATAACTGCATTATATGGGTAATAATGCACGTTATATTGCTAATAGTATAAGTAATAAGTATAATTATTACAGTTCTTGCGATAATACCTCCATTATATGGGTAATAATGCATGTTATATTGATATAAATATAAGTAATAAGTATATTTATTACAGTTCTATCGATAATAACTGCATAATATGGGTAATAATGCACGTTATATTGCTAATAATATAAGTAATGAGTATAATTATTACAGTTCTAGCGATAATAACTGCATTATATGGGTAATAATGCATGTTATATTGATGATAATAAAAGTAATACGTATATTTATTATAGTTCTAGCGATAATAACTGCATAATATGGGTAATAATGCATGTTATATTGATAATAATCTAAGTAATAAGTATAATTATTACAGTTCTAGCGATAATACCTCCATTATATGGGTAATAATGCATGTTATATTGATAGTGATATAAGAAATAAGTATAATTATTACAGTTCTAGCGATAATAACTGCATAATATGGGTAATAATGCACGTTATATTGCTAATAATATAAGTAATGAGTACAATTATTACAGTTCTAGCGATTATAACTGCATTATATGCGTAATAAGGAATGTTATATTGATAATATCGGGAGTAATAAGTATAATTATTATAGTTCTAGCGATAATAATAGTAAAACATGGCTAATAGTGCATGATATATTGATAATAGTAAAAGTAATAAGTATAATTATTACAGTCCTGGCGATAATAACTGCATTATATGGGTAATAATGCACGTTATATTGCTAATAGTATAAGTAATAAGTATAATTATTACAGTTCTAGCGATAATACCTCCATTATATGGGTAATAATGCATGTTATATTGATAATAATCTAAGTAATAAGTATAATTATTACAGTTCTAGCGATAATACCTCCATTATATGGGTAATAATGCATGTTATATTGATAGTGATATAAGTAATAAGTATAATTATTACAGTTCTAGCGATAATAACTGCATTATATGGGTAATAATGCATGTTATATTGATGATAATAAAAGTAATACGTATATTTATTATAGTTCTAGCGATAATAACTGCATAATATGGGTAATAATGCATGTTATATTGATAATAATCTAAGTAATAAGTATAATTATTACAGTTCTAGCGATAATAACTGCATAATATGGGTAATAATACACGTTATATTGCTAATAATATAAGTAGTGAGTACAATTATTACAGTTCTAGCGATTATAACTGCATTATATGGGTAATAATGCATGTTTTATTGATAATAATATAAGTAATAAGTATAATTATTACAGTTCTAGCGATAATAACTGCATTATATGGGTAATAATGCATGTTATACTGCTAACAATATAAGTAATAAGTATAATTATTACAGTTCTAGCGATAATAACTGCATAATATGGGTAATAATGCACGTTATATTGCTAATAATATAAGTAATGAGTATAATTATTACAGTTCTAGCGATAATAACTGCATTATATGGGTACTAATGCATGTTATATTGATGATAATAAAAGTAATACGTATATTTATTATAGTTCTAGCGATAATAACTGCATAATATGGGTAATAATGCATGTTATATTGATAATAATATAAGTAATTAGTATAATTATTACAGTTCTAGCGATAATAACTGCATTATATGGGTAATAATGCACGTTATATTGCTAATAATATAAGTAACAAGTATAATTATTACAGTTCTAGCGATAATAACTGCATTATATGGGTAATAATGCAGGTTACATTGATAATATTGGGAGTAATAAGTGTATTTATTATAGTTCTAGCGATAATAACTGCATAATATGGGTAATAATGCATGTTATATTGATAATAATATAAGTAATAAGTATAATTATTACAGTTCTAGCAATAATACCTCCATTATATGGGTAATAATGCATGTTATATTGATGATAATGAAAGTGATACGTATATTTATTATAGTTCTTGCGATAATAACTGCATCATATGGGTAATAATGCATGTTATATTGAGAATAATATAAGTAATAAGTATAATTATTACAGTTCTGGCGATAATAACTGCATTATATGGGTAACAATGCACGTTATATTGATAATAGTATAAGTAATAAGTATAATTATTACAGTTCTAGCGATAATAACTGCATAATATGGGTAATAATGCACGTTATATTGCTAATAATATAAGTAATAAGTATAATTATTACAGTTCTAGCGATAATAACTGCATAATATGGGTAATAATGCACGTTATATTGCTAATAATATAAGTAATAAGTATAATTATTACAGTTCTAGCGATAATAACTGCATTATATGGGTAATAATGCATGTTATATTGATAATAATATAAGTAATAAGTATAATTATTACAGTTCTAGCGATAATAACTGCATTATATGGGTAATAATGCACGTTATATTGCTAGTAGTATAAGTAATAAGTATAATTATTATAGTTCTAGCGATAATAACTGCATAATATGGGTAATAATGCACGTTATATTGCTAATAATATAAGTAATAGGGATAATTATTACAGTTCTAGCGATAATAACTGCATAATATGGGTAATAATGCATGTTATATTGATAATAATATAAGTAATTAGTATAATTATTACAGTTCTAGCGATAATAACTGCATTATATGGGTAATAATGCACGTTATATTGCTAGTAGTATAAGTAATAAGTATAATTATTACAGTTCTAGCGATAATAACTGCATAATATGGGTAATAATGCACGTTATGTTGCTAATAATATAAGTAATGAGTACAATTATTACAGTTCTAGCGATAATAACTGCATTATATGGGTAATAATGCACGTTATATTGCTAATAATATATGTAACAAGTATAATTATTACAGTTCTAGCGATAATAACTGCATTATATGGGTAATAATGCATGTTACATTGATAATATTGGGAGTAATAAGTGTATTTATTATAGTTCTAGCGATAATAACTGCATAATATGGGTAATAATGCATGTTATATTGATAATAATATAAGTAATAAGTATAATTATTACAGTTCTAGCAATAATACCTCCATTATATGGGTAATAATGCATGTTATATTGATGATAATGAAAGTGATACGTACATTTATTATAGTTCTTGCGATAATAACTGCATCATATGGGTAATAATGCATGTTATATTGAGAATAATATAAGTAATAAGTATAATTATTACAGTTCTGGCGATAATAACTGCATTATATGGGTAACAATGCACGTTATATTGATAATAGTATAACTAATAAGTATAATTATTACAGTTCTAGCGATAATAACTGCATTATATGGGTAATAATGCACGTTATATTGCTAATAATATAAGTAATAAGTATAATTATTACAGTTCTAGCGATAATAACTGCATTATATGGGTAATAATGCATGTTATATTGATAATAATATAAGTAATAAGTATAATTATTACAGTTCTAGCGATAATAACTGCATTATATGGGTAATAATGCACGTTATATTGCTAGTAGTATAAGTAATAAGTATAATTATTACAGTTCTAGCGATAATAACTGCATAATATGGGTAATAATGCACGTTATATTGCTAATAATATAAGTAATAAGTATAATTATTACAGTTCTAGCGATAATAACTGCATTATATGGGTAATAATGCATGTTATATGTATAATATCGGGAGTAATAAGTATAATTATTATAGTTCTAGCGATAATAATAGTAAAATATGGCAAATAGTGCATGTTATATTGATAATAATAAAAGTAATAAATATATTTATTACAGTTCTATCGATAATAACTGCATAATATGGGTAATAATGCATGTTATATTGATGATAATAAAAGTAATACGTATATTTATTATAGTTCTAGCGATAATAACTGCATAATATGGGTAATAATGCACGTTATATTGATAATAATCTAAGTAATAAGTATAATTATTACAGTTCTAGCGATAATAACTGCATTATATGGGTAATAATGCATGTTATATTGAGAATAATATAAGTAATAAGTATAATTTCATACAGTTCTGGCGATAATAACTGCATTATATGGGTAATAATGCACGTTATATTGCTAATAGTATAAGTAATAAGTATAATTATTACAGTTCTAGCGATAATAACTGCATTATATGGGTAATAAGGCATGTTATATTGATAATAATATAAGTAATAAGTATAATTATTACAGTTCTGGCGATAATAACTGCATTATATGGGTAATAATGCACGTTATATTGCTAATAGTATAAGTAATAAGTATAATTATTACAGTTCTAGCGATAATACCTCCATTATATGGGTAATAATGCATGTTATGTTGATAATAATATAAGTAATAGGTATAATTATTACAGTTCTAGCGATAATAACTGCATTATATGGGTAATAATGCATGTTATATTGAGAATAATATAAGTAATAGGTATAATTATTACAGTTCTGGCGATAATAACTGCATTATATGGGTAATAATGCACGTTATATTGCTAATAGTATAAGTAATAAGTATAATTATTACAGTTCTAGCGATAATACCTCCATTATATGGGTAATAATGCATGTTATATTGATAATAATATAAGTAATAAGTATAATTATTACAGTTCTAGCGATAATAACTGCATAATATGGGTAATAATGCACGTTATATTGCTAATAATATAAGTAATGAGTATAATTATTACAGTTCTAGCGATAATAACTGCATTATATGGGTAATAAGGCATGTTATATTGATAATATCGGGAGTAATAAGTATAATTATTATAGTTCTAGCGATAATAATAGTAAAATATGGCTAATAGTGCATTATATATTGATAATAGTAAAAGTAATAAGTGTATTTATTACAGTTCTATCGATAATAACTGCATAATATGGGTAATAATGCATGTTATATTGCTAATAATATAAGTAATAAGTATAATTATTACAGTTCTAGCGATAATAACTGCATTATATGGGTAATAATGCATGTTATATGTATAATATCGGGAGTAATAAGTATAATTATTATAGTTCTAGCGATAATAATAGTAAAATATGGCAAATAGTGCATGTTATATTGATAATAATAAAAGTAATAAATATATTTATTACAGTTCTATCGATAATAACTGCATAATATGGGTAATAATGCATGTTATATTGATGATAATAAGAGTAATACGTATATTTATTATAGTTCTAGCGATAATAACTGCATAATATGGGTAATAATGCACGTTATATTGATAATAATCTAAGTAATAAGTATAATTATTACAGTTCTAGCGATAATAACTGCATTATATGGGTAATAATGCATGTTATATTGAGAATAATATAAGTAATAAGTATAATTTCATACAGTTCTGGCGATAATAACTGCATTATATGGGTAATAATGCACGTTATATTGCTAATAGTATAAGTAATAAGTATAATTATTACAGTTCTAGCGATAATAACTGCATTATATGGGTAATAAGGCATGTTATATTGATAATAATATAAGTAATAAGTATAATTATTACAGTTCTGGCGATAATAACTGCATTATATGGGTAATAATGCACGTTATATTGCTAATAGTATAAGTAATAAGTATAATTATTACAGTTCTAGCGATAATACCTCCATTATATGGGTAATAATGCATGTTATGTTGATAATAATATAAGTAATAGGTATAATTATTACAGTTCTAGCGATAATAACTGCATTATATGGGTAATAATGCATGTTATATTGAGAATAATATAAGTAATAAGTATAATTATTACAGTTCTGGCGATAATAACTGCATTATATGGGTAATAATGCACGTTATATTGCTAATAGTATAAGTAATAAGTATAATTATTACAGTTCTAGCGATAATACCTCCATTATATGGGTAATAATGCATGTTATATTGATAATAATATAAGTAATAAGTATAATTATTACAGTTCTAGCGATAATAACTGCATAATATGGGTAATAATGCACGTTATATTGCTAATAATATAAGTAATGAGTATAATTATTACAGTTCTAGCGATAATAACTGCATTATATGGGTAATAAGGCATGTTATATTGATAATATCGGGAGTAATAAGTATAATTATTATAGTTCTAGCGATAATAATAGTAAAATATGGCTAATAGTGCATTATATATTGATAATAGTAAAAGTAATAAGTGTATTTATTACAGTTCTATCGATAATAACTGCATAATATGGGTAATAATGCATGTTATATTGCTAATAATATAAGTAATGAGTATAATTATTACAGTTCTAGCGATAATAACTGCATTATATGGGTAATAATGCATGTTATATTGAGAATAATATAAGTAATAAGTATAATTATTACAGTTCTGGCGATAATAACTGCATTATATGGGTAATAATGCACGTTATATTGCTAATAGTATAAGTAATAAGTATAATTATTACAGTTCTAGCGATAATACCTCCATTATATGGGTAATAATGCATGTTATGTTGATAATAATATAAGTAATAAGTATAATTATTACAGTTCTAGCGATAATAACTGCATTATATGGGTAATAATGCATGTTATATTGAGAATAATATAAGTAATAAGTATAATTATTACAGTTCTGGCGATTATAACTGCATTATATGGGTAATAATGCACGTTATATTGCTAATAGTATAAGTAATAAGTATAATTATTACAGTTCTAGCGATAATACCTCCATTATATGGGTAATAATGCATGTTATATTGATAATAATATAAGTAATAAGTATAATTATTACAGTTCTAGCGATAATAACTGCATAATATGGGTAATAATGCACGTTATATTGCTAATAATATAAGTAATGAGTATAATTATTACAGTTCTAGCGATAATAACTGCACTATATGGGTAATAATGCACGTTATATTGCTAGTAGTATAAGTAATAAGTATAATTATTACAGTTCTGGCGATAATAACTGCATTATATGGGTAATAATGCACGTTATATTGCTAATAGTATAAGTAATAAGTATAATTATTACAGTTCTAGCGATAATACCTCCATTATATGGGTAATAATGCATGTTATGTTGATAATAATATAAGTAATAGGTATAATTATTACAGTTCTAGCGATAATAACTGCATTATATGGGTAATAATGCATGTTATATTGAGAATAATATAAGTAATAAGTATAATTATTACAGTTCTGGCGATAATAACTGCATTATATGGGTAATAATGCACGTTATATTGCTAATAGTATAAGTAATAAGTATAATTATTACAGTTCTAGCGATAATACCTCCATTATATGGGTAATAATGCATGTTATATTGATAATAATATAAGTAATAAGTATAATTATTACAGTTCTAGCGATAATAACTGCATAATATGGGTAATAATGCACGTTATATTGCTAATAATATAAGTAATGAGTATAATTATTACAGTTCTAGCGATAATAACTGCATTATATGGGTAATAAGGCATGTTATATTGATAATATCGGGAGTAATAAGTATAATTATTATAGTTCTAGCGATAATAATAGTAAAATATGGCTAATAGTGCATTATATATTGATAATAGTAAAAGTAATAAGTGTATTTATTACAGTTCTATCGATAATAACTGCATAATATGGGTAATAATGCATGTTATATTGCTAATAATATAAGTAATAAGTATAATTATTACAGTTCTAGCGATAATAACTGCATTATATGGGTAATAATGCATGTTATATGTATAATATCGGGAGTAATAAGTATAATTATTATAGTTCTAGCGATAATAATAGTAAAATATGGCAAATAGTGCATGTTATATTGATAATAATAAAAGTAATAAATATATTTATTACAGTTCTATCGATAATAACTGCATAATATGGGTAATAATGCATGTTATATTGATGATAATAAAAGTAATACGTATATTTATTATAGTTCTAGCGATAATAACTGCATAATATGGGTAATAATGCACGTTATATTGATAATAATCTAAGTAATAAGTATAATTATTACAGTTCTAGCGATAATAACTGCATTATATGGGTAATAATGCATGTTATATTGAGAATAATATAAGTAATAAGTATAATTTCATACAGTTCTGGCGATAATAACTGCATTATATGGGTAATAATGCACGTTATATTGCTAATAGTATAAGTAATAAGTATAATTATTACAGTTCTAGCGATAATAACTGCATTATATGGGTAATAAGGCATGTTATATTGATAATAATATAAGTAATAAGTATAATTATTACAGTTCTGGCGATAATAACTGCATTATATGGGTAATAATGCACGTTATATTGCTAATAGTATAAGTAATAAGTATAATTATTACAGTTCTAGCGATAATACCTCCATTATATGGGTAATAATGCATGTTATGTTGATAATAATATAAGTAATAGGTATAATTATTACAGTTCTAGCGATAATAACTGCATTATATGGGTAATAATGCATGTTATATTGAGAATAATATAAGTAATAAGTATAATTATTACAGTTCTGGCGATAATAACTGCATTATATGGGTAATAATGCACGTTATATTGCTAATAGTATAAGTAATAAGTATAATTATTACAGTTCTAGCGATAATACCTCCATTATATGGGTAATAATGCATGTTATATTGATAATAATATAAGTAATAAGTATAATTATTACAGTTCTAGCGATAATAACTGCATAATATGGGTAATAATGCACGTTATATTGCTAATAATATAAGTAATGAGTATAATTATTACAGTTCTAGCGATAATAACTGCATTATATGGGTAATAAGGCATGTTATATTGATAATATCGGGAGTAATAAGTATAATTATTATAGTTCTAGCGATAATAATAGTAAAATATGGCTAATAGTGCATTATATATTGATAATAGTAAAAGTAATAAGTGTATTTATTACAGTTCTATCGATAATAACTGCATAATATGGGTAATAATGCATGTTATATTGCTAATAATATAAGTAATGAGTATAATTATTACAGTTCTAGCGATAATAACTGCATTATATGGGTAATAATGCATGTTATATTGAGAATAATATAAGTAATAAGTATAATTATTACAGTTCTGGCGATAATAACTGCATTATATGGGTAATAATGCACGTTATATTGCTAATAGTATAAGTAATAAGTATAATTATTACAGTTCTAGCGATAATACCTCCATTATATGGGTAATAATGCATGTTATGTTGATAATAATATAAGTAATAAGTATAATTATTACAGTTCTAGCGATAATAACTGCATTATATGGGTAATAATGCATGTTATATTGAGAATAATATAAGTAATAAGTATAATTATTACAGTTCTGGCGATTATAACTGCATTATATGGGTAATAATGCACGTTATATTGCTAATAGTATAAGTAATAAGTATAATTATTACAGTTCTAGCGATAATACCTCCATTATATGGGTAATAATGCATGTTATATTGATAATAATATAAGTAATAAGTATAATTATTACAGTTCTAGCGATAATAACTGCATAATATGGGTAATAATGCACGTTATATTGCTAATAATATAAGTAATGAGTATAATTATTACAGTTCTAGCGATAATAACTGCATTATATGGGTAATAATGCACGTTATATTGCTAATAATATAAGTAATAAGTATAATTATTACAGTTCTAGCGATAATAACTGCATTATATGGGTAATAATGCATGTTATATTGATAATAATATAAGTAATAAGTATAATTATTACAGTTCTAGCGATAATAACTGCACTATATGGGTAATAATGCACGTTATATTGCTAGTAGTATAAGTAATAAGTATAATTATTACAGTTCTAGCGATAATAACTGCATAATATGGGTAATAATGCACGTTATATTGCTAATAATACAAGTAATAAGTATAATTATTACAGTTCTAGCGATAATAACTGCATAATATGGGTAATAATGCACGTTATATTGCTAATAATATAAGTAATGAGTATATTTATTACAGTTCTAGCGATAATAACTGCATAATATGGGTAATAATGCACGTTATATTGCTAATCATATAAGTAATGAGTACAATTATTACAGTTCTAGCGATAATAACTGCATTATATGGGTAATAATGCATGTTATATTGATGATAATAAAAGTAATACGTATATTTATTACAGTTCTAGCGATAATAACTGCATTATATGCGTAATAAGGCATGTTATATTGATAATATCGGGAGTAATAAGTATAATTATTATAGTTCTAGCGATAATAATAGTAAAATATGGCTAATAGTGCATGATATATTGATAATAGTAAAAGTAATAAGTATATTTATTACAGTTCTATCGATAATAACTGCATAATATGGGTAATAATGCACGTTATATTGCTAATAATATAAGTAATGAGTATAATTATTACAGTTCTAGCGATAATAACTGCATTATATGGGTAATAATGCATGTTATATTGAGAATAATATAAGTAATAAGTATAATTATTACAGTTCTGGCGATAATAACTGCATTATATGGGTAATAATGCACGTTATATTGCTAATAGTATAAGTAATAAGTATAATTATTACAGTTCTAGCGATAATACCTCCATTATATGGGTAATAATGCATGTTATGTTGATAATAATATAAGTAATAAGTATAATTATTACAGTTCTAGCGATAATAACTGCATTATATGGGTAATAATGCATGTTATATTGAGAATAATATAAGTAATAAGTATAATTATTACAGTTCTGGCGATTATAACTGCATTATATGGGTAATAATGCACGTTATATTGCTAATAGTATAAGTAATAAGTATAATTATTACAGTTCTAGCGATAATACCTCCATTATATGGGTAATAATGCATGTTATATTGATAATAATATAAGTAATAAGTATAATTATTACAGTTCTAGCGATAATAACTGCATAATATGGGTAATAATGCACGTTATATTGCTAATAATATAAGTAATGAGTATAATTATTACAGTTCTAGCGATAATAACTGCATTATATGGGTAATAAGGCATGTTATATTGATAATATCGGGAGTAATAAGTATAATTATTATAGTTCTAGCGATAATAATAGTAAAATATGGCTAATAGTGCATTATATATTGATAATAGTAAAAGTAATAAGTGTATTTATTACAGTTCTATCGATAATAACTGCATTATATGGGTAATAATGCATGTTACATTGATAATATTGGGAGTAATAAGTGTATTTATTATAGTTCTAGCGATAATAACTGCATAATATGGGTAATAATGCATGTTATATTGATAATAATATAAGTAATAAGTATAATTATTACAGTTCTAGCAATAATACCTCCATTATATGGGTAATAATGCATGTTATATTGATGATAATGAAAGTGATACGTATATTTATTATAGTTCTTGCGATAATAACTGCATCATATGGGTAATAATGCATGTTATATTGAGAATAATATAAGTAATAAGTATAATTATTACAGTTCTGGCGATAATAACTGCATTATATGGGTAACAATGCACGTTATATTGATAATAGTATAAGTAATAAGTATAATTATTACAGTTCTAGCGATAATAACTGCATAATATGGGTAATAATGCACGTTATATTGCTAATAATACAAGTAATAAGTATAATTATTACAGTTCTAGCGATAATAACTGCATAATATGGGTAATAATGCACGTTATATTGCTAATAATATAAGTAATGAGTATATTTATTACAGTTCTAGCGATAATAACTGCATAATATGGGTAATAATGCACGTTATATTGCTAATCATATAAGTAATGAGTACAATTATTACAGTTCTAGCGATAATAACTGCATTATATGGGTAATAATGCATGTTATATTGATGATAATAAAAGTAATACGTATATTTATTACAGTTCTAGCGATAATAACTGCATTATATGCGTAATAAGGCATGTTATATTGATAATATCGGGAGTAATAAGTATAATTATTATAGTTCTAGCGATAATAATAGTAAAATATGGCTAATAGTGCATGATATATTGATAATAGTAAAAGTAATAAGTATATTTATTACAGTTCTATCGATAATAACTGCATAATATGGGTAATAATGCACGTTATATTGCTAATAATATAAGTAATGAGTATAATTATTACAGTTCTAGCGATAATAACTGCATTATATGGGTAATAATGCATGTTATATTGAGAATAATATAAGTAATAAGTATAATTATTACAGTTCTGGCGATAATAACTGCATTATATGGGTAATAATGCACGTTATATTGCTAATAGTATAAGTAATAAGTATAATTATTACAGTTCTAGCGATAATACCTCCATTATATGGGTAATAATGCATGTTATGTTGATAATAATATAAGTAATAAGTATAATTATTACAGTTCTAGCGATAATAACTGCATTATATGGGTAATAATGCATGTTATATTGAGAATAATATAAGTAATAAGTATAATTATTACAGTTCTGGCGATTATAACTGCATTATATGGGTAATAATGCACGTTATATTGCTAATAGTATAAGTAATAAGTATAATTATTACAGTTCTAGCGATAATACCTCCATTATATGGGTAATAATGCATGTTATATTGATAATAATATAAGTAATAAGTATAATTATTACAGTTCTAGCGATAATAACTGCATAATATGGGTAATAATGCACGTTATATTGCTAATAATATAAGTAATGAGTATAATTATTACAGTTCTAGCGATAATAACTGCATTATATGGGTAATAAGGCATGTTATATTGATAATATCGGGAGTAATAAGTATAATTATTATAGTTCTAGCGATAATAATAGTAAAATATGGCTAATAGTGCATTATATATTGATAATAGTAAAAGTAATAAGTGTATTTATTACAGTTCTATCGATAATAACTGCATTATATGGGTAATAATGCATGTTACATTGATAATATTGGGAGTAATAAGTGTATTTATTATAGTTCTAGCGATAATAACTGCATAATATGGGTAATAATGCATGTTATATTGATAATAATATAAGTAATAAGTATAATTATTACAGTTCTAGCAATAATACCTCCATTATATGGGTAATAATGCATGTTATATTGATGATAATGAAAGTGATACGTATATTTATTATAGTTCTTGCGATAATAACTGCATCATATGGGTAATAATGCATGTTATATTGAGAATAATATAAGTAATAAGTATAATTATTACAGTTCTGGCGATAATAACTGCATTATATGGGTAACAATGCACGTTATATTGATAATAGTATAAGTAATAAGTATAATTATTACAGTTCTAGCGATAATAACTGCATTATATGGGTAATAATGCACGTTATATTGCTAATAATATAAGTAATAAGTATAATTATTACAGTTCTAGCGATAATAACTGCATTATATGGGTAATAATGCATGTTATATTGATAATAATATAAGTAATAAGTATAATTATTACAGTTCTAGCGATAATAACTGCACTATATGGGTAATAATGCACGTTATATTGCTAGTAGTATAAGTAATAAGTATAATTATTACAGTTCTAGCGTTAATAACTGCATAATATGGGTAATAATGCACGTTATATTGCTAATAATATAAGTAATAAGTATAATTATTACAGTTCTAGCGATAATAACTGCATTATATGGGTAATAATGCATGTTATATTGATAATAATATAAGTAATAAGTATAATTATTACAGTTCTAGCGATAATAACTGCATTATATGGGTAATAATGCACGTTATATTGCTAGTAGTATAAGTAATAAGTATAATTATTATAGTTCTAGCGATAATAACTGCATAATATGGGTAATAATGCACGTTATATTGCTAATAATATAAGTAATAAGTATAATTATTACAGTTCTAGCGATAATAACTGCATAATATGGGTAATAATGCATGTTATATTGATAATAATATAAGTAATTAGTATAATTATTTCAGTTCTAGCGATAATAACTGCATTATATGGGTAATAATGCACGTTATATTGCTAGTAGTATAAGTAATAAGTATAATTATTACAGTTCTAGCGATAATAACTGCATAATATGGGTAATAATGCACGTTATATTGCTAATAATATAAGTAATGAGTACAATTATTACAGTTCTAGCGATAATAACTGCATTATATGGGTAATAATGCACGTTATATTGCTAATAATATAAGTAACAAGTATAATTATTACAGTTCTAGCGATAATAACTGCATTATATGGGTAATAATGCATGTTACATTGATAATATTGGGAGTAATAAGTGTATTTATTATAGTTCTAGCGATAATAACTGCATAATATGGGTAATAATGCATGTTATATTGATAATAATATAAGTAATAAGTATAATTATTACAGTTCTAGCAATAATACCTCCATTATATGGGTAATAATGCATGTTATATTGATGATAATGAAAGTGATACGTATATTTATTATAGTTCTTGCGATAATAACTGCATCATATGGGTAATAATGCATGTTATATTGAGAATAATATAAGTAATAAGTATAATTATTACAGTTCTCGCGATAATAACTGCATTATATGGGTAACAATGCACGTTATATTGATAATAGTATAAGTAATAAGTATAATTATTATAGTTCTAGCGATAATAACTGCATAATATGGGTAATAATGCACGTTATATTGCTAATAATATAAGTAATAAGTATAATTATTACAGTTCTAGCGATAATAACTGCATTATATGGGTAATAATGCACGTTATATTGCTAGTAGTATAAGTAATAAGTATAATTATTACAGTTCTAGCGATAATAACTGCATAATATGGGTAATAATGCACGTTATATTGCTAATAATATAAGTAATGAGTATATTTATTACAGTTCTAGCGATAATAACTGCATAATATGGGTAATAATGCACGTTATATTGCTAATCATATAAGTAATGAGTACAATTATTACAGTTCTAGCGATAATAACTGCATTATATGGGTAATAATGCATGTTATATTGATGATAATAAAAGTAATACGTATATTTATTACAGTTCTAGCGATAATAACTGCATTATATGCGTAATAAGGCATGCTATATTGATAATATCGGGAGTAATAAGTATAATTATTATAGTTCTAGCGATAATAATAGTAAAATATGGCTAATAGTGCATGATATATTGATAATAGTAAAAGTAATAAGTATATTTATTACAGTTCTATCGATAATAACTGCATAATATGGGTAATAATGCACGTTATATTGCTAATAATATAAGTAATGAGTATAATTATTACAGTTCTAGCGATAATAACTGCATTATATGGGTAATAATGCATGTTATATTGAGAATAATATAAGTAATAAGTATAATTATTACAGTTCTGGCGATAATAACTGCATTATATGGGTAATAATGCACGTTATATTGCTAATAGTATAAGTAATAAGTATAATTATTACAGTTCTAGCGATAATACCTCCATTATATGGGTAATAATGCATGTTATGTTGATAATAATATAAGTAATAAGTATAATTATTACAGTTCTAGCGATAATAACTGCATAATATGGGTAATAATGCACGTTATATTGCTAATAATATAAGTAATGAGTATAATTATTACAGTTCTAGCGATAATAACTGCATTATATGGGTAATAAGGCATGTTATATTGATAATATCGGGAGTAATAAGTATAATTATTATAGTTCTAGCGATAATAATAGTAAAATATGGCTAATAGTGCATTATATATTGATAATAGTAAAAGTAATAAGTGTATTTATTACAGTTCTATCGATAATAACTGCATTATATGGGTAATAATGCATGTTACATTGATAATATTGGGAGTAATAAGTGTATTTATTATAGTTCTAGCGATAATAACTGCATAATATGGGTAATAATGCATGTTATATTGATAATAATATAAGTAATAAGTATAATTATTACAGTTCTAGCAATAATACCTCCATTATATGGGTAATAATGCATGTTATATTGATGATAATGAAAGTGATACGTATATTTATTATAGTTCTTGCGATAATAACTGCATCATATGGGTAATAATGCATGTTATATTGAGAATAATATAAGTAATAAGTATAATTATTACAGTTCTGGCGATAATAACTGCATTATATGGGTAACAATGCACGTTATATTGATAATAGTATAAGTAATAAGTATAATTATTACAGTTCTAGCGATAATAACTGCATTATATGGGTAATAATGCACGTTATATTGCTAATAATATAAGTAATAAGTATAATTATTACAGTTCTAGCGATAATAACTGCATTATATGGGTAATAATGCATGTTATATTGATAATAATATAAGTAATAAGTATAATTATTACAGTTCTAGCGATAATAACTGCACTATATGGGTAATAATGCACGTTATATTGCTAGTAGTATAAGTAATAAGTATAATTATTACAGTTCTAGCGATAATAACTGCATAATATGGGTAATAATGCACGTTATATTGCTAATAATATAAGTAATAAGTATAATTATTACAGTTCTAGCGATAATAACTGCATTATATGGGTAATAATGCATGTTATATTGATAATAATATAAGTAATAAGTATAATTATTACAGTTCTAGCGATAATAACTGCATTATATGGGTAATAATGCACGTTATATTGCTAGTAGTATAAGTAATAAGTATAATTATTATAGTTCTAGCGATAATAACTGCATAATATGGGTAATAATGCACGTTATATTGCTAATAATATAAGTAATAAGTATAATTATTACAGTTCTAGCGATAATAACTGCATAATATGGGTAATAATGCATGTTATATTGATAATAATATAAGTAATTAGTATAATTATTACAGTTCTAGCGATAATAACTGCATTATATGGGTAATAATGCACGTTATATTGCTAGTAGTATAAGTAATAAGTATAATTATTACAGTTCTAGCGATAATAACTGCATAATATGGGTAATAATGCACGTTATATTGCTAATAATATAAGTAATGAGTACAATTATTACAGTTCTAGCGATAATAACTGCATTATATGGGTAATAATGCACGTTATATTGCTAATAATATAAGTAACAAGTATAATTATTACAGTTCTAGCGATAATAACTGCATTATATGGGTAATAATGCATGTTACATTGATAATATTGGGAGTAATAAGTGTATTTATTATAGTTCTAGCGATAATAACTGCATAATATGGGTAATAATGCATGTTACATTGATAATAATATAAGTAATAAGTATAATTATTACAGTTCTAGCAATAATACCTCCATTATATGGGTAATAATGCATGTTATATTGATGATAATGAAAGTGATACGTACATTTATTATAGTTCTTGCGATAATAACTGCATCATATGGGTAATAATGCATGTTATATTGAGAATAATATAAGTAATAAGTATAATTATTACAGTTCTGGCGATAATAACTGCATTATATGGGTAACAATGCACGTTATATTGATAATAGTATAAGTAATAAGTATAATTATTATAGTTCTAGCGATAATAACTGCATAATATGGGTAATAATGCACGTTATATTGCTAATAATATAAGTAATAAGTATAATTATTACAGTTCTAGCGATAATAACTGCATTATATGGGTAATAATGCACGTTATATTGCTAGTAGTATAAGTAATAAGTATAATTATTACAGTTCTAGCGATAATAACTGCATTATATGGGTAATAATGCATGTTATATTGATAATAATATAAGTAATAAGTATAATTATTACAGTTCTAGCGATAATAACTGCATTATATGGGTAATAATGCATGTTACATTGATAATATTGGGAGTAATAAGTGTATTTATTATAGTTCTAGCGATAATAACTGCATAATATGGGTAATAATGCATGTTATATTGATAATAATACAAGTAATAAGTATAATTATTACAGTTCTAGCAATAATACCTCCATTATATGGGTAATAATGCATGTTATATTGATGATAATGAAAGTGATACGTACATTTATTATAGTTCTTGCGATAATAACTGCATCATATGGGTAATAATGCATGTTATATTGAGAATAATATAAGTAATAAGTATAATTATTACAGTTCTGGCGATAATAACTGCATTATATGGGTAATAATGCACGTTATATTGCTAATAATATAAGTAATAAGTATAATTATTACAGTTCTAGCGATAATAACTGCATTATATGGGTAATAATGCATGTTATATGTATAATATCGGGAGTAATAAGTATAATTATTATAGTTCTAGCGATAATAATAGTAAAATATGGCAAATAGTGCATGTTATATTGATAATAATAAAAGTAATAAATATATTTATTACAGTTCTATCGATAATAACTGCATAATATGGGTAATAATGCATGTTATATTGATGATAATAAAAGTAATACGTATATTTATTATAGTTCTAGCGATAATAACTGCATAATATGGGTAATAATGCACGTTATATTGATAATAATCTAAGTAATAAGTATAATTATTACAGTTCTAGCGATAATAACTGCATTATATGGGTAATAATGCATGTTATATTGGGAATAATATAAGTAATAAGTATAATTTCATACAGTTCTGGCGATAATAACTGCATTATATGGGTAATAATGCACGTTATATTGCTAATAGTATAAGTAATAAGTATAATTATTATAGTTCTAGCGATAATAACTGCATTATATGGGTAATAATGCATGTTATATTGATAATAATATAAGTAATAAGTATAATTATTACAGTTCTAGCGATAATAACTGCATTATATGGGTAATAATGCACGTTATATTGCTAGTAGTATAAGTAATAAGTATAATTATTACAGTTCTAGCGATAATAACTGCATAATATGGGTAATAATGCACGTTATATTGCTAATAATATAAGTAATAAGTATAATTATTACAGTTCTAGCGATAATAACTGCATTATATGGGTAATAATGCATGTTATATTGATAATAATATAAGTAATAAGTATAATTATTACAGTTCTAGCGATAATAACTGCATTATATGGGTAATAATGCACGTTATATTGCTAGTAGTATAAGTAATAAGTATAATTATTATAGTTCTAGCGATAATAACTGCATAATATGGGTAATAATGCACGTTATATTGCTAATAATATAAGTAATAAGTATAATTATTACAGTTCTAGCGATAATAACTGCATAATATGGGTAATAATGCATGTTATATTGATAATAATATAAGTAATTAGTATAATTATTACAGTTCTAGCGATAATAACTGCATTATATGGGTAATAATGCACGTTATATTGCTAGTAGCATAAGTAATAAGTATAATTATTACAGTTCTAGCGATAATAACTGCATTATATGGGTAATAATGCATGTTATATTGATAATAATATAAGTAATAAGTATAATTATTACAGTTCTAGCGATAATAACTGCATTATATGGGTAATAATGCATGTTACATTGATAATATTGGGAGTAATAAGTGTATTTATTATAGTTCTAGCGATAATAACTGCATAATATGGGTAATAATGCATGTTATATTGATAATAATATAAGTAATAAGTATAATTATTACAGTTCTAGCAATAATACCTCCATTATATGGGTAATAATGCATGTTATATTGATGATAATGAAAGTGATACGTACATTTATTATAGTTCTTGCGATAATAACTGCATCATATGGGTAATAATGCATGTTATATTGAGAATAATATAAGTAATAAGTATAATTATTACAGTTCTGGCGATAATAACTGCATTATATGGGTAACAATGCACGTTATATTGATAATAGTATAAGTAATAAGTATAATTATTATAGTTCTAGCGATAGTAACTGCATAATATGGGTAATAATGCACGTTATATTGCTAATAATATAAGTAATAAGTATAATTATTACAGTTCTAGCGATAATAACTGCATTATATGGGTAATAATGCACGTTATATTGCTAGTAGTATAAGTAATAAGTATAATTATTACAGTTCTAGCGATAATAACTGCATTATATGGGTAATAATGCATGTTATATTGATAATAATATAAGTAATAAGTATAATTATTACAGTTCTAGCGATAATAACTGCATTATATGGGTAATAATGCATGTTACATTGATAATATTGGGAGTAATAAGTGTATTTATTATAGTTCTAGCGATAATAACTGCATAATATGGGTAATAATGCATGTTATATTGATAATAATACAAGTAATAAGTATAATTATTACAGTTCTAGCAATAATACCTCCATTATATGGGTAATAATGCATGTTATATTGATGATAATGAAAGTGATACGTACATTTATTATAGTTCTTGCGATAATAACTGCATCATATGGGTAATAATGCATGTTATATTGAGAATAATATAAGTAATAAGTATAATTATTACAGTTCTGGCGATAATAACTGCATTATATGGGTAATAATGCACGTTATATTGCTAATAATATAAGTAATAAGTATAATTATTACAGTTCTAGCGATAATAACTGCATTATATGGGTAATAATGCATGTTATATGTATAATATCGGGAGTAATAAGTATAATTATTATAGTTCTAGCGATAATAATAGTAAAATATGGCAAATAGTGCATGTTATATTGATAATAATAAAAGTAATAAATATATTTATTACAGTTCTATCGATAATAACTGCATAATATGGGTAATAATGCATGTTATATTGATGATAATAAAAGTAATACGTATATTTATTATAGTTCTAGCGATAATAACTGCATAATATGGGTAATAATGCACGTTATATTGATAATAATCTAAGTAATAAGTATAATTATTACAGTTCTAGCGATAATAACTGCATTATATGGGTAATAATGCATGTTATATTGAGAATAATATAAGTAATAAGTATAATTTCATACAGTTCTGGCGATAATAACTGCATTATATGGGTAATAATGCACGTTATATTGCTAATAGTATAAGTAATAAGTATAATTATTACAGTTCTAGCGATAATAACTGCATTATATGGGTAATAATGCATGTTATATTGATAATAATATAAGTAATAAGTATAATTATTACAGTTCTAGCGATAATAACTGCATTATATGGGTAATAATGCACGTTATATTGCTAGTAGTATAAGTAATAAGTATAATTATTACAGTTCTAGCGATAATAACTGCATAATATGGGTAATAATGCACGTTATATTGCTAATAATATAAGTAATAAGTATAATTATTACAGTTCTAGCGATAATAACTGCATTATATGGGTAATAATGCATGTTATATTGATAATAATATAAGTAATAAGTATAATTATTACAGTTCTAGCGATAATAACTGCATTATATGGGTAATAATGCACGTTATATTGCTAGTAGTATAAGTAATAAGTATAATTATTATAGTTCTAGCGATAATAACTGCATAATATGGGTAATAATGCACGTTATATTGCTAATAATATAAGTAATAAGTATAATTATTACAGTTCTAGCGATAATAACTGCATAATATGGGTAATAATGCATGTTATATTGATAATAATATAAGTAATTAGTATAATTATTACAGTTCTAGCGATAATAACTGCATTATATGGGTAATAATGCACGTTATATTGCTAGTAGCATAAGTAATAAGTATAATTATTACAGTTCTAGCGATAATAACTGCATAATATGGGTAATAATGCACGTTATATTGCTAATAATATAAGTAATGAGTACAATTATTACAGTTCTAGCGATAATAACTGCATTATATGGGTAATAATGCACGTTATATTGCTAATAATATAAGTAACAAGTATAATTATTACAGTTCCAGCGATAATAACTGCATTATATGGGTAATAATGCATGTTATATTGATAATAATATAAGTAATAAGTATAATTATTACAGTTCTAGCGATAATAACTGCATTATATGGGTAATAATGCACGTTATATTGCTAGTAGTATAAGTAATAAGTATAATTATTACAGTTCTATCGATAATAACTGCATAATATGGGTAATAATGCATGTTATATTGATGATAATAAAAGTAATACGTATATTTATTATAGTTCTAGCGATAATAACTGCATAATATGGGTAATAATGCATGTTATATTGAGAATAGTATAAGTAATAAGTATAATTATTACAGTTCTGGCGATAATAACTGCATTATATGGGTAATAAGGCATGTTATATTGATAATATCGGGAGTAATAAGTATAATTATTATAGTTCTAGCGATAATAATAGTAAAATATGGCTAATAGTGCATTATATATTGATAATAGTAAAAGTAATAAGTGTATTTATTACAGTTCTAGCGATAATAACTGCATAATATGGGTAATAATGCACGTTATATTGATAATAATATAAGTAATAAGTATAATTATTACAGTTCTAGCGATAATAACTGCATTATATGGGTAATAATGCACGTTATATTGCTAACAATATAAGTAATAAGTATAATTATTACAGTTCTAGCGATAATAACTGCATTATATGGGTAAAAATGCATGTTATATTGATAATAATATAAGTAATAAGTATAATTATTACAGTTCTAGCGATAATAACTGCATAATATGGGTAATAATGCACGTTATATTGCTAATAATATAAGTAATGAGTATATTTATTACAGTTCTAGCGATAATAACTGCATAATATGGGTAATAATGCACGTTATATTGCTAATCATATAAGTAATGAGTACAATTATTACAGTTCTAGCGATAATAACTGCATAATATGGGTAATAATGCATGTTATATTGATAATAATATAAGTAATAAGTATAATTATTACAGTTCTAGCGATAATAACTGCATTATATGGGTAATAATGCATGTTATATTGATGATAATAAAAGTAATACGTATATTTATTACAGTTCTAGCGATAATAACTGCATTATATGCGTAATAAGGCATGTTATATTGATAATATCGGGAGTAATAAGTATAATTATTATAGTTCTAGCGATAATAATAGTAAAATATGGCTAATAGTGCATGATATATTGATAATAGTAAAAGTAATAAGTATATTTATTACAGTTCTATCGATAATAACTGCATAATATGGGTAATAATGCACGTTATATTGCTAATAATATAAGTAATGAGTATAATTATTACAGTTCTAGCGATAATAACTGCATTATATGGGTAATAATGCATGTTATATTGGGAATAATATAAGTAATAAGTATAATTATTACAGTTCTGGCGATAATAACTGCATTATATGGGTAATAATGCACGTTATATTGCTAATAGTATAAGTAATAAGTATAATTATTACAGTTCTAGCGATAATACCTCCATTATATGGGTAATAATGCATGTTATGTTGATAATAATATAAGTAATAAGTATAATTATTACAGTTCTAGCGATAATAACTGCATTATATGGGTAATAATGCATGTTATATTGAGAATAATATAAGTAATAAGTATAATTATTACAGTTCTGGCGATAATAACTGCATTATATGGGTAATAATGCACGTTATATTGCTAATAGTATAAGTAATAAGTATAATTATTACAGTTCTAGCGATAATACCTCCATTATATGGGTAATAATGCATGTTATAGTGATAATAATATAAGTAATAAGTATAATTATTACAGTTCTAGCGATAATAACTGCATAATATGGGTAATAATGCACGTTATATTGCTAATAATATAAGTAATGAGTATAATTATTACAGTTCTAGCGATAATAACTGCATTATATGGGTAATAAGGCATGTTATATTGATAATATCGGGAGTAATAAGTATAATTATTATAGTTCTAGCGATAATAATAGTAAAATATGGCTAATAGTGCATTATATATTGATAATAGTAAAAGTAATAAGTGTATTTATTACAGTTCTATCGATAATAACTGCATAATATGGGTAATAATGCATGTTATATTGAGAATAATATAAGTAATAAGTATAATTATTACAGTTCTGGCGATAATAACTGCATTATATGGGTAATAATGCACGTTATATTGCTAATAGTATAAGTAATAAGTATAATTATTACAGTTCTAGCGATAATACCTCCATTATATGGGTAATAATGCATGTTATATTGATAATAATATAAGTAATAAGTATAATTATTACAGTTCTAGCGATAATAACTGCATAATATGGGTAATAATGCACGTTATATTGCTAATAATATAAGTAATGAGTATAATTATTACAGTTCTAGCGATAATAACTGCATTATATGGGTAATAAGGCATGTTATATTGATAATATCGGGAGTAATAAGTATAATTATTATAGTTCTAGCGATAATAATAGTAAAATATGGCTAATAGTGCATTATATATTGATAATAGTAAAAGTAATAAGTGTATTTATTACAGTTCTATCGATAATAACTGCATAATATGGGTAATAATGCATGTTATATTGATAATAATATAAGTAATAAGTATAATTATTACAGTTCTAGCGATAATACCTCCATTATATGGGTAATAATGCATGTTATATTGATGATAATGAAAGTAATACGTATATTTATTATAGTTCTAGCGATAATAACTGCATAATATGGGTAATAATGCATGTTATATTGATAATAATATAAGTAATAAGTATATTTATTACAGTTCTATCGATAATAACTGCATAATATGGGTAATAATGCACGTTATATTGCTAATAATATAAGTAATGAGTATAATTATTACGGTTCTAGCGATAATAACTGCATTATATGGGTAATAATGCATGTTATATTGAGAATAATATAAGTAATAAGTATAATTATTACAGTTTTGGCGATAATAACTGCATTATATGGGTAATAATGCACGTTATATTGCTAATAGTATAAGTAATAAGTATAATTATTACAGTTCTAGCGATAATACCTCCATTATATGGGTAATAATGCATGTTATGTTGATAATAATATAAGTAATAAGTATAATTATTACAGTTCTAGCGATAATAACTGCATTATATGGGTAATAATGCATGTTATATTGAGAATAATATAAGTAATAAGTATAATTATTACAGTTCTGGCGATAATAACTGCATTATATGGGTAATAATGCACGTTATATTGCTAATAGTATAAGTAATAAGTATAATTATTACAGTTCTTGCGATAATACCTCCATTATATGGGTAATAATGCATGTTATATTGATATAAATATAAGTAATAGGTATATTTATTACAGTTCTATCGATAATAACTGCATAATATGGGTAATAATGCATGCTATATTGATGATAATAAAAGTAATACGTATATTTATTATAGCTCTAGCGATAATAACTGCATAATATGGGTAATAATGCATGTTATATTGATGATAATGAAAGTAGTAAGTATATTTATTACAGTTCTAGCGATAATAACTGCATTATATGCGTAATAAGGCATGTTATATTGATAATATCGGGAGTAATAAGTATAATTATTATAGTTCTAGCGATAATAATAGTAAAATATGGCTAATAGTGCATGACATATTGATAATAGTAAAAGTAATAAGTGTATTTATTACAGTTCTATCGATAATAACTGCATAATATGGGTAATAATGCATGTTATATTGATAATAATATAAGTAATAAGTATAATTATTACAGTTCTAGCGATAATACCTCCATTATATGGGTAATAATGCATGTTATATTGATGATAATGAAAGTAATACGTATATTTATTATAGTTCTAGCGATAATAACTGCATTATATGGGTAATAATGCATGTTATATTGAGAATAATATAAGTAATAAGTATAATTATTACAGTTCTGGCGATAATAACTGCATTATATGGGTAATAATGCACGTTATATTGCTAATAATATGAGTAATGAGTACAATTATTACAGTTCTAGCGATAATAACTGCATTATATGCGTAATAAGGCATGTTATATTGATAATATCGGGAGTAATAAGTATAATTATTATAGTTCTAGCGATAATAACTGCATAATATGGGTAATAATGCATGTTATATTGAGAATAATATAAGTAATAAGTATAATTATTACAGTTCTGGCGATAATAACTGCATTATATGGGTAATAATGCACGTTATATTGCTAATAGTATAAGTAATAAGTATAATTATTACAGTTCTTGCGATAATACCTCCATTATATGGGTAATAATGCATGTTATATTGATAATAATATAAGTAATAAGTATAATTATTACAGTTCTAGCGATAATAACTGCATTATATGGGTAATAATGCACGTTATATTGCTAATAATATAAGTAATAAGTATAATTATTACAGTTCTAGCGATAATAACTGCATTATATGGGTAATAATGCACGTTATATTGCTAATAATATAAGTAATAAGTATAATTATTACAGTTCTAGCGATTATAACTGCATTATATGGGTAATAATGCATGTTATATTGATGATAGTGAAAGTAATACGTATATTTATTATAGTTCTAGCGATAATAACTGCATAATATGGGTAATAATGCATGTTATATTGATAATAATCTAAGTAATAAGTATAATTATTACAGTTCTAGCGATAATACCTCCATTATATGGGTAATAATGCATGTTATATTGATAATGATATAAGTAATGAGTACAGTTATTACAGTTCTAGCGATAATAACTGCATTATATGGGTAATAATGCATGTTTTATTGATAATAATATAAGTAATAAGTATAATTATTACAGTTCTAGCGATAATAACTGCATTATATGGGTAATAATGCATGTTATATTGCTAACAATATAAGTAATAAGTATAATTATTACAGTTCTAGCGGTAATAACTGCATTATATGGGTAATAATGCATGTTATATTGATAATATCGGGAGTAATAAGTATAATTATTATAGTTCTAGCGATAATAATAGTAAAATATGGCAAATAGTGCATGTTATATTGATAATAATAAAAGTAATAAGTATATTTATTACAGTTCTATCGATAATAACTGCATAATATGGGTAATAATGCATGTTATATCGATGATAATAAAAGTAGTACGTATATTTATTATAGTTCTAGCGACAATAACTGCATAATATGGGTAATAATGCATGTTATATTGATAATAGTATAAGTAATAAGTATAATTATTACAGTTCTAGCGATAATAACTGCATTATATGGGTAATAATGCACGTCATATTGCTAACAATATAAGTAATAAGTATAATTATTACAGTTCTAGCGATAATAACTGCATTATATGGGTAAAAATGCATGTTATATTGATAATATTGGGAGTAATAAGTATATTAATTACGGTTCTAGAGATAATAACTGCATAATATGGGTAATAATGCATGTTATATTGATAATAATATAAGTAATAAGTATAATTATTACAGTTCTAGCGATAATAACTGCATAATATGGGTAATAATGCATGTTATATTGATAATATTGGGAGTAATAAGTATATTTGTTATGGTTCTAGAGATAATAACTGCATAATATGGGTAATAATGCACGTTATATTGCTAATAGTATAAGTAATAAGTATAATTATTACAGTTCTTGCGATAATACCTCCATTATATGGGTAATAATGCATGTTATATTGATAATAATATAAGTAATAAGTATAATTATTACAGTTCTAGCGATAATAACTGCATTATATGGGTAATAATGCACGTTATATTGCTAATAATATAAGTAATAAGTATAATTATTACAGTTCTAGCGATAATAACTGCATTATATGGGTAATAATGCACGTTATATTGCTAATAATATAAGTAATAAGTATAATTATTACAGTTCTAGCGATTATAACTGCATTATATGGGTAATAATGCATGTTATATTGATGATAGTGAAAGTAATACGTATATTTATTATAGTTCTAGCGATAATAACTGCATAATATGGGTAATAATGCATGTTATATTGATAATAATCTAAGTAATAAGTATAATTATTACAGTTCTAGCGATAATACCTCCATTATATGGGTAATAATGCATGTTATATTGATAATGATATAAGTAATGAGTACAGTTATTACAGTTCTAGCGATAATAACTGCATTATATGGGTAATAATGCATGTTTTATTGATAATAATATAAGTAATAAGTATAATTATTACAGTTCTAGCGATAATAACTGCATTATATGGGTAATAATGCATGTTATATTGCTAACAATATAAGTAATAAGTATAATTATTACAGTTCTAGCGGTAATAACTGCATTATATGGGTAATAATGCATGTTATATTGATAATATCGGGAGTAATAAGTATAATTATTATAGTTCTAGCGATAATAATAGTAAAATATGGCAAATAGTGCATGTTATATTGATAATAATAAAAGTAATAAGTATATTTATTACAGTTCTATCGATAATAACTGCATAATATGGGTAATAATGCATGTTATATTGATGATAATAAAAGTAGTACGTATATTTATTATAGTTCTAGCGACAATAACTGCATAATATGGGTAATAATGCATGTTATATTGATAATAGTATAAGTAATAAGTATAATTATTACAGTTCTAGCGATAATAACTGCATTATATGGGTAATAATGCACGTCATATTGCTAACAATATAAGTAATAAGTATAATTATTACAGTTCTAGCGATAATAACTGCATAATATGGGTAATAATGCACGTTATATTGCTAATAATATAAGTAATGAGTACAATTATTACAGTTCTAGCGATAATAACTGCATTATATGGGTAATAATGCACGTTATATTGCTAATAATATAAGTAACAAGTATAATTATTACAGTTCTAGCGATAATAACTGCATTATATGGGTAATAATGCATGTTACATTGATAATATTGGGAGTAATAAGTGTATTTATTATAGTTCTAGCGATAATAACTGCATAATATGGGTAATAATGCATGTTACATTGATAATAATATAAGTAATAAGTATAATTATTACAGTTCTAGCAATAATACCTCCATTATATGGGTAATAATGCATGTTATATTGATGATAATGAAAGTGATACGTACATTTATTATAGTTCTTGCGATAATAACTGCATCATATGGGTAATAATGCATGTTATATTGATAATATCGGGAGTAATAAGTATAATTATTATAGTTCTAGCGATAATAATAGTAAAATATGGCAAATAGTGCATGTTATATTGATAATAGTAAAAGTAATAAGTATATTTATTACAGTTCTATCGATAATAACTGCATAATATGGGTAATAATGCATGTTATGTTGATGACAATGAAAGTAATACGTATGTTTATTATAGTTCTAGCGATAATAACTGCATAATATGGGTAATCATGCATGTTATATTGAGAATAATATAAGTAGTAAGTATAATTATTACAGTTCTAGCGATAATAACTGCATTATATGGGTAATAACGCACGTTATATTGCTAACAATATAAGTAATAAGTCTAATTATTACAGTTCTAGCGATAATAACTGCATTATATGGGTAAAAATGCATGTTATATTGATAATAATATAAGTAATAAGTATAATTATTACAGTTCTAGCGATAATAACTGCATAATATGGGTAATAATGCACGTTATATTGCTAATCATATAAGTAATGAGTACAATTATTACAGTTCTAGCGATAATAACTGCATAATATGGGTAATAATGCATGTTATATTGATAATAATATAAGTAATAAGTATATTTATTACAGTTCTATCGATAATAACTGCATAATATGGGTAATAATGCACGTTATATTGCTAATAATATAAGTAATGAGTATAATTATTACGGTTCTAGCGATAATAACTGCATTATATGGGTAATAATGCATGTTATATTGAGAATAATATAAGTAATAAGTATAATTATTACAGTTTTGGCGATAATAACTGCATTATATGGGTAATAATGCACGTTATATTGCTAATAGTATAAGTAATAAGTATAATTATTACAGTTCTAGCGATAATACCTCCATTATATGGGTAATAATGCATGTTATGTTGATAATAATATAAGTAATAAGTATAATTATTACAGTTCTAGCGATAATAACTGCATTATATGGGTAATAATGCATGTTATATTGAGAATAATATAAGTAATAAGTATAATTATTACAGTTCTGGCGATAATAACTGCATTATATGGGTAATAATGCACGTTATATTGCTAATAGTATAAGTAATAAGTATAATTATTACAGTTCTTGCGATAATACCTCCATTATATGGGTAATAATGCATGTTATATTGATATAAATATAAGTAATAGGTATATTTATTACAGTTCTATCGATAATAACTGCATAATATGGGTAATAATGCATGCTATATTGATGATAATAAAAGTAATACGTATATTTATTATAGCTCTAGCGATAATAACTGCATAATATGGGTAATAATGCATGTTATATTGATGATAATGAAAGTAGTAAGTAAATTTATTACAGTTCTAGCGATAATAACTGCATTATATGCGTAATAAGGCATGTTATATTGATAATATCGGGAGTAATAAGTATAATTATTATAGTTCTAGCGATAATAATAGTAAAATATGGCTAATAGTGCATGACATATTGATAATAGTAAAAGTAATAAGTGTATTTATTACAGTTCTATCGATAATAACTGCATAATATGGGTAATAATGCATGTTATATTGATAATAATATAAGTAATAAGTATAATTATTACAGTTCTAGCGATAATACCTCCATTATATGGGTAATAATGCATGTTATATTGATGATAATGAAAGTAATACGTATATTTATTATAGTTCTAGCGATAATAACTGCATTATATGGGTAATAATGCATGTTATATTGAGAATAATATAAGTAATAAGTATAATTATTACAGTTCTGGCGATAATAACTGCATTATATGGGTAATAATGCACGTTATATTGCTAATAATATGAGTAATGAGTACAATTATTACAGTTCTAGCGATAATAACTGCATTATATGCGTAATAAGGCATGTTATATTGATAATATCGGGAGTAATAAGTATAATTATTATAGTTCTAGCGATAATAACTGCATAATATGGGTAATAATGCATGTTATATTGAGAATAATATAAGTAATAAGTATAATTATTACAGTTCTGGCGATAATAACTGCATTATATGGGTAATAATGCACGTTATATTGCTAATAGTATAAGTAATAAGTATAATTATTACAGTTCTTGCGATAATACCTCCATTATATGGGTAATAATGCATGTTATATTGATAATAATATAAGTAATAAGTATAATTATTACAGTTCTAGCGATAATAACTGCATTATATGGGTAATAATGCACGTTATATTGCTAATAATATAAGTAATAAGTATAATTATTACAGTTCTAGCGATAATAACTGCATTATATGGGTAATAATGCACGTTATATTGCTAATAATATAAGTAATAAGTATAATTATTACAGTTCTAGCGATTATAACTGCATTATATGGGTAATAATGCATGTTATATTGATGATAGTGAAAGTAATACGTATATTTATTATAGTTCTAGCGATAATAACTGCATAATATGGGTAATAATGCATGTTATATTGATAATAATCTAAGTAATAAGTATAATTATTACAGTTCTAGCGATAATACCTCCATTATATGGGTAATAATGCATGTTATATTGATAATGATATAAGTAATGAGTACAGTTATTACAGTTCTAGCGATAATAACTGCATTATATGGGTAATAATGCATGTTTTATTGATAATAATATAAGTAATAAGTATAATTATTACAGTTCTAGCGATAATAACTGCATTATATGGGTAATAATGCATGTTATATTGCTAACAATATAAGTAATAAGTATAATTATTACAGTTCTAGCGGTAATAACTGCATTATATGGGTAATAATGCATGTTATATTGATAATATCGGGAGTAATAAGTATAATTATTATAGTTCTAGCGATAATAATAGTAAAATATGGCAAATAGTGCATGTTATATTGATAATAATAAAAGTAATAAGTATATTTATTACAGTTCTATCGATAATAACTGCATAATATGGGTAATAATGCATGTTATATCGATGATAATAAAAGTAGTACGTATATTTATTATAGTTCTAGCGACAATAACTGCATAATATGGGTAATAATGCATGTTATATTGATAATAGTATAAGTAATAAGTATAATTATTACAGTTCTAGCGATAATAACTGCATTATATGGGTAATAATGCACGTCATATTGCTAACAATATAAGTAATAAGTATAATTATTACAGTTCTAGCGATAATAACTGCATTATATGGGTAAAAATGCATGTTATATTGATAATATTGGGAGTAATAAGTATATTAATTACGGTTCTAGAGATAATAACTGCATAATATGGGTAATAATGCATGTTATATTGATAATAATATAAGTAATAAGTATAATTATTACAGTTCTAGCGATAATAACTGCATAATATGGGTAATAATGCATGTTATATTGATAATATTGGGAGTAATAAGTATATTTGTTATGGTTCTAGAGATAATAACTGCATAATATGGGTAATAATGCACGTTATATTGCTAATAGTATAAGTAATAAGTATAATTATTACAGTTCTTGCGATAATACCTCCATTATATGGGTAATAATGCATGTTATATTGATAATAATATAAGTAATAAGTATAATTATTACAGTTCTAGCGATAATAACTGCATTATATGGGTAATAATGCACGTTATATTGCTAATAATATAAGTAATAAGTATAATTATTACAGTTCTAGCGATAATAACTGCATTATATGGGTAATAATGCACGTTATATTGCTAATAATATAAGTAATAAGTATAATTATTACAGTTCTAGCGATTATAACTGCATTATATGGGTAATAATGCATGTTATATTGATGATAGTGAAAGTAATACGTATATTTATTATAGTTCTAGCGATAATAACTGCATAATATGGGTAATAATGCATGTTATATTGATAATAATCTAAGTAATAAGTATAATTATTACAGTTCTAGCGATAATACCTCCATTATATGGGTAATAATGCATGTTATATTGATAATGATATAAGTAATGAGTACAGTTATTACAGTTCTAGCGATAATAACTGCATTATATGGGTAATAATGCATGTTTTATTGATAATAATATAAGTAATAAGTATAATTATTACAGTTCTAGCGATAATAACTGCATTATATGGGTAATAATGCATGTTATATTGCTAACAATATAAGTAATAAGTATAATTATTACAGTTCTAGCGGTAATAACTGCATTATATGGGTAATAATGCATGTTATATTGATAATATCGGGAGTAATAAGTATAATTATTATAGTTCTAGCGATAATAATAGTAAAATATGGCAAATAGTGCATGTTATATTGATAATAATAAAAGTAATAAGTATATTTATTACAGTTCTATCGATAATAACTGCATAATATGGGTAATAATGCATGTTATATTGATGATAATAAAAGTAGTACGTATATTTATTATAGTTCTAGCGACAATAACTGCATAATATGGGTAATAATGCATGTTATATTGATAATAGTATAAGTAATAAGTATAATTATTACAGTTCTAGCGATAATAACTGCATTATATGGGTAATAATGCACGTTATATTGCTAATAATATAAGTAACAAGTATAATTATTACAGTTCTAGCGATAATAACTGCATTATATGGGTAATAATGCATGTTACATTGATAATATTGGGAGTAATAAGTGTATTTATTATAGTTCTAGCGATAATAACTGCATAATATGGGTAATAATGCATGTTACATTGATAATAATATAAGTAATAAGTATAATTATTACAGTTCTAGCAATAATACCTCCATTATATGGGTAATAATGCATGTTATATTGATGATAATGAAAGTGATACGTACATTTATTATAGTTCTTGCGATAATAACTGCATCATATGGGTAATAATGCATGTTATATTGAGAATAATATAAGTAATAAGTATAATTATTACAGTTCTGGCGATAATAACTGCATTATATGGGTAACAATGCACGTTATATTGATAATAGTATAAGTAATAAGTATAATTATTATAGTTCTAGCGATAATAACTGCATAATATGGGTAATAATGCACGTTATATTGCTAATAATATAAGTAATAAGTATAATTATTACAGTTCTAGCGATAATAACTGCATTATATGGGTAATAATGCACGTTATATTGCTAGTAGTATAAGTAATAAGTATAATTATTACAGTTCTAGCGATAATAACTGCATTATATGGGTAATAATGCATGTTATATTGATAATAATATAAGTAATAAGTATAATTATTACAGTTCTAGCGATAATAACTGCATTATATGGGTAATAATGCATGTTACATTGATAATATTGGGAGTAATAAGTGTATTTATTATAGTTCTAGCGATAATAACTGCATAATATGGGTAATAATGCATGTTATATTGATAATAATACAAGTAATAAGTATAATTATTACAGTTCTAGCAATAATACCTCCATTATATGGGTAATAATGCATGTTATATTGATGATAATGAAAGTGATACGTACATTTATTATAGTTCTTGCGATAATAACTGCATCATATGGGTAATAATGCATGTTATATTGAGAATAATATAAGTAATAAGTATAATTATTACAGTTCTGGCGATAATAACTGCATTATATGGGTAATAATGCACGTTATATTGCTAATAATATAAGTAATAAGTATAATTATTACAGTTCTGGCGATAATAACTGCATTATATGGGTAATAATGCATGTTATATGTATAATATCGGGAGTAATAAGTATAATTATTATAGTTCTAGCGATAATAATAGTAAAATATGGCAAATAGTGCATGTTATATTGATAATAATAAAAGTAATAAATATATTTATTACAGTTCTATCGATAATAACTGCATAATATGGGTAATAATGCATGTTATATTGATGATAATAAAAGTAATACGTATATTTATTATAGTTCTAGCGATAATAACTGCATAATATGGGTAATAATGCACGTTATATTGATAATAATCTAAGTAATAAGTATAATTATTACAGTTCTAGCGATAATAACTGCATTATATGGGTAATAATGCATGTTATATTGAGAATAATATAAGTAATAAGTATAATTTCATACAGTTCTGGCGATAATAACTGCATTATATGGGTAATAATGCACGTTATATTGCTAATAGTATAAGTAATAAGTATAATTATTACAGTTCTAGCGATAATAACTGCATTATATGGGTAATAATGCATGTTATATTGATAATAATATAAGTAATAAGTATAATTATTACAGTTCTAGCGATAATAACTGCATTATATGGGTAATAATGCACGTTATATTGCTAGTAGTATAAGTAATAAGTATAATTATTACAGTTCTAGCGATAATAACTGCATAATATGGGTAATAATGCACGTTATATTGCTAATAATATAAGTAATAAGTATAATTATTACAGTTCTAGCGATAATAACTGCATTATATGGGTAATAATGCATGTTATATTGATAATAATATAAGTAATAAGTATAATTATTACAGTTCTAGCGATAATAACTGCATTATATGGGTAATAATGCACGTTATATTGCTAGTAGTATAAGTAATAAGTATAATTATTATAGTTCTAGCGATAATAACTGCATAATATGGGTAATAATGCACGTTATATTGCTAATAATATAAGTAATAAGTATAATTATTACAGTTCTAGCGATAATAACTGCATAATATGGGTAATAATGCATGTTATATTGATAATAATATAAGTAATTAGTATAATTATTACAGTTCTAGCGATAATAACTGCATTATATGGGTAATAATGCACGTTATATTGCTAGTAGCATAAGTAATAAGTATAATTATTACAGTTCTAGCGATAATAACTGCATAATATGGGTAATAATGCACGTTATATTGCTAATAATATAAGTAATGAGTACAATTATTACAGTTCTAGCGATAATAACTGCATTATATGGGTAATAATGCACGTTATATTGCTAATAATATAAGTAACAAGTATAATTATTACAGTTCCAGCGATAATAACTGCATTATATGGGTAATAATGCATGTTATATTGATAATAATATAAGTAATAAGTATAATTATTACAGTTCTAGCGATAATAACTGCATTATATGGGTAATAATGCACGTTATATTGCTAGTAGTATAAGTAATAAGTATAATTATTACAGTTCTATCGATAATAACTGCATAATATGGGTAATAATGCATGTTATATTGATGATAATAAAAGTAATACGTATATTTATTATAGTTCTAGCGATAATAACTGCATAATATGGGTAATAATGCATGTTATATTGAGAATAGTATAAGTAATAAGTATAATTATTACAGTTCTGGCGATAATAACTGCATTATATGGGTAATAAGGCATGTTATATTGATAATATCGGGAGTAATAAGTATAATTATTATAGTTCTAGCGATAATAATAGTAAAATATGGCTAATAGTGCATTATATATTGATAATAGTAAAAGTAATAAGTGTATTTATTACAGTTCTAGCGATAATAACTGCATAATATGGGTAATAATGCACGTTATATTGATAATAATATAAGTAATAAGTATAATTATTACAGTTCTAGCGATAATAACTGCATTATATGGGTAATAATGCACGTTATATTGCTAACAATATAAGTAATAAGTATAATTATTACAGTTCTAGCGATAATAACTGCATTATATGGGTAAAAATGCATGTTATATTGATAATAATATAAGTAATAAGTATAATTATTACAGTTCTAGCGATAATAACTGCATAATATGGGTAATAATGCACGTTATATTGCTAATAATATAAGTAATGAGTATATTTATTACAGTTCTAGCGATAATAACTGCATAATATGGGTAATAATGCACGTTATATTGCTAATCATATAAGTAATGAGTACAATTATTACAGTTCTAGCGATAATAACTGCATAATATGGGTAATAATGCATGTTATATTGATAATAATATAAGTAATAAGTATAATTATTACAGTTCTAGCGATAATAACTGCATTATATGGGTAATAATGCATGTTATATTGATGATAATAAAAGTAATACGTATATTTATTACAGTTCTAGCGATAATAACTGCATTATATGCGTAATAAGGCATGTTATATTGATAATATCGGGAGTAATAAGTATAATTATTATAGTTCTAGCGATAATAATAGTAAAATATGGCTAATAGTGCATGATATATTGATAATAGTAAAAGTAATAAGTATATTTATTACAGTTCTATCGATAATAACTGCATAATATGGGTAATAATGCACGTTATATTGCTAATAATATAAGTAATGAGTATAATTATTACAGTTCTAGCGATAATAACTGCATTATATGGGTAATAATGCATGTTATATTGGGAATAATATAAGTAATAAGTATAATTATTACAGTTCTGGCGATAATAACTGCATTATATGGGTAATAATGCACGTTATATTGCTAATAGTATAAGTAATAAGTATAATTATTACAGTTCTAGCGATAATACCTCCATTATATGGGTAATAATGCATGTTATGTTGATAATAATATAAGTAATAAGTATAATTATTACAGTTCTAGCGATAATAACTGCATTATATGGGTAATAATGCATGTTATATTGAGAATAATATAAGTAATAAGTATAATTATTACAGTTCTGGCGATAATAACTGCATTATATGGGTAATAATGCACGTTATATTGCTAATAGTATAAGTAATAAGTATAATTATTACAGTTCTAGCGATAATACCTCCATTATATGGGTAATAATGCATGTTATAGTGATAATAATATAAGTAATAAGTATAATTATTACAGTTCTAGCGATAATAACTGCATAATATGGGTAATAATGCACGTTATATTGCTAATAATATAAGTAATGAGTATAATTATTACAGTTCTAGCGATAATAACTGCATTATATGGGTAATAAGGCATGTTATATTGATAATATCGGGAGTAATAAGTATAATTATTATAGTTCTAGCGATAATAATAGTAAAATATGGCTAATAGTGCATTATATATTGATAATAGTAAAAGTAATAAGTGTATTTATTACAGTTCTATCGATAATAACTGCATAATATGGGTAATAATGCATGTTATATTGAGAATAATATAAGTAATAAGTATAATTATTACAGTTCTGGCGATAATAACTGCATTATATGGGTAATAATGCACGTTATATTGCTAATAGTATAAGTAATAAGTATAATTATTACAGTTCTAGCGATAATACCTCCATTATATGGGTAATAATGCATGTTATATTGATAATAATATAAGTAATAAGTATAATTATTACAGTTCTAGCGATAATAACTGCATAATATGGGTAATAATGCACGTTATATTGCTAATAATATAAGTAATGAGTATAATTATTACAGTTCTAGCGATAATAACTGCATTATATGGGTAATAAGGCATGTTATATTGATAATATCGGGAGTAATAAGTATAATTATTATAGTTCTAGCGATAATAATAGTAAAATATGGCTAATAGTGCATTATATATTGATAATAGTAAAAGTAATAAGTGTATTTATTACAGTTCTATCGATAATAACTGCATAATATGGGTAATAATGCATGTTATATTGATAATAATATAAGTAATAAGTATAATTATTACAGTTCTAGCGATAATACCTCCATTATATGGGTAATAATGCATGTTATATTGATGATAATGAAAGTAATACGTATATTTATTATAGTTCTAGCGATAATAACTGCATAATATGGGTAATAATGCATGTTATATTGAGAATAGTATAAGTAATAAGTATAATTATTACAGTTCTGGCGATAATAACTGCATTATATGGGTAATAATGCACGTTATATTGCTAATAGTATAAGTAATAAGTATAATTATTACAGTTCTTGCGATAATACCTCCATTATATGGGTAATAATGCATGTTATATTGATAATAATATAAGTAATAAGTATAATTATTACAGTTCTAGCGATAATAACTGCATTATATGGGTAATAATGCACGTTATATTGCTAATAATATAAGTAATAAGCATAATTATCACAGTTCTAGCGATAATAACTGCATTATATGGGTAATAATGCATGTTATATTGATAATATCGGGAGTAATAAGTATAATTATTATAGTTCTAGCGATAATAATAGTAAAATATGGCAAATAGTGCATGTTATATTGATAATAGTAAAAGTAATAAGTATATTTATTACAGTTCTATCGATAATAACTGCATAATATGGGTAATAATGCATGTTATGTTGATGACAATGAAAGTAATACGTATGTTTATTATAGTTCTAGCGATAATAACTGCATAATATGGGTAATCATGCATGTTATATTGAGAATAATATAAGTAGTAAGTATAATTATTACAGTTCTAGCGATAATAACTGCATTATATGGGTAATAACGCACGTTATATTGCTAACAATATAAGTAATAAGTCTAATTATTACAGTTCTAGCGATAATAACTGCATTATATGGGTAAAAATGCATGTTATATTGATAATAATATAAGTAATAAGTATAATTATTACAGTTCTAGCGATAATAACTGCATAATATGGGTAATAATGCACGTTATATTGCTAATCATATAAGTAATGAGTACAATTATTACAGTTCTAGCGATAATAACTGCATAATATGGGTAATAATGCATGTTATATTGATAATAATATAAGTAATAAGTATATTTATTACAGTTCTATCGATAATAACTGCATAATATGGGTAATAATGCACGTTATATTGCTAATAATATAAGTAATGAGTATAATTATTACGGTTCTAGCGATAATAACTGCATTATATGGGTAATAATGCATGTTATATTGAGAATAATATAAGTAATAAGTATAATTATTACAGTTTTGGCGATAATAACTGCATTATATGGGTAATAATGCACGTTATATTGCTAATAGTATAAGTAATAAGTATAATTATTACAGTTCTAGCGATAATACCTCCATTATATGGGTAATAATGCATGTTATGTTGATAATAATATAAGTAATAAGTATAATTATTACAGTTCTAGCGATAATAACTGCATTATATGGGTAATAATGCATGTTATATTGAGAATAATATAAGTAATAAGTATAATTATTACAGTTCTGGCGATAATAACTGCATTATATGGGTAATAATGCACGTTATATTGCTAATAGTATAAGTAATAAGTATAATTATTACAGTTCTTGCGATAATACCTCCATTATATGGGTAATAATGCATGTTATATTGATATAAATATAAGTAATAGGTATATTTATTACAGTTCTATCGATAATAACTGCATAATATGGGTAATAATGCATGCTATATTGATGATAATAAAAGTAATACGTATATTTATTATAGCTCTAGCGATAATAACTGCATAATATGGGTAATAATGCATGTTATATTGATGATAATGAAAGTAGTAAGTATATTTATTACAGTTCTAGCGATAATAACTGCATTATATGCGTAATAAGGCATGTTATATTGATAATATCGGGAGTAATAAGTATAATTATTATAGTTCTAGCGATAATAATAGTAAAATATGGCTAATAGTGCATGACATATTGATAATAGTAAAAGTAATAAGTGTATTTATTACAGTTCTATCGATAATAACTGCATAATATGGGTAATAATGCATGTTATATTGATAATAATATAAGTAATAAGTATAATTATTACAGTTCTAGCGATAATACCTCCATTATATGGGTAATAATGCATGTTATATTGATGATAATGAAAGTAATACGTATATTTATTATAGTTCTAGCGATAATAACTGCATTATATGGGTAATAATGCATGTTATATTGAGAATAATATAAGTAATAAGTATAATTATTACAGTTCTGGCGATAATAACTGCATTATATGGGTAATAATGCACGTTATATTGCTAATAATATGAGTAATGAGTACAATTATTACAGTTCTAGCGATAATAACTGCATTATATGCGTAATAAGGCATGTTATATTGATAATATCGGGAGTAATAAGTATAATTATTATAGTTCTAGCGATAATAACTGCATAATATGGGTAATAATGCATGTTATATTGAGAATAATATAAGTAATAAGTATAATTATTACAGTTCTGGCGATAATAACTGCATTATATGGGTAATAATGCACGTTATATTGCTAATAGTATAAGTAATAAGTATAATTATTACAGTTCTTGCGATAATACCTCCATTATATGGGTAATAATGCATGTTATATTGATAATAATATAAGTAATAAGTATAATTATTACAGTTCTAGCGATAATAACTGCATTATATGGGTAATAATGCACGTTATATTGCTAATAATATAAGTAATAAGTATAATTATTACAGTTCTAGCGATAATAACTGCATTATATGGGTAATAATGCACGTTATATTGCTAATAATATAAGTAATAAGTATAATTATTACAGTTCTAGCGATTATAACTGCATTATATGGGTAATAATGCATGTTATATTGATGATAGTGAAAGTAATACGTATATTTATTATAGTTCTAGCGATAATAACTGCATAATATGGGTAATAATGCATGTTATATTGATAATAATCTAAGTAATAAGTATAATTATTACAGTTCTAGCGATAATACCTCCATTATATGGGTAATAATGCATGTTATATTGATAATGATATAAGTAATGAGTACAGTTATTACAGTTCTAGCGATAATAACTGCATTATATGGGTAATAATGCATGTTTTATTGATAATAATATAAGTAATAAGTATAATTATTACAGTTCTAGCGATAATAACTGCATTATATGGGTAATAATGCATGTTATATTGCTAACAATATAAGTAATAAGTATAATTATTACAGTTCTAGCGGTAATAACTGCATTATATGGGTAATAATGCATGTTATATTGATAATATCGGGAGTAATAAATATAATTATTATAGTTCTAGCGATAATAATAGTAAAATATGGCAAATAGTGCATGTTATATTGATAATAATAAAAGTAATAAGTATATTTATTACAGTTCTATCGATAATAACTGCATAATATGGGTAATAATGCATGTTATATCGATGATAATAAAAGTAGTACGTATATTTATTATAGTTCTAGCGACAATAACTGCATAATATGGGTAATAATGCATGTTATATTGATAATAGTATAAGTAATAAGTATAATTATTACAGTTCTAGCGATAATAACTGCATTATATGGGTAATAATGCACGTCATATTGCTAACAATATAGGTAATAAGTATAATTATTACAGTTCTAGCGATAATAACTGCATTATATGGGTAAAAATGCATGTTATATTGATAATATTGGGAGTAATAAGTATATTAATTACGGTTCTAGAGATAATAACTGCATAATATGGGTAATAATGCATGTTATATTGATAATAATATAAGTAATAAGTATAATTATTACAGTTCTAGCGATAATAACTGCATAATATGGGTAATAATGCATGTTATATTGATAATATTGGGAGTAATAAGTATATTTGTTATGGTTCTAGAGATAATAACTGCATAATATGGGTAATAATGCACGTTATATTGCTAATAGTATAAGTAATAAGTATAATTATTACAGTTCTTGCGATAATACCTCCATTATATGGGTAATAATGCATGTTATATTGATAATAATATAAGTAATAAGTATAATTATTACAGTTCTAGCGATAATAACTGCATTATATGGGTAATAATGCATGTTATATTGGGAATAATATAAGTAATAAGTATAATTATTACAGTTCTGGCGATAATAACTGCATTATATGGGTAATAATGCACGTTATATTGCTAATCATATAAGTAATGAGTACAATTATTGCAGTTCTAGCGATAATAACTGCATAATATGGGTAATAATGCATGTTATATTGATAATAATATAAGTAATAAGTATAATTATTACAGTTCTAGCGATAATAACTGCATTATATGGGTAATAATGCATGTTATATTGATGATAATAAAAGTAATACGTATATTTATTACAGTTCTAGCGATAATAACTGCATTATATGCGTAATAAGGCATGTTATATTGATAATATCGGGAGTAATAAGTATAATTATTATAGTTCTAGCGATAATAATAGTAAAATATGGCTAATAGTGCATGATATATTGATAATAGTAAAAGTAATAAGTATATTTATTACAGTTCTATCGATAATAACTGCATAATATGGGTAATAATGCACGTTATATTGCTAATAATATAAGTAATGAGTATAATTATTACAGTTCTAGCGATAATAACTGCATTATATGGGTAATAATGCATGTTATATTGGGAATAATATAAGTAATAAGTATAATTATTACAGTTCTGGCGATAATAACTGCATTATATGGGTAATAATGCACGTTATATTGCTAATAGTATAAGTAATAAGTATAATTATTACAGTTCTAGCGATAATACCTCCATTATATGGGTAATAATGCATGTTATGTTGATAATAATATAAGTAATAAGTATAATTATTACAGTTCTAGCGATAATAACTGCATTATATGGGTAATAATGCATGTTATATTGAGAATAATATAAGTAATAAGTATAATTATTACAGTTCTGGCGATAATAACTGCATTATATGGGTAATAATGCACGTTATATTGCTAATAGTATAAGTAATAAGTATAATTATTACAGTTCTAGCGATAATACCTCCATTATATGGGTAATAATGCATGTTATAGTGATAATAATATAAGTAATAAGTATAATTATTACAGTTCTAGCGATAATAACTGCATAATATGGGTAATAATGCACGTTATATTGCTAATAATATAAGTAATGAGTATAATTATTACAGTTCTAGCGATAATAACTGCATTATATGGGTAATAAGGCATGTTATATTGATAATATCGGGAGTAATAAGTATAATTATTATAGTTCTAGCGATAATAATAGTAAAATATGGCTAATAGTGCATTATATATTGATAATAGTAAAAGTAATAAGTGTATTTATTACAGTTCTATCGATAATAACTGCATAATATGGGTAATAATGCATGTTATATTGAGAATAATATAAGTAATAAGTATAATTATTATAGTTCTGGCGATAATAACTGCATTATATGGGTAATAATGCACGTTATATTGCTAATAGTATAAGTAATAAGTATAATTATTACAGTTCTAGCGATAATACCTCCATTATATGGGTAATAATGCATGTTATATTGATAATAATATAAGTAATAAGTATAATTATTACAGTTCTAGCGATAATAACTGCATAATATGGGTAATAATGCACGTTATATTGCTAATAATATAAGTAATGAGTATAATTATTACAGTTCTAGCGATAATAACTGCATTATATGGGTAATAAGGCATGTTATATTGATAATATCGGGAGTAATAAGTATAATTATTATAGTTCTAGCGATAATAATAGTAAAATATGGCTAATAGTGCATTATATATTGATAATAGTAAAAGTAATAAGTGTATTTATTACAGTTCTATCGATAATAACTGCATAATATGGGTAATAATGCATGTTATATTGATAATAATATAAGTAATAAGTATAATTATTACAGTTCTAGCGATAATACCTCCATTATATGGGTAATAATGCATGTTATATTGATGATAATGAAAGTAATACGTATATTTATTATAGTTCTAGCGATAATAACTGCATAATATGGGTAATAATGCATGTTATATTGAGAATAGTATAAGTAATAAGTATAATTATTACAGTTCTGGCGATAATAACTGCATTATATGGGTAATAATGCACGTTATATTGCTAATAGTATAAGTAATAAGTATAATTATTACAGTTCTTGCGATAATACCTCCATTATATGGGTAATAATGCATGTTATATTGATAATAATATAAGTAATAAGTATAATTATTACAGTTCTAGCGATAATAACTGCATTATATGGGTAATAATGCACGTTATATTGCTAATAATATAAGTAATAAGCATAATTATCACAGTTCTAGCGATAATAACTGCATTATATGGGTAATAATGCATGTTATATTGATAATATCGGGAGTAATAAGTATAATTATTATAGTTCTAGCGATAATAATAGTAAAATATGGCAAATAGTGCATGTTATATTGATAATAGTAAAAGTAATAAGTATATTTATTACAGTTCTATCGATAATAACTGCATAATATGGGTAATAATGCATGTTATGTTGATGACAATGAAAGTAATACGTATGTTTATTATAGTTCTAGCGATAATAACTGCATAATATGGGTAATCATGCATGTTATATTGAGAATAATATAAGTAGTAAGTATAATTATTACAGTTCTAGCGATAATAACTGCATTATATGGGTAATAACGCACGTTATATTGCTAACAATATAAGTAATAAGTCTAATTATTACAGTTCTAGCGATAATAACTGCATTATATGGGTAAAAATGCATGTTATATTGATAATAATATAAGTAATAAGTATAATTATTACAGTTCTAGCGATAATAACTGCATAATATGGGTAATAATGCACGTTATATTGCTAATCATATAAGTAATGAGTACAATTATTACAGTTCTAGCGATAATAACTGCATAATATGGGTAATAATGCATGTTATATTGATAATAATATAAGTAATAAGTATATTTATTACAGTTCTATCGATAATAACTGCATAATATGGGTAATAATGCACGTTATATTGCTAATAATATAAGTAATGAGTATAATTATTACGGTTCTAGCGATAATAACTGCATTATATGGGTAATAATGCATGTTATATTGAGAATAATATAAGTAATAAGTATAATTATTACAGTTTTGGCGATAATAACTGCATTATATGGGTAATAATGCACGTTATATTGCTAATAGTATAAGTAATAAGTATAATTATTACAGTTCTAGCGATAATACCTCCATTATATGGGTAATAATGCATGTTATGTTGATAATAATATAAGTAATAAGTATAATTATTACAGTTCTAGCGATAATAACTGCATTATATGGGTAATAATGCATGTTATATTGAGAATAATATAAGTAATAAGTATAATTATTACAGTTCTGGCGATAATAACTGCATTATATGGGTAATAATGCACGTTATATTGCTAATAGTATAAGTAATAAGTATAATTATTACAGTTCTTGCGATAATACCTCCATTATATGGGTAATAATGCATGTTATATTGATATAAATATAAGTAATAGGTATATTTATTACAGTTCTATCGATAATAACTGCATAATATGGGTAATAAT